>VXAB01013764.1:117696-259166 GCA_013399175.1 Odontophorus gujanensis
TTTTTACACTTTCGGCCCTTAAGAAATCAAAAATACGTAAGGCGTTTTTGTAGGTACATTAATTCACCATTATGTGAAAAGCAGGCAGCATAAAAATTAAAACATTCTAAAAACCATCATATATACACATTCTGTACAGAATGATGGCACAAAGTGATTCCATCCAGTTCATCCTAATCCACGTGAAATATTACACATTCAAATGAAAAAAATAAAGCCCTTCTCATTCTTGCACTGAGGTTTAGAATGACCACAAATCTATCTGTGTACTTGGTTCCTTTTCCTACACGCTCGTGCCCATCCATGGCTAACAGGCTGTCTTGGTTTACCAGCTGATAACACAAAGAAGAACAGCCAACTGAATGAAAATGTAAACGACTGGTTTTAAAAAGGCCATCAGCTCTCAGCTTATTTGTAACATGGAAGAAATGAAGAGAAGACGTATGACACAAATAAGCTGTGTCTGATTTCAAGGCCTGGAGATAACTGTTACTCGGGGAAACCCTATTGCAGCTTCTCATTATCACAAAGCCCAACCCAATGTGCATTAAATTCACTGTGAATATTGTCATTGATTCCTATATACACTGAGATTAAGTACAAAATACTCAGTTCATTTAAAACTCCACGGCTACCTAAATGCCTTAGGTACAAAATATTCAGCTCCTACCTTAATCTCCACAGCTACCTGCGTGCCTGAAGTTATGCGGAATGAGAACGAGGGAGGTTTAGGAAGAGGGTGCTGTCAGTTGATGAATGCCTCCCAGGCTCAAGTAGAAATGCAGATTCCATTCAAGTTATGGGAGGAAATAGCCCCAGAAAGGGGGTTAATGTAGTGGTGCTTCCGAAACACTGCTAGAAGCAGATTCTTACTGAGTTAGAGTCATTGCACTAAACGTTAGATACTGCATGCCTGAACGAGGTAAACATTATATATCTTAAAATACTTAGGGAAATGAATTGTTACAGCTTTATCTTTGGAAAAATGCTTCTTTCTTCACTGGACAATCCCCGAGTCAACAGATGTTTGCTTCCGAGTTGTCTTTGGAGGTGGAGGTGGGGGGGTTTTGCTGGGCAGCGGCGGTGGCAGGTGCTAGAAGAAACCAATTTTGAACAGACCATGTTATCAACCAACAGATTTCAGAGACATTTCTTGCTTCACACAAAACCGTGTGGGTAAACGTGTAACCCTCTGATTTGTGAAAACTTCTCAGAACTTGCTGCCGTGAATACTGAATGTGTTTGGCCATTAGTTTAAATTTTACTTTTGACAATGAAAAATCTCTCAAGGGCTCATGATTAATTAGCTCGGTATTTCAGGAAAAATCTCTTGAAAGCACTGCAGAAGTTTATAAATCCCCACTTAATATCATGATAGAATATTGATTTCTTGGTCTGTGTTGATCGTCCTCGGCCCCTATGCGGCACAGAGCTTAAAAGTTATGGCGAAGAAACAGCTTCATTATTTCCCCGTTATTTTTGTATTTTACACTTTTAGAACCCAAGTCACTCTTAAGAACATCTCATTTAGACAGAGAGGTAATTTGCAATTTGCTACTACAGCATGGTATTTAAAATGTTCAAAATAGAAAACCAGACTGTTCAAATACAAATGTTTAACATCACTGCACATATTATACAGCAGAACAAGGGCAACCTCAATATGACTCAGTGGCTAAATGAACAAATAATAATAATAAAAAAGCCTTATGAAAATAAAGACTTCTTTCATAAAGTTCAGTTATATATATGACAAAAAACAAATCTGTCTTCAGAAAAAGCTTGAGAGCACTGCAATTTCCTCACAGACTTTCAGACCCCTATTTCAACTTCACTGAATGTCTTCGGCAAAACAGCTGATGATATCCAGCTGGTACACGAGCAATGGATGAACCATAAGAAAGTGAGTAAGAAACGGGCCTGTTCCTATAGAAAATACCTAGAGCTGCTGTCCCAAAAGCAGAGTGGCTACGGGTGATGCCAGGACATCTCTGTCTCTTTGCAGTGAGGCAGAATGAGTACGGAGAGCCTCACAATGCTCCTGCCGTGTACTGACTGCGAGGCGTCACAAAAGTGCAAGAGTGGAAGGAAAGAAGTATCTTCAAGGTAAACGAATGCCCTCTTCAAAGTCATCTCATAAGACAGCATGAAGTTAGAAATCTAGAGCTACTGTCAGATAGGCATAGGCTAAATAGAAAGAGAAGGCTGCATACTGGCAGCCAGGAAGACTGGACTCCTGTTGGTGTACTTTCCCTGGATCCTAACTGAAAGGAAACGATCTCCAGTTTCTTTTTGCAGTTTTCCTTATTCCTCTGGCAAGCAGGGATCACAAACTGTGGCAGGGCAACCGTGCCCAAACTCTTTCCTTCCACGTTGCCGCTGCCCACAGGAGCAGCACAGAGCACATCAGGGTGCAGGCACTCCCTACGTCCGTGTGCAGACGTCTTTCTCTCCACTTCTGGGGCCTCAACAGCAGCGACACAGCCAATGCATCAGAGTGCATGCTCTCACCTTCACCTCTGAATACAAAATGTTTGCTCATCAGCACAGAAAGCAATCCATTGCCATCTGCTACTGGATGAGGAAATCACGACCAAGAGCACGTCACCTGCTACATGTCACGTTGCACTTGCTATCCCAGAGAATAAATACATCAGAAGAGACTGCTTGCTTAGGCTCCCTGTCGATCAAGGGAAGCTTTCAACTCATCAACAAGGACAGGAATTAACCTGTTTGGCAATGAATACTTTTGCATTCACAGTCCAGATAAAGTGTAACGCTCTCTCTTTCGAAGAAACCAGATAATTAAAAGAAGGTTTGAGCCTCAAAAGGGCACCGTGCAGTGAAGTGCAGCCCTGCTGAGTAAGGGTTTTGAAGAGCAGACTCAAAGACATACACAATTTACTTCTGACTTGCAGTGAGGAGAGGGCACAGTGCTCTCTGAGCCAGAAAAGCAGGTAAGCAGACTAACCTGAAAATCAGACCAAATAAGAATTTTATTTCAATAAAAGAAATACTGAACATTATTTTTTTCTTGAAGGTCTCACCGTGGTCAGACCACAAAATATTTCCTTTACCTGACCAAATATTCTTAATCTGACACCTTAACTCCTACTGAGACGCTCTTTTTGAGTCCGACTGTTTATGCTGTTGAGCCTTACACAATTAATTGAGATCTGCACGTTTCAAAACCCTTACAGAAGTGCCCTGTTGGAACCATGTACCCAGGCACTGGTTCTGGACAAGCTGCATGACAATACTGATGGTCTGCAAAGCATCAGCACGCAACATGTAAGAACTCCCTGCAGAGAAGACAGTAATTTCGGAACCACATAAACCAGATGCCCCTCTAAAATATATTACAAAACATAAAAATATCCTCAGCCCTCTTTTTTACTTTCTTATTTATCACCAGAAAGAAATAACTTTGCTGATAGCATCATTTGTGAAAATCCATTTTGAATTTAACTAAGAGTACATTGGCAATAATTCTCAATTCAATTAGATCACAGGCATTTCTCAAACAAATGAGTTCTTCTTATTGATCACAGAACAATCAAATTATCCCTGAAAATCTGCTTCTGAAGAATATATACAAAGCAAATACAATGAGAGTAAGCTAAATATATATGCTATAAATAACAAGCACAAAGTCTACAAGAGCTTAGATTCTGCAAGCAAATTAGGCAGAAAGAAATAACAGAGATAGGTAGATAATTATTATAATTGAATTTACAATTTCCATTAGAAAGTAGGATAAATTTAGCACATGTTCATTTGTATTATAAGCTACCAAGGAATATATTAAGTAGGACATGTAATGCTCATCAGGGCAACATTTTGAGAAATTAGCACGTCAAAACTTGCCAGTGTGGAATTGGTACACTCCGAGTGCCAATAGAAGCTTCCTTTTACCCACTGCAGCCATAAATATCAGCACATTTTCTCCCTCCCATTAACACGGAACTTGGAAAACCATTATTTGCCTCGTGAAGTTCATTTTGCCACGTTTCCACCTGGAAACTTTGAAATAAAGTAACAAAATAAAGTTCCCCTTACCTTCACGTTCAATTAAGAACTGCTGTGCAGAGTTCACATTTATACTTCAGTTGTTAATTGTGAACCCTCCCCCTCGTAAAGCACGCCTTTACTTTCTGACAGTGACAGAGATTGCTAGCTCACGTTCAAACCTATTTCGGTCAGACTCCTCAGCTCACGTGTACCTCAGGGGAAACAGAAACCTTATGTAAAAGGCACATCTGCAACACAGAAACAAGCTGTTCCTTCTGCTTCCAACCCCAAATCGCTCCCATTTGTTTGCTTTTTCTTCCAGACACAGAGAAGGATTGGGTTTAAAAAGATTTGCCTCCGTCCTCCAGAAATAGAGCGTGTTACCCTGCATGTCCTGAATGCCATAAGAATCAATGAAGGAAGATGAAAATAGGTATATATATATTTATAATACTGTGAAGAATCAAAGTAATATATAAGAATGTGTTTTTGTTTTTGTTTTCAAATCATGAAACACTGTTATGAAACCAACAAATAAGATTTGAGTCCCGCAGACGGTCCTTGCAATGCTGTGGAAGGGATATTGCTTCCTGCCCAACTCTTTTCTTTGAAATCAAATGGTCATCACTATGATGAGCTATGAGATGCAACCACAGACACTTCACTTCGAAGGAATAAAAGACCTGAATGGGCCATAAGCAGCACAAACGAGATGTAAGTAAGCAACAGGGGGCTGTGCAAGCACTTTCAAATACTGATTTCCAAAGAGCTCCTTCATGCTGACACCACTGCATTTAACGTGGAGCTGAGTCACCTGACAGCACCAACTTGCTTATTTAACATCTGCAATGGGAAGTAGCACAATGTAAGCACTCGGAGGGATAGCACTTCCGTTCTAAAAGAGTAATAACGTGATAGCTGAGGGAGAATCAACATTAACTCCACTAATTTAAACTGAATTATAGACAGTTTAAGTTAATTGACTGTTTGAGAGCAAACTTCTGTAGGAAATACCACAGGTAACAACGTAAAATGACTGTTTAAACTCTGCTGTCATACTTCATCTATTAGCATTTCGTTTCGCATCACTGCCATAACCCACCCATGCTGGAGAAATCAATTCCAAGAGTCCCTCTGCAAAGGGAGGCCCTGGCACCCACGGAGCATCCCTTCCACACACAGGGAACCCAATCCCTGCTCTGTGAAACCACAGCTCTGCGTGTGGGGCCCACTGGTATTGCAGAGCTAACGTGATTTTCAAAAGCACTGTTTTTCTGTTCTAGTCCTTACACAGAAAGACCTCGTGAGTTACGAGCAATACCTCCAGAATTAGGTTCAGGCTCTGGGCTGATACAGCATTTCTTAGTGAAGGTCTGTGCCCTGGTAGGGCTGTAAAGCAATGCACTGCCAATCAGCCAGAGTGAAACTGCAGCTTGATCCCAGGTAACGCTGATGGCGGAGACGTGGCCACCACCGAACCAGAATCAAAGGTGCTGCTTAGGGACACATCACGGGCTCTGTGCCTCCAGGCAGATGGTAGAACAGCACATTTTTCACTCAAAAAACCTGTAACAAGCAGTGGCACTGCATTGATTTTGAGACTTATTAAAAAGGGACTCCTGCCTTGGCAAGAGCTTAACCCACCAAACTCCAGCCTACCCCAATGGAGGATGAGCTTGAAATGGTTTCCACCTCCAGCAGCCAAAAATAGCCATCAGATAGCCAGTCAAAAACACTTTTTCTTCTTTTGTGAGCACATAAGATTATCTTATAGGAAAATAACTTTTGGGTATACTTGGGCATAGTTATAGATATACTTCTATGCACCATCTTCTATCCATCATGATCTGATAGTGACGGAACAAGCAAGAAAGGTCTTAAACTAAAAGAGAGGAGATTGAAGTTAAACATTAGGGACAAATTCTTTACCCAGAAGGTAGTGAGGCCCTGGTACAGGCTGCCCAGAGAACTGTGGGTGCCCCATCCATGGAGGTTCTCAAGGCCTGGCTGGATGGATGGGCATCCTGATGTAGTTCTTGGGACTGGATGGGTTTTGAGGTCCCTTCCAAACCACTCTGTCACTCTGTGATATCAGAATCACAGAATGGCTTGGTTGGAAGGGACCTTAAGGATCACCTTGCTTGAGCCCCTGCAGCGGTCTCACACTAGATCAAGTCACCCAAATCCCCATCCAGTCTGGCCTTTTCAGCTCTGACAAGGATGGGAAGTTCAGAACTTCTCTGGACAGCCCCTCCCAGGGTCTTACCACTGTCATAGTGAAGAATTTATTCTTAAGATCTAATCTAAATCTAAATCATGGAAAGGCGTTGGTTAGAGCGTGAGTTATTTTCACTCCTTCCAACTTCTCCAAAGGAGAATGCTAGCAGCTGCCCTCCCACTGCCGTGGGTGCAATTCCTGGACCACCTCTAAGCAGTGCTGGGGGGTCCCAGGTGGGAGTGAAGTTCCCCTGCAGACTCCACCAGCCCCTGTTGCCCTGGGCAAGCAAGCGAGAGAGGAAGCGTTTAGGAAAGAAAGGGGACCTCTCAGAAAGCTGATGGTAACATCCTGAGGATTCACACTGATGAAGAAATGGTTGCAAACAGTGAAACAACTGCTCCCTAACTGCCTGGTGCCTTCGCAGTTTCAGCTGGTTTCCCAGCCTCAGCTCTATGTCCACACTGTACTTCTGTCAAAGCCTTTTAAGTCATTTTCTCTCACTGCAGCTAACGTAAGAGAAAGATGAAGATTAGTGCTGCACAATATGCACTGCAAAACATCAATAATCCTTCACTTCTTCAGCCTTTGTTACCCCTCCTCACCATGTCCTCCATCTACTGGCAGACTGATGGAGGTCATCTGAACCAAGCCACCAGCTGATGCTCAGTATGTGTTACAGCTGCTATTACAAATATTAAGCACTGCTTTGTCTATTTTCTTTGAGTTTCCCTTTTTGCTGTGAATACTAAGTAGGCAGCTGATTTATATGCAAGGCTATGGATGAACCCATAAAGAATGAGAAGTGCCTAAAGGAATCCCTTGATGTAATAATAATCCTTGCAGGAGTTGCAGGCTTCCTTTTTATGTGCCCATATATTATTAAGAATGTTTTTAGCAGAACAAATCATGCAGTGCAAGAAAATGTATATAAGGGTATCACAGTTAACAATGAATAAGAGGACAACCTGATAATTATAATTAGATGATTATTGGGATAAAAGACTTAAATAGACTAAGCTAAGAGTAAACTCCAAATAATCTAAGATTACAATCTCAGGCACTAAGTGACACTCTTGCCTGCAGTTTTAAGTATTTCTTTATGCATTTATCACTGCACATTTCAGTTCACTAACGTGCTTTTTTTGTTTCTCCTAATGGACTGCAAGGCATCTACAGCAAACCATGCAATACTTTCTTATGCAAAGAAAGAAATTTGATTCAAATGCTACTGACATAATCTTATCTATCACTTTTTTTTAATTTTTTTTACTTATTTTTCTTCACTGATAAAAAAATCCTGTTTAAAAGATCATCAGTTTACTGGGCAGAGAATCATAAAGTTATGAAGTGTGTTACCTGACCCCTGAAACACATGGCATTCAGAACTGCCCAGTGGGATTTAATCACAGCAGTTATAAGGATTTACTCATCTGGTCTTTCAAGTCCAGCATTACTCGTTTCCTTTATGTGCTTTATAGCTTCTGTCCTATAAGTTTGATGAAATAAATGTGCAGAGTAATATAAATCTAGAAACCTTTTCTAAAATTAATTCTAACGCTATTACCAGTGGCTTTGTGACAAATGCATTTTGGACTCATTCTCCAGACTTCGAAACTACATTACCTCATCTTGGAGAGTTTATAAAAACACAGATGGTGAAATTCTGGATGTGTGTCTAAGGAGATACCACCTCCATTTGATCCAATTTCTAAGGATGCTCCAATCCAGAGCTCCTACAACACTGATTTAAACAGTGGGGAATATGAAATATAATATGAAAGGAATGTGAGCAGTGAAGATTGTAAAGGGAAAAAAAAAAAAGACCTGAGTAAAACTTTGCAAAAAAATAAACAAGAAAAAAAAACACAAGGAGATAATATCAAAACTATTTTTATGATGTTCTGTTTAATGATGTGGAAACACTGCTTGTGACAGGCACAGGAGCTGTGCAAGGCCCCATTTCCAACAATAATAAGAGCAAAGCTACAAACTGTGCCTTCCTCAGATTTGGGTTCTGACCAGCACAATAGAATGGCATCTGCAAATAGTACTGTAAATATTCAGCATTTCTCTTCTGCACAAAACCCCTCTCAAACAGAAAGAAAAGGAAAATAACCCAGCCACTGGGATTTTATTCCCAATGCATATTTTATCAACTCATTTTATCATCTTTCCAGCAGAGAACTGAATTTAAGTTTACAATTCTGAGTTACTACCATGACCTGAAAGCTACTGGTATACCCCACAAAATGACTGTACTACCCAAAGCTCATAAAGGAAGAAGTTCAACCAATGTGAAACCTAATCTGAATTTCTCAAGTTTCTACATGAAGATTGATTTTTCAGACAGAAATCCTTCTGTACGTTCCATAGTTTTCCACATGGGGGTCTGTATCCAGGTTAAGTAATAGCTGGCCCCTGAGAGAGAAGCCAGTGAAATGGGCAGGAGGAAGAGCTTGGCACATTTTGATGGAAAATAGAGGAAAGGGATTCATTAAAAAAAATCAGTGGAAATATTCACAAAAACCATTACAGACATTCAGGTGAACTATACAAGAGGAGACAGCAAGAGATGGTTATGAGCAAAACACTGTTTTGTGTAACACTGATTACACTCCTGATGTTACTTCTATACTTGTTTTTTTTTTCCCCATTTAGCCTGAGAATACTCAATTCCTGCTAGTAAACAGTTAAAGTTTCAAACACAGAAAAAGCCAGACTTGTGTACTGCTATGCACTGTGACACTTTCTCTTACGCAGAACTAATTTCCACAGATTTAATACTAAATTCCTTCCTGGCTTTATTTTTCCACTGAGATTAAAAATAGTTTCCCTGACCAAAACATTTACCAAAAAGCAAATCATTCAAACGAGCGATGAACTTCAAAGAAATCCTCGAAGACACCTCTACAAACAAAGATGACCACAACATTTTGTGCAAAATAACAGCTTGGCCAGTCATATGTGCCAAAATGGAAGAGAAGAGCAGCTCTTTAAACAGATTTTTTTCTTCAAAAGGAAAAATAAATCCCTTCTCAAAGGGATTCCTGCTTCCAGGATGCAGGAATACTACGCTGAAAAAGTGTATTTCGTTCAGAAAGCTGAGAACCATGTTCATGAGGACTAACGTTTCTGAGCTCCTTCCTCAAAGGGAGCGTGCATGTTTGCCTCTAGGAAACAAGTGGCAATTGAATGCTGACAAAGAGAACTCCAAAAGGGAAAGATGTCAGGTACATATTTTATTTCCTTCTCTGAGACAGGATTGAAAGGCTATAAAAACTAATTTGCTGCTGAGACTATATCCTGTCAGTTTAAGCTCCCTTACCAACACATCTAAGAACATTTTGCTGAATCTTCTCCACCAGAATGAACCCAACCTTGCTCCAAATCAGTCCCAACGAACCACAGTGCTCCTTCCTACTCCAGACAACTGTTTGCAGCTGCAGAAATCTTCAACTCTGCTGATGTCCACCCGCAGAGTTACACATGGTGTGCAACTAAAAGCAACAAAGCAAAGAAAATGGCAGAAAATGATCACTGCCTCTGTGACTCACCCTTTGATGAGCAGGGGGGGATGTCGTCGGACTGATCAAGTCTTGACTTTCCATGAGATTCCCGTAGTCAGCCATGCTTCCTTTGAGAGGCAGAGGAGGAGGGATGTCTGCCAGGTCAGCACTAGACATTCCGTTCAGCTCCAGATCTGCAAAATCCACCATGTGGTTAACTCCTCAATAACTGAGCAAAATCCAAAGATCCAGACTACGCCTTTTCTTATAGGACTGATGAAAGGATAATGATGTGGTGGATACCCCATTCCCAGAGACTTTCAATGCCAGGTTGGATCAGGCCCTGGGCAATGTGAGTTAGCCCTGGTTTCCCTGTTCACTGCAGGGAGTTGGACTAGACAGCCTTTCAAGGTCCCTTCCAACTCAAAGGATTCCATGATGATGCTACACAGGCAATATCTTCATCTGCTCCTTCTTGCCTCTATAATTAATTTCAGATCATGAAATGAGAGATTTTAAGGGAAAAAAGACCAAGAGAACCAAGTATCCTATCAGGGGGACATACAGACCGTGGACTCAGGTCAGGCTACTCAAAATACTTGAACAATTCCCTCTTTTTAACAAAAAATGACAACAGTTTTTCATTCCGATTTTACACCAAAATATACATATCTTGGCAAATATTATTTTCTCAGCTCTAAGCTCTGCATTTAGACATTGTGCTTTAATAAACAACAGAAGTTCTGGTGAGTACAGCGAAAGAATAATTGAGCTAAGCTTTATTTACTTTCCAACAGTAAAATAAAAGCTTCTCATTAATAAAATGCACAAAGGAAAGCTCATCATTAACTACATCTCCCTCAGAAAAATTCGAACTCCAGGTAACTATAATAAATGAGGAGTCATTAATTGTTGAGTAAATAAACGCATGCAAGAAGAGGTACAAAACATTTATTAGTACTGTTGGCTGGGTAGAAAATTCCCTTCTCTTAGCAGATAAATCCTAGCAGGTTCGTGCTGTAAAGGGGAACAGCCTGAGGGATGATAAAGTTTACTGAAGCCTGAGTGATACATATGTTTCTGTGTAGAAATCCACCCACGGTGTATTGCAGGGGAATTCAGTCATTTGAACGCAGGCAAAACCCACTGTGAGCTCTACGAGATAAGAAACTTAATTTATTTTTTGATCAATTAGGGCAAGTGTTTTCATTTAAGGAATGAAAAAATACTACTTTTATTTTAGTGGAATGATTTATAAAACCACTGGAGGACGGGTTTATTCAGATATTTTTATTGCAAGGTTTCTATCGATATCTTATAAGAAGTGCCCTTTTATTATTCTCTAACACGGCCTCTCACCAACACAATTTAACAGTAAGGCTGTATTGATTTGTCACTGAAAACTGTAATTTTCATCCTTCCTTTCACTCAAACTTTCACTACATCAGGAACAAGAATATATTCCATCTTGGGATTTCAGACTTTCAGAGGTTTCTCCTACATTGTGCTGAACAGTGCTGTTCTTCCTCCAGGACCGCAATTTCTCATCTCTTTTTTCCACTGCTTCTGTTTTTTTTATCTTTCCTTTCCTACACAGAAGATTTCTCCACTCCTCAATCGTTCAAGTCTTAATAACACTTCCTTTTATGTACATCCATCAGACTCTGACTAGCTCACATTGCTAGAACAGAACTGTATAACAACACTGCCTATTTGTAACTACATACTAATGCTAACAATGAACTTTCCTGATCATTTTGTACGCCATGCTGTAGGTCAGATCACAGACTTTTAAGGGCATAAACCTCACAGAACAAAAGGCTCCTTGACTGTGCTATGTCTCATCTACAACCTCACATGCATGTATATATGTATACATGTACTTCCATTTTTGTGGGTTTTTTTTTTTTTCCTCCCATGTCTTTTAGGAGATGGGAGACGTTTCAAAAATGACATTTTCTTTAGAGTTGTGACTTTACCAGAACCTCAGATTCTGCTTCATAGAGGGAAACATTCTTTGGATGTGGACTGAAAACAAGTCATGCGTTTAGGTCTCCCTGGGAGGAAAGTGAAAAGCAGTTCACATGCTGTTACCCATAGTCAGACATCAGAAATCACAGAATCACAGAACTGCAGGGGTTGGAAGGGACCTCCAGAGATCAGTGAGTCCAACTCACTGCCAAAGCAGCTCCCAGCCCAGGTTGCACAGGTAGGTGTCCAGGTGGATCTGGAACGTCTCCATAGAAGGAAATCTCGATTCCACAGCAACAAATTCACTCTTCCATTCTATTACAAGTCAGATTTAACTGCACTGAATACTTCATCTTGAAATCTCACGTGATGCTACAGTGTCCACTAACTTCATCTCAACCTGAATCATAAGAATACTGTGAGAACAACTTGAGCAGATATAAGCTGAAGGACAGAGGCTTGTGTAAACGCAAGCCCAAGAACAAAACGCAGAGGCTGAAAGACTTGCTGTCAAGTGAAGATAAGAAAGTAGGATAGATGCCCTGTTTCTGAAGATGAAATGGCAAAACAGATGCCTCAGCTCAGTGTAACATCAGTGGGAACCAGTTAGGGTTCTCTTCCATTGGAAGACCCGTGGACAGACAGGTGGGCAATGCTTTCATAAGCTGCAGAGGAAATAACAGCCCTGCAGGAAGGTCTGCAATACTCTGCACAGCTTGAGTGGTCACCAAATGTCCACAGAGCACCCACATCCCACTCTGCTTCTGTCCCTTCTCCCTACATTTCCCTGCTGCTACGACAGCTCCAGCTCCCTGCAGCCTGTACAGGGCACCTTCACACCCTGCTCATTTGGATGGCAGCACTAAACCCCTGTAAGTGTGGGGTTTCTATCCATATGAATCATTCCAAATACACATTAACAACAAAAAAATCATGACATGAAAAAAAATAGAAATAGCCTGAGTAGTTAACCTCTCGAATAATTCAATGAAATACAAAAGTCACCTAGCTCACTGCAGAAAAAAACGACAGTAATTTTCACTGTTAAGCTTTCAGAGGATCTATTTGCTCAAATTCTGTTAATTCTCTCTCTACAAGTTCTTACCCATCATTTCCGTTTTGCTCTCATTATTCAAGACTGCTACGGTCTGAATATTTATTTCCTACTGGACACGTGCCACTGAGAATCTCCTTGAGCTGGCAGGAGATCAGCTGGATGACTTCTTTTCATCTTAACCTAATGACCAAATTTTACACTCCATTCTCCTAAACTGCCTGCTAACAAGCAGAGCAATATTACTTAGCAACCCATTAAAAGCTTTTAGCCAATTTGTGCACCCAAGTAACTATTTCATCCTCAGAATTCCACAGAATTTCATCACTGTAACTCCTCAGGCAATTATGGACAAGTCTCATGTATTTTGCAGTGAACAAACTTCTTTTACATAATGCATCTAAAACTCAAGCAAATGGATGTAAATACTCCCCAGCACGCACGACAGTTTCAAATGCTTTTAGAAAAAGAGATTAAGTTGGCTCTAATAAATTATGCATAAAAGGAAACAATCTCATCCAAAGAATATTTTTTGCAGGAATATATGTACTTTAAGTCTCCACATTTCCTGTTTTTAGTTTACTGATAGTTTTCAGCTATCAGTAATGTAAAGAAAGGAGAATTAATAGAAACAGCTGCTTGGGATGTGTGGCTAAGCAAAGGTTGCACTGATCTGCATTTGTTTACCCCTCCTTCACAATATCTTTGTAGCCAACATTATCAAATCATTTAAGCAAAGCCAGGTACCATTGAGAGGACAATTCTGTGTGGAACATGTTCCTGCTCACAGGACATCTATCTGCAAGTGGCAACAAGAACTTTCCAAAACATTTCTTATTTAAGAGAAAAGGATTCGAGTATCAAAATATTAAGTATCAAAAGTATCAAACAAGAACCACTTCCTTCTCCTCATCTGTACTCCTCTTTGCTAACCTTTAGTTCTTGCCTGTTTTATTATGATTTGGGTATGCATAGCAAAAAGATAATTCATTTTTCACATGCCAGCAAAAGAAAACTCTGAGGTGCATTTTTTTGTTGTTGTTTTGAAAACAACACTATAAAAGAAACACGTTACATTGCCACAGGGTTTCCTGAGCGTGGAAGCTAACATAAGATGTCTTACAGAAAACCTAAGTGATAGATGTCAATGTCAAAAAAACTCCAAACAGTGAAAAATACCTTTATTTCCTTTGGCTTATACTTACTACACAGTAAATAAATACTCCTTAAAGGTGCAGTTGCATCAGAAGGGTATTTTTCTGATTTTATGCTATAAAATATCAAAAATCCAATACAGAATTGTGATCAACACTGATTTCTGACAATTATTAAACACGTAAGTAATTTTTACTTACTATTTGAAAATGAAAAGAACCATTTCCAATGCAATCATTTTGCTTTTGTAAAATGCTTAAGTAACTTTTGTTGGTAGCAAATGAAAGGGACAGGAGGTTAAGAGTAAAGCTGTCCTTGCTCCTGTGTGCCACATTCCATGGTGATGGCAAAAAGAGTTAAGAGCTCAGCCCCAGGCGTGATGCTCAATGTGATGCTCAGGAAATGCAATTCCCCAAGGGCAGCTATTTTGCAAGCAAATATTCTAGGAGAATAAAATGTAATTAAAGACTTACTGGACTGTATGCTGAAAGAGAGTTTTGTCCGTGGAGTTATGGGAGGTGGTGTCATTTGGGAGCTGGAAGGTGAAGGGGAGACGGAGAAACGCCTTTCGCTTGACATGACGTTGAGGACCTGGCTTTTTGGTCTCTGTGGTCTCAGTGGGCTGATCTGCACAGGGACAAAAAATGAAAATCCCAATAGTTTCACTGCTGCACAGTACACATATGAGCAGACATTGGCCAGTACTACCACAGCTCATCAGCATTGAACAGTAAAGGAATACACAAGGAGCAGTCTGTGATTGCTGCATTATCCCACTACTTCCCAAACAGAAACAGAGCAATGAAAACATACCATACTTCCAATGTAATGCAGTATTTTATAGCTCCAAATGCTCTTCCCATCTCTCCAGGGGTCACAATGAGACACACTGCATGCCCCTTCCTGGAGCCTGGCTTATTTTTCTGAAGTAAATATGCAACTCCCAAAACACTTACTTGACATGTTACAGCTAAGTAAGTCTACATGCTCACATGTGATCATTCACAAACTCTTGTTTCTTTTCACACTGTTCTACTTTCCATTAAAATCCCTGTACCTAATAGTTTGTATACTCAAATTCTCCATCCAGAAGCACTCTTTCAATGGTGCAGGTTTGTCCTTATATTTTTTCTTTCCTGGAACATTCCTACTATTTCACTTCTCAAACCATTTAAATTTTCCCATCAGGAACCCTGAAATGATACTAGTAATATCTTATGAACAACTGGTGTTTTTGTTCGAGTGATTCCTTTGAATGCTGAGCTCTACTCTTTCCTACCCATCCATTGGCCCCAGTATTTCCAGTAATCACAGTGAGGAAAGGAATGATTTCCTTTTCAGAAGATCACAGAAAATGAAGCAGAAGCCTGATGTTAAGATGGGAAATATGTCCAAGGTGCAGCATTAGGGCAAAATGGAAACTGCAAGCAGAAATTCATTCTTTTTCAATGACTGTCACTCCACCTACATCAACAGTGAAGAAGAGCACTAGAGAACTTCCCTCTATTTTCAGAAAACAAACCCTAGAAGGGTTTGCACAAAAGACTGTGTCACTGAGACCCTTCTGTGAGAAATGAGCAGAAATACACAACTTTTGTCATGCAGACCTCAGATTGACCTTTCAGAAGTTTTCTGGATACTAAAATTCAACTCCCAAAGACTCCAAAGGTTTCTTTTGAGATCTCTTAAAGCATATTTTTAGCAGAATGATTAAGCATGGTAATTGCTTTCTCAGAAGTATAAAATTATAAAAAAGGAATCAAGAAAAATGTATTAGCTAACCAGGAAACCCACAGTACATGAAGCAAGACAAAAAAAAACAAAAACAAAAAAACAAAAAAAAGCCCACTCAAATAGAATAAAACATAAAATCAAGTTTACAGGTTAACTCACTTTATGTCTACTTATCTAAAATGAATTTTAACTTGTATCTGACTGACCAACTTGGCTTTCTTCTTGAAGGTTCATGGTTCTGCTAGGGAATACGAACTCTTTGGAGACAACTAATCCATAATGAACCCATTGTTATTTCTTTCTTTCTTTTTTTTTTCTAACAAAAGCAAGATCAATGGTGAGCAATGTTAGATGTCACTAAATCAATAAACGTACAGCCTATTATTCTGATTACAAACATAAGCTTTCAAGTGGTCTGTTAAATACCTGGCTTCAGTGTTAGATTTGCTATCGGCCTGCTAAATCAAAGAACTAACAAAGAGAATTTATGTTAAAGAAGTTCACGTGATACTTAAAAGACGATATAAATCTCTGGAAAACTATAAAGACATTACTGATGATCTTCACATACCAACAGCATTTAATTTATCTTCTGATAAGATCAGAGTACTACAAGATCTCTGTAATTAGGGCTTGGGTTTTGATCAGTCAGAAAATTCATTACAAGTACAGAGAATTTGAAAAGAAGTATTTAAGCCACATGACTAGACAAAATGGTTCCAAATGCTGCTTTCTGTAAGATGTAAAAGCATGATGAGACAATTCTGCACAGTTTTATAATTTCTTAAGTTCCTCCATGAAGATTTATTTTATCAGAAAAAAATAGTTCCTACATAAGAAGGTCCACCACAGTGATAGAAACTGTGGTGGACCTTCACTGCATTAGACAGCACCATATCTGGAGAGAGCAGCTGATTGTTTTGATGAATCCCACTATCCAAATCCACTACAGGTTCTCATTTACTCTGCCTCAGCTGTGTCAGTACTGAGTGCAGTCTTCCAGGTGGAAATGTATCCTTCAGCATCACCCCAAGCTATCTTACATCAGCCAGTCTTGATGATGGCAATGTTGGGTGACATATGAGAAGAACCCTGCTGAACTCAGCACACGTGGTGACTGCTGAGCCTCCTCCTCTGCTGCATGAAAACCAAGGGTTTCATGTGAGCTGGTGCTGACAAATCCAAGCTGGCTGGTGTTCTTCCATCCATTTTCTTGGAGGTGTTTATAAAGCGTCATGGTGCTAAAGAAAAGCACCTCTTCTGCCATAAAATCCCCAAATATTTTAGAAGCCAGAGCTGAAGTTCTGTGAGAAATGTCACCAAATAACAGGAATAAGGCAACTGAATTAGTGATGTTAGAAGTCACTTCTCAAATTCTCAACAGAAGGAGTCCAGTAACTATAATACAAAATCTAGCAACGAATTGCAGATTACCACTAAAATCTCACTCTAAAAACTCTTAAAATTTCTATTTTGATTTCAGTCTGAAATTTTTTTCCTAACATTTTTTGGAAAAAAAAAAAATTGATTTTCCCATTTCATCGTCATCTTTTTTTTTTTTTTTAAGCCAGCAAGCTTCCTGCTTCCAAGGTCCTAACAGAGGAATCAAAATGGTTTTTCCTTCATAAAACAGTAATACCATTGCTTTGGGAGCAATTTCAACTTAAAACTTCAACTTGAGCAAAGCACAACTCACAGAAGTAGAGCAATGGAAAATCTGAGTTCTTACAAAAGATAATTTCCCCTCTATATTATTAATAGGGGACATCTCTTTCCTGAGTGCAACAATTTTAACAGCAGACAAATTTTATCTTTAAGTTACTTGACATTATCTATCAAAAATTCCTGAAGACAGCGATGGGAATTGTCCAAGCACTGTATGCTAATCTCAACAGAGTGCTTCCTCCATCCCCCACTCTACAGAAAATGAGCCACACTGACATTAATTAAAATTTGACGTGGTCATTTTGGAACTGTTCAAGTAGTCTGCTCACAGAGGAGACTTTCTCCTTTTAACAGTAAACTCTGGGTCATAGCACCGGTCTGTGGATTTCAAGAAAGTCAAAGTAACTGTGAATTACTAATTCTGGCATCTAATTTCCCTCCATCTTTATAAGAAGGAGAAAATTAGCCATAGCAGTCATGCACTGAAAGCTCTTGAGTCTTCCTCCTCTTCTCTAGTCATGTTGGACTTTGCCCATTTTTCCCTCATATGACAAACCGAAGCATGCCTTGAAGGGCTACCATGCTCTCCTTTCCAGTTTTTAGGATCTTCTCTGTGTCCAGCAGACACTGGTCCAGGAACACTGCATCACCTTCCTTTCACTGTGCTGAAGTTTAGTGGTTGCAAAGGTTCTTGTAACATTTGCAGCACGGCCAACGAAGAGTTAAAATGAGCATGGATGCATACAGGAATACGAATTCTAAGAAGTAGAAGGGTTAAAGCTTCATTCACTGAAACTAGCAGTTAGAAGATGTAACTGGACAAGTGTCTGTGTGAAATAAGGAGTGGGACTCAGATCCTTGTACAACCCTCCCAACTCAAGATATTCTACCATTCCCAGTAAATGAACCTGCCCTTGGTAAACAGAGGCTGGTTGCTTCCAGCCACCTTCCTGTCTTCCATGTGCTTGGAAATGGCTTCCAGGAGGGATGCTCTGTGACAAGGTAAGGTGTTTGACCAGAATGCAGTTGCCCTAGTCATCCTACTTTGCCCTTCTCAAATATAGATGCAATCAGCATTTGCATTTTTTCAGTCATAAGCTATCTCATGCAATGCCCAAGACCTTTCAGAGACAACAGTGACCTTGCAGTGACATTTGCTGGTTTTTGCACCATTCATGGATGCCTCCCACCTGGTCTCATGGATCTGTGCACATCCAACTGAGCTGCTCAAAAACAAAACTTCCTTCTATTGTAGCTAGTGCTTTTCTCCCCAAACCTCTGCTATTCTGTGCAAGGATCAGGGGGGAGGGAGTGCACTGCTGCTGCAATGCCCAGGTTCAATTAAAATATGGCTGCCTAATATCTCCACAGTAGAATGCAGTGTGTCAAACAGACCTATAGAAACTGATGCAAAACTTATATGCTCTCTGAAAACAGTACTCATTTGACTGGTTTTGGTAGCAGCAATATCCACTTAAACACAAGGATGACCCAGAATTTGCTGAAGTCCATGGGAGAATTGTCACTGACTCCAACGAAGTTTGGGTGAAAAGCCTGTGGGATTCACAGGGATTTTATGAGGTTTTGCTAAGTTAGTAGAGGGCCTATGGCTGTATCAAACAGAATCAGAGTGTGATCTTCTGCGATGTCAGTACATGTAACTGAGAGATGAGATCATCTCTGGATTGAAAACGAGGAAATCCAGAAAACAGAGGAAACATGGGAGCTTTGGCTGAGCTTTTAAGCAACACTCAGCTACAAGCACCAAGCAGACAGACTTGGAGGATCCAGTAATCACAGGCAGAGAGAAAGTGCTTCTAAAGTCCAGTATAAATGACAGAGCCCCCAAACGAAAGACTCCGAGGATTCAAAAGTTGGCTCTACAAGTACAGGTGCAAGTCTTTAAAAGAGCATTACATTTATTTCTTGAGGGCATGTTTTAAACTATTGGCCTCAAAAGAGGTGTCCAGGCAGAGATTCAGAGGTTATGCTTAGTTCATGAAATCCTGCTCCAGCTTAGAGCAGACTCGCTTTCCATTTCACAACTAAAACTTCTAAAGTTGCCTAAGCCTTCAGGACAGTTTCAGTGAATTAAATACATGCCAAGAAGAGAGGACTTAAAAGAGATATGCCCTGTAGTTAATACACTTATACACAGCCACTGGTGGAACTGCTTACGATTTTCTGCTTAAAATAGCCTTTCAAGAGTATGTAATTCCATGCACAAAGTGACCTTGTAACATTTCCACCAAAAACCATCTTGCAGTGGTTGGCTGAAATATAAGAAAACCCATCACAAGCTACTGGGAAACATAAATTCAGAAGGTGGCCACAACAGCAGCATTATTTTACTTCAGATCTATCATCCTACCCTTTTACCAAATGGCCATAAAGTCTCCATGGTTGATTCATCATCAAAAATATTAACCCCATAGCACATCCCATTAGAGTTACTATTTGTTTAAAAATTAAAACTAAATTGCAAATACCAACATTTTTCTTTGAAACCAGAAAGAACGCTGCTTAGTATTGGATAAAGCATGTGTTGAAGTTACCGTTTCTGAGAGGATCACTGCTTCAGACTGCTGCAGAGAAATATCAGTAGACTTAAATTCTTTATCAAATATTTCTTGGTGCTTGCTGTTCCGTTTCTCCTTCTTCTTTTCCTTCTTATCTTTATCTAGGTCATCCTTGTCCAATTTATCTTGAGATCTGGAATGCATCTTTTTTGGCAGGAGGGGCTCAAGCACAAACCTAAGGAAAATCGTTGCTTAGATGAATAAAATGCTATTTTCAAAAGACCTTATATTAATTTTCATAGTCCCAACAGTCACACTTCAGTTAAAGATGATCTGCTAATGCAGTAAACCTCTACTTGAGAGAAAAGGTGCGGGCAGGAGGTCGTAACAATCCTACTTGCCTCAATTTACAATTTACCTCAGAGCTGCTAAAGGACCAATAACCCCTATTTCTCTGCTCTGTGGTACATTCACAGGGACACAAACTCCTGAGTTTTGCTGTATGGGGTTTATACAACGAGTTTCTAATTCATCACGCCCATGATACACATGGTGACAGGCAGGCTGACAGAGTCTGGAACACCACAGGAGATCAGCACTGCTCAAGGAAGGGTGGAAATGCCACTCCTACTATCTGAGCTCCTTGGGCAGTCTGTATGTCTACAAATGGCTCTAAGGATTTACTTAAAAAGAAAAAAAATAGTCAAGTCCTCAAATTCCTCCTGGACATTTTATTTTCTTTTATATTTTATTATTATTATTTTTTTGTTAGAGATACTTTTATTTCCTAGAAAGAGGTTAACATCTGAGAAATTGTTTTACAGTGATGCAGCGAGAACACGTGTGTCACAGGAAGCTCTCCAATGCTTGTAACTCATCCAAATTACAGCCTGTTTTCATGGAAGAGCAAAAAGCATCACACCATTCACAGCACTGAAGTATGAAATATAGAGGTATAATTACAGAAACAATAACCATTCCTGGCTGTAATAAAAGAGCGTTGGGATATATATTGACAGAAGTATGCACAGACAGACTCACCTACAGCACACACCAATGGAGATGAGATGGGAGTGAGGAGCTCAGAGTGCTCCAACACCACAGAGAATCTCAACAGATAATGGAGACAGCAAGAGGGAGCCAGGTTACCTTCCAAGGAGTGGCTGCTCTGCACCTGAAGCTCCACAACTGCAGCCATGTGCTCCAAGTGTGCAAACACATGCAAGGCTGATACACCACTACCACCCCATCTCTGCAATCTCTACAATATGTGACTTTTTCTCTTCAAAGAAAAAGAAAATCCTTAGGGGTTTCATGATTTTTTCAAGTAAAACTTTTTTCTAATAGCTTTTGTATTATAGTGAAAGACTATTCTAAATCACATTGCTAATTTTGTGCTCAGTGATTTAAAGGAACCTTACCTTCATCTTGGACTAATTTCAATAAAAGACAAAGAGACATTCTGCTCTTAACTCCAGTGTTTCAAAATACCTATTAACTAAACATACCACTAAAAACACAACCCAGTTAAAATTGCACCAACTGATCTTAAGAGCACATCACAAAGCATCACATTAGGAAAATCTTAACAACAACCAAGGAAACTTTAAAAACTTCTTCCTGTTTTTTTTTGTTTTTTTTTTTTTTTTAAAATCTTGGTACTTATTAATACTGGAATGGCAGTTGGGGGGCCTTGATGACACACGTGTGTGCAGTCCAACTGCAAAGTAGTAGAGTGTTCATGTCACAGACAACTTGCAGGCATGCAATTCTCATCACCTTCACTACGATATGATATAGTGATATGCAGCAGTTTAAAAGCACGTGGGGACAGTTTTGGTGGTGGTGGTGTTTAAAAGCATGAAGGGCCCTTTAACTCTCTGAAAGCAGTGTCAAAAGCCCCCAAGTCACTACCCTCATAGCTGGGGCCAAAAGATGGGAGCTGGGAGAGGAAACTGCAAGCTTAGCTGTTAGACAGAGCTCCTTATCTCGCAGAGTCAAAGCACTGTAAAAAATACCTTCCATTCTGTTTTACAGACAGAGAAAAGGAAGGGGAACGACTTGTCCAGGGCTGCAAAGCATGTCAGAAGCAGAGCCTGGATCTGAGAGCAGATGTCCCAGCACAGTGCAGTTATTTTAGCTACCTGAACTGTGCACCTGGGCTGTTCCTGCAGTGCTGGATCGTGGTGACAGCCACCCACGTGTGCCCCTGCCTTGCGGGCAGCTTGCAGGTTTACAAGAAGAACTGCCATTCTTTACACGGTGATTAATTGCTTCCCTTCTAGGCATTACTATTATTAGTACTATTAATTATTTGAATGCAGTGTATCGGTGACAAAAATGGGCCAGCATGCCACGCTCATACTGGAAGTACACGAGAACTTTCAAAACACTCAGCCAGAGTGGGACTTCCCTCTGCCCAGCTGATGCTGTGAGTGCCTGGAGCCATGCTTCAGCAGTCCCACTTTGAGCAGCACTTAAACCAAAGTTCTTATTGTTAAAAAGCTCCGAAATCTGGGCTGGCTGGGAGATGGCATACAACACAAGTTGGGTGGGTGATACGACGAGCAAGGCACCATCAGCTCCATTTTTAATTGCTTTTCTCAGCTCTACCTCGAATCTCAGGAATAATGTACCTTGAAGTCTGAGCCAATGGAAGGTAGGAAAGGCCAACTGATTATAAACCTAGCCAGCTTTGGGTATGGACACACACAACTCCTTCCAAGTGAGGAGTGACAAACTACCCACAGCTATCTTATTGCCATTTGCATTTTACAGCTCTTTCATTATGTTGTTTAAATCTGATGATTTTTCTTCTCCTGCTCCACTGATCATGCAGATGAGCATTTTTTCATGTCTTCTAAGTGATGGTATTTGTTAGCTACATCTTCTCTGCACGTATTATGGCTGCACTGCCCAGGGGCTCAGGGCATGAGCTGAGCTGCACTGTCATCCTTATGAGTTTTGGTTTTATGCACATACTGAGTGGACTCATGAGATCCTCCACAACTGCTAATTGACACCTACGTATGCTGGGATGGAGATGCAAAAATTATGAAAGAAGCATTCAGTGGAGAAAAGAAAAGGTACAGGTAATGATTTTGAAGGGAATAAGGGAAAAGAGGAAGAGGCAGGAAGGGAAAGAATTGAAAATGAGGAACAGAAAAGGCAAAACCAGTTTACTTCTGAGATAAGATGAAGTAGCCCACTAACCTGGGATGGTAGGCATGCCAAAGTTCCAGCAAAGGAACTTCCAGAGCTGAATTAGTGAAAATGCATTACTGGTTCTGCTGTCCTACGCTTATGTAAACATGATTCACTGTGTGTGTGTTACAGAGGGTAATGTAACGAGATCTGAACCTCGCTCTGTTTGCAGTTCATTCCCCGATGTGTACATAAACTGTTTGTAATCAAGGTAAGTATCGTGTTGGTCCTTAGGTGCTGTACTTAATTTTACTTGATGCTTTCACTCTCTACTCAGGTAATAACTTCCTCCTGAAGATGCACGAGGGACACTGACATTTCTAGCAGATCTCTGCAAGTGAGTAGCCCTTCAGGAGGCTTTTACAACACTGCTGCCTGGGTCAAATATTGAGTTTCTGGATTATGAATATGCCTGGGGGGAGGAAGGGAGAGAAGGAAGTTCTGAGGCTGAGTGGAAAGCCCAGGAAGAAAACAGATTATTTCTTTTGAGGGATGTGACTGTGAGACATGGCTTATCAACAGAATTCCCAGTTCTCATGTGAAATATCTTGATAACTCTTGAAGTACAGTCTTGCCATAAGCAGCTTTCCCTCTGGCAGCATGGGTGAGAGGAAAGAACTGAGCAGGCAGCTAATCCCTTCCTTCTCCTGAGCTCCACCCGTTTACTGCCACAAGACTGGCTGAGCATGTCTCATCACATACTTTGCAAGCGCTCAGTTCCAAACAATTACACTTGCAATAGTTCAAAATGGGACAGCTTATCTCCTGTTCTATTGGTGATTTTTGTTGAATGCTTAGGGGGCTTTGTTTGAAAGAGGACCAAAAGCAGCGTTAGATTTATTTTTGTTAAAAAAAAAAATATATATATATATATATTTTGAGACCAACACCCTAAAGCCCTAAGATTTGCACACCAAATCTTGCTTTACAAGGCAACCCTGCAAGGCCACTCCTTACCCACCCGTCTGAGCCCGGTCGAGAAGGAGTGCTGTCCGAGGAGATGGACGACACCGAGGCGACCGACAGCGGTCTTGAAGACGACGGCATCGTGAAAGACCTCACCATGGACCTTGGCCGACTGCCTCGTCTGTCATCTAGACTGGAAGGCTACAATAAAGAGATGTGAGTTCACTTCTTAGGACACAGCGTAGCCGACATCTGGCTCCAAAAGTAAGGCAGAAAGGTTGAGTGGTTTTCTTTCCATGTTGTATTAATTCTACATTACGTTTAACAACAAAGGAGATTGATTCTGAAAATAACACTTTTATTATAGTCTGATATTTATTTGCTTCAACAGATTTTACACCTGGGCTTTAAAACTGATCTTTATACAAAATCTTTTCCTTTAACCTAGCTCTGTAATTGAAGCATCTGACATCTGAGTATATTTAGATGAAGTTTGGGAATTTTTTTTTTGGAAAATTAAACGAAAAAACCCAACCACACCAGTGAGAGGAGCTTTAAGTCAAGAGAGCCAGGTGACAGAGTGACAACTAGGTGAAGAAGAAAATAGATGGAAGGTGTGTTTTTTTTTTTTAACGCAGACAATTTCAGAGTTCTGAATATTTATACAAGCTTTGTTAGTCATTAATAACTGATATATGCATAAAATAATTGAACTCTTTCAGTCAACAAATACAAATCTCACGCTGCTTAATTACAGGTAGATTTTCCACCCTGTCAACTACTGGCAAATTGACACTGTACAAAGAAGACAGAAGCGATAAAGCTCCATCAATCCTGACAATTCTTACTGGTGGGCAGAGTGAAATGAGGAAGATAACACCACCTGTGTATGAATTTCCAGGCATCTCTCTGATGATGTAAATGTGTATTACCGAAGTGACTGACATGCAAGTATCATTAATGTCAATTACTTTTGTTCTCCTAGGGAATAAATTATGATTTGATCTTCACCTAAGCGTATTAAGAAGAAGTGTTCTAAGGACTACTAATGGAACAGTACGTAGAAGGACACTATAAAGACTGGTAAGTTCCACATAAGGTCTCAGTGTTCCTATTACAAAAAAAAAAAGTCACTGCTATAGAAAAAGAATGAAATCAATCTCAGGAGACCTGTCACTAAATCCAATTGTGTATTTCATTGGCATGTACTGAGCTTCTGGGCCACCATTTCTCTATGGGTAACAATCAAAAGTGAAACAACATGTCATAGGAAGCACCACCAAATTCTTTTCTGTGACTTAAAATGAAGCAGAAACTGAAAATTGCTTGCTGGAATGACAAAAGCATCGACTGCAGCACCACTAAGTTTCCAAGAGGAGCAGCTATCTATTGTCTGCCTACACTTAGGGTAGTGCCAGGTGTGTGAAAATCCAAGATGCAGGCTGCACGTCACTGACACCCAGAAAGGAACTAAAGGAAGGTGACATTGAGCTCCAGAAGAATCATGCTATATCATCTAAAGTAATGACTTACTTTGTAAATGACAATTCCTTAAAAATAGGATAGCGAAGGATTATCTTGGTTTTCAAGGATTCTATTCAGGCAATTCAGAAGTTGTTCCCATGCTTGGAAATAGAAGCACCAAAGCTTTCTACACATCTACAGCATCCATTTACTATTTAATGTTTTGATGGGCTCAAGTGACGACCACGGACAACGACCAGACGACCCTGCATTAACACTGCTCTTTTCATCAGTGAACACGACGACGGAGTACAACAGAGCTGCCCATAATGTACAGAAATGCCAACGTTGGCAGGTAACCTACCACAGCTCGGACACCGTACTGCTTTTCAACCTTTTCCTTCAGCTGCCTGAAGCACGCCTCCATCCGCTCGTGGAACGGCCTCAGTGCCTCTGTCACCTTCTCGCCGTGAATGCGGATGCCCTCTGCCAGGAACGGGATCTGCAAAGCACAACTCACTGCCCTTAGCACACAGGGTGCTTCCCAGCTGGAGGTTCGGGCAAAAGTCCCACCTTTGTTTTGTGGAACATCAGCAATAATAAATGTCGCTGTCTATGAAGCACAACACAGTAAAAAAAAATAAGTCTAAGAAGCATGGTATATATCATTTCCTTTTTTGGATTGGTCCTTCAGAATTAATATACCCATAGTTCTGCCCCATACTCACACATTGGAAAACAGCTGAATTTATCTGGCAGCACAAATATTCCCATTGTGTTACATCCACAAGCCCCCAGACAAGCTGCACTTCCAAATGGCAAACTGATGAATCACAGAATGGCCTGGGTTGAAAAGGACCTCAAAGATCATTGAGTTTCAACCCCCTCTGCTGTGGGCAGGTCACCAACCACTAGAGCAGGTTGCCCAGAGCACATCCAGCCTTGCCTTGAGTGCCTCCAGGGATGGGGCATCCACAGCCTCCCTGGGCAACCTGTTCAGTGCATCACCGCCCTCTGTGTGAAACACTGCCTCCAACCTCAATCTCCCCTGTCTTAGTTTAAAACCATTCCCCCTTATCCTATCACTATCAACTCGTGTAACAGTCATTCCCTCTCCTATTTATACAATGACAACTCACACACTGGGTTATTGAAATCCCTCCCTTCCCAGGTTCATGACAATAAAACCTCGAAGGAGAAAATATTTGTGTGCTTTCTTTAGTAAATGCTATTTCTAAAGCTGCAAATGAGCAGCATCCCTAAACAAGTATATATCGCAGAGTAAGATTTATTAATAAATTATATAAGTTTATATATTGAAAGCTACATTTCTCCTTCTAAAAAACATATTTGATTTTCTTTGGGAACATAACAGGAAAGAAAAAGTTACATTAGATCTCTTTTGTAACTGAAAATATTCATTTATATGCAAGGCTTCTGTCACAAAATACCCATGCCAACATAGGTTTATATAATTAGTTCACAGTGTGGAGGTGTAGCTGACCTTTGAAAATGTTTTAAGAGAGGCATCTTCATTCCCACAGCAATCCAGATACGCCATTAGAGTTCTCTATCTGCAGCTTAGGAAAAATATTTCCTCTTCCAGGTCTGCTCCAGCCCACATAGTGCTCTGACTTTGACTTAGGTATCCTCTGCAGCAATCAAGCTAAGAGGCTTCTTCTTAATAATTCATAATTAAATCATAATACTGATTAGAAACAGATTTTTCTAATAAGACTGAGTGGCAATCAGAACGAGTAGCATTATTAGTAAGGAGAATAATAAAGATGAACTACAGATGAAGAAACTCAAGAAACATTACCCAGACAGCTCTCTGTTTGGGCACTACTTTAATGGACACCATTTCTTTCCCTAAAATACACCCAAGAGGAGTCCCAATGCTGACAGCATTTTTTACTGCAGCCACTTTTATTTATAGCAGCGAGGATTGGCATGCTCCAGAATTTAAGTTATAACTTGGAAAACTTCTCTGCCCAAAATAAGTAAATGAATTTTGAGTCGTTCAGCATTACCGGGCCCCATTCTGACCCTGCTGTTTTGAAAGGGTAAGTGGTCACGTTGTGCATTTATTTAAAGGAACCTGCTGATGTTTTGAATGGGATCTGTTTTAATAAATCAAATGGACAAGATGAAGTCCAGGCAGGGTGCGAGGATCCGACTCGGAGCTGATTTTTATGAGCACTAATGAGCCTGTCCTAGGGAACAGGTATCTCCGATTTAAAAAGGGATACAAAGCAGAGGATATATTTTTTGGTAGGGAAAAGTCCCAACCAAGAAAAAAAAAAGCAGGTGCAGCCAGAGTGAGGGTGGTAAGCCAGGCTGTGCCTCTGGCATACAGTGGGCTGAGGAACACCAGCTCTGCTCAGGGAACAGGCACAAGAAGGCACAGAAAGGGGCTGTTACTCTGCAATGGAAGTAAACTTCCCCTGCTAACTGCAAAACTTCCTACTACTCCTTCCCAGCCACTGACATAGGGAAATCTTGTTACTGTCACTGAACTTTAAAGCCACATGAATCTCTGTAGGATGCTGAGACAGAGGCAGCCTGCCACGCTCCTCATCCTGTGGATTCATTTTTCTATGGAGCAGTGAGTGGCTTTGCTTTACTTTTTACAGCTCCATTTCATAACATCGTAGAGGGTACCTTCAGCATTTGAGGGGGGCAGAAGCAGCAAAGGTAGCAATAAGTAACTGGACTGGAAAACGAGGTGAATGAGAAAGGAAACCAGCTCAAGATTGCATTTCTGCCATTAGGCTTCATTTGTTGACTGGAAAATTGCATTGCAACTTTGCATTAGTCCCTGGTTTTATTCATTGTTCATATTCAATTTTAATTTTTATTTTTCCCTTTAAAATCTTGATCTGCTGCCAAAACCTACGAACCAGGGACATAAATTTGAATTCATTAACAGCTTAAAATCTTTCATAATCTCAAATACCATAAAGTAAGCTTGTAAAGCTTAGGCTGCCTACGCTACCATTCTTTTAGCAATGTAAAAGCAGCATCAGATCTTTATGATGTTGGTTTCTGTGTGCTGTAAATACAAAGTGCTGACTGACCAACGTCAGCTATTCATTTCATTATCATAAGCAGCTTGAAATGGTATAGTAACATGGAAACTAATTTTTCAAGTGAGAAAGGACAAAGATGGGTAAAAATGGACTTTGTTTTAGTAATGATATTTGTGCGTGAAAACACAGTGGACAGAAACAATTATTTTAATTAAAATCATTACTGTGTAATTAAAATTTATGGGAATTACAAAAGGACAGTGCCCTGAAGAGCATAGAATGCAAAGCACAACTGAGACAAAGGCAGGGGAAGGGATAGAAAAAATAAATTTAAACAGCTGATAATATGACTGTCAGACTATTTCATATACCCAGATTGATTTATAGAGCATAAAGAAAATCTGTGTGATTATAAAACTCCAAGAACCAACATTATTGAAAAATAAAACTCGTTTTGGCTTTCAATCACTGTCAAGTCATTGATGAAAACAAACCATTGCCTTAGTTTGGAATGTTTCCATAACAACTCGCTCATTACAGCAGCTCTCCACCCCGCTCCCATCAAGTTATGTATGATATGTTTCCAACACTGACATTATTTGAGAAAATATTTAAGCCTTAGGATACACTGAATGTATGCAACAAGACTAAGCACTGACTGCTGCTCCAAAAGGACTGAACCTTTTCAGATAAAAGAAATAGTTTCTTCTGATCACTTCGCTCTATCTTCTTTTTTTTTTTCTTACAGCGCTGATGGGATATTATGTACTTAAAACCAGGGTCTAATTAAAATACAATGTGATTAGGCTCGATATGTACTTTCAAATAGTAATGCTATTTGAACACACATCACCAAAGTGAATCTGTGCTGAGTGTGTCCAGAATTCATTTGAAGTAGCGATGTCAGAAGCAAAAGGAGAGAGCTGGCATGAAGTCAGTCTTCTGGGATCAAATTATTTTCCTCTATAGAACTTAAAGCTGCTAGAATCTAATCTTCTGTAAAAGCTCAGAGGAAAATGAATAAATAAATATCTTTTTTTCAGCCCCAGAGAGTTTTTATTCAGTGATAGCTTCCTGGTCTTCACAGGGTATTTTCTCCTTGTCCTCCTCTTTCTTTCTTTCCTTATTTATTTATTTATTGAACTCTATATCTTTGGTTCTGCTACCTCTAAATTTGAATCCTATAGAAATGTAAATCATTGCCTTGATTATAAAAATAAAATTGAATATAAAATGTACTTTGATGTACTTTGTTCTTCTATGGGAGAAAACAGTTCCATTCATAATGTTATTTTTTCTTGTTATCATACAATTATCTTGAGACCACTTGATAGTGTCCAGCATATGACTTAGGAATAAAATTGGAATTGTTTCCTGTTTGTCTTGCAAAATACTCTTCGGTACACATAAGTGCAGTACTTTATGCAAGAGGGTTTCTGCTTTGTTTAAGGCACTGAACTGGAAATCTGGGTTCTCTTGCTGGTTGAGAAAAAATTAGTTTGTGTGATCTTACATTTAAATCATTTCTATTCTAATATTCCATCAAGAAAATAATAGGTAATTTCACTCTATGATGTGGCATTGGTGAATCATGAATATTATCCTATCTACCACATCACTGAATATTATGTGAAGTTATACAGCAAATGAAGAAACGACTCTACAATGTCTACATTATTTTTACTACTTTGCACTATTTTTTTTTCTATTCTCACATACAAAATTTTGTGCTAAAAGCTACTGTACATATACATAAAAAGGTGTGCAAACATAAAAAGGTTTACAAACAGAAAACACTGTTGGAAGAAAGAAGTGAATGTGTGAAGAAATGCTCTACCAAAGCACGTACATAGGAGGAGGGATTCAGTGTTAAACATTTAACCTGAATGCTTGAGGGTTTCTTTTTTTTAATTAAATCAGCTTTAAAGAGTTAAAATGCAAAACCAAATTGTCCATAATAGCAACCAACATTATTACAAAATATTTTCTCATTCTGAGCAACATGTGACATTTTCATTGTATTATAGTTAAAAAAAAAAAAAAAGTATGAAGAAAAGAGGTTAATCATGTTTGTTCCTTGTGGTTTTATCAAATGACAAATGATGTCAGATCTGAAAAAGATGAACTTAGCTCAAATTCAAAGTCAGTTTTACATGACAAAGAGGCAGAGTAAAGAGCTTGATGTCTGAATTTTCTCAACAGTGATACAAAGGCAATTTAGTATGGCCAACAAGACTTAAAATCCTTACCTGCCAAGCTATCAGATCCTTCAGTTTTTCAATCTTGTCATGATCCTCTGGATGCTCGTGCATATATCTTTCAGTAAAAAAAGCCTAGTCAAGAGAGAAAAATGAGTGGGTTTTCCTTTCTTTTTTTTTTTTCCTTCAGAAAATGAATCAACACCTACAACCACAGAAGGATTACCTGCAGCAAAGATAAATGAGTCAGCCCGAAAGTTCTGCAGAAGAGCAGTAGTAGCTACAAATACAAATGGAAAAACTAGGAAAAGAAGTGTGATTTATTCACGTTTTAAGATCAATACATCAATCTTTCACTATCAGCAAAGCAGGTGGATGAGCATGTGGTAGACAAGAGCCAATCTCATGGGCAAGACCGCAGAGGACTTCTGCTCAGCACATCTCCGAAGCTGCTTCTTAGCAGCTCCCAGGGCATAAGAAATTTTAGTTGATGAAATGTATGACAGTTACGGAAGGACAGAAATGGATGAAGCCAAGGACATGCCAATCAGCATATGATTTCTCTATGTATGTTACAAAGTACACGTTGCCTGTGTACACCAGCGTAATACGATTAAGATTCAAAACATGAATAAGAGATACCGTGCTTAGTTTCCCATTGCTAACATCTTCTCACCTATAACTTCACATTACAATATTAGCTTTTAAAGTTAAGATTATTTAGATATATTTGCAACTGACAAGTAGCTCAGAAAGTCTCTACAGCCTGATCAATCCTTAAAAAACGCATGCATTAGAAGGCAATGGAGAAAATTGCAGTCAGTTATTTGGTCAATGAAGTTCACTCCAAAATTCCTGATTCGGGTCTGACGTCCTAGCACATGAGAGCACACACTGGAAATGCCATCAATCTCACTTTGCAATTCTAGCAAGCAATCACCTGCCCCATCCCTACGTAAGCACTCCTGAAGCCAAGTGTATCATCCTTCACATCAAATTTAGAAAGGCCAAAAATCTTATCCACAAGTACCAGAAAATCTTAATAACAAAGATAAGTTTTAAGCAACGTTCTCCAAAGCATTTATTAGGGGACACTCACAGAGTGTTCATACACAAACATGGTATTAAAGAAGAGGTGTAGAGCTTCCAAGAGGTGAACTGCTGCAGGACAGTTCATTCTGATGTTACCTTCTCATAGTTCGTGAAACCTCCCATGACTGCAGGATCCACAATGCCATTCAGCAGCATAGAGAGAGGGTTAATGGGTAGATTGGGATCATTTAAATGCTGTTGAACCATATTATTGATCTTATCATTTGTTAGCTGCATGGTTTCTATTGCATTTTCCAGTGGACTAATCTCGACCTGAAATAAAAACAGAAGGATGTTTTAATTAAGGACCAGAGTTTTTAACCCACACAGAGCTGGCTGTCCACCAAATCAATGCATCTAGAAACACTTCCAGAAAGATATTATAACTGATAGATAACAGAAGGAGGGGCTTCAGACACTTAGGGAATCATAATCACTGAATCATTAAGGCTGGAAAAGGCCACTAACATCATCCAGTCCAAGCATTGACCCATCACCTCCATGCCCATTAACCACACCCCCACTTAAACATTGGGTGTCTATACACTGCATAAAATAATATCTGTGGAGATATTGAGATAACTGAGAAAGTATTAACTGTGGAAAAAGTTAAATGCATTTCGTTGCTGTAGTACAGATTACATCTCAAAGCACAACAGAGCAAAACATTTAGAAAGGCTCTGACAAGAATCATGTGAGTTTTTCAGAGGATTATGGAGAACATCACAGATTACGGATCAGTGAATTTTAGCAGCACAAAGAATCCAGCTTAATGTAACAGCAAGAAAGAAACGATGACTTAATGTGGATTTTCTGATGGAAAATGCAATCCTAAGAAGCTCAAAAATCAAGAAGGTATTTTTGCAGTGATTATTTTGGTATGTATCCAAGGAAATGGAGTTTAATATGTTGAAGAGATGGCTTCTGTGCTATCTACAGTGCTTTTTCTCTCAGGCATTCCATTTTCTTCTTCCTAACTTAGATAATGGGAGTAAAAAATTTTCTTTCACGTAAGCATAGACTTCAATGACAAGAGATCTTCAGTTGTCTTAATGGGGTGAATTAGCTCTCATACTGCGCAAAACTTTATTTTAATTGACTGATCTCCAACTATTATTTAAGAGAGCACTGCATCTTTCAGAATGACAGCTGCTCATACTGAAAAAAAAAGTATTAAAATATTTAAAATGTTGCTAAAATAGGCAGATTTCGTGAATGAGCTAAAAATGACTAATTAGCAGCAGCCCACAGTGTAGACAGTCCTTTCTGGAAGCTTTAAGTCATAGCCTACTTACATTAAAAACATACATATGTGTGGTAGGAATAGAAAAGGAAGGTTAATTGAGGCCTACAAGGAAAATGCAAGCGTATATTTGATTACAGCCTAATTTACATAGAAGCTACATAAACAAAGAAGCACTTCTACCTGGCTATCAGTTGCTTACCACGTTTCTGAGAAGCACTTATAATCAAATCTCTTTAGTTGTTACTCTTACACCTGCCATGTGATTACATCAAGGGTGTTTTAATTAGCATTTTTAGAGGCCTGCCTGGTGAATAGTTCTGGAAGGTGGGCAGCAAGGTGGGTGCCTCTGCCACAGCCACGGCCCAGAGCAGGCTGACATAGCACCAGCTGACCTCCTCTCAGAGCTGAGTTTGCTATCAGAGAAATTTGGACAGGGAAAATAAAGACTGTATTCATTTGGAAATAAGAGCTATGAACATCATTTGCTAAATTTAGGGTTCTGTCATTCTTATTAATGGGCTTATAACGAGGAAATAATCTGTTGATGAACCATTGCTCTCAAAGCTCTTGAATATCTACAGAAATTAGCACTCATTGAGCTGACTGACATCTTCTTTAACTTTTCTGTATCAGTAATCATAGCTTTCTTTCTCAGCCTCCTTTCTCTCCCTACTCCCCCTTGCTCACAACTCCATCTTACTTCGATGTGCTTCTGTGCATTGGACCTGCTTGAAAGCTGTTTATTAAAAAATATACACACTTGTGAACTATGAGCTTTGTTCTAGGTAGCTTCTATCTCTGTACACTACACAGTGTATTTAGGGCAGACAAAAATGATATACTCACACTGCAACACTTGAAAAGTTAAACATACAGAGATTAATTCCTGTTGCTTTTTAACTAAGTACAATTCAAAGTACAGCTTCTAGCTCAGTGGCTGCCTCAGCAGCTTTTTTCCCCTACAACTGTTTGTGTCCAGCTAAACCAAATCAGACACAGAACAATGGATGCATACAATGAATTCCTTGTTGGCAGCCAACGGACTGAAACAGTTCAGGTACGAGTTCTCAGAAGTAATTAAAAAAACCCAAAAGATTCAAGGAAACCCTGCATGTTCCCGTTGTTTACGTGATGTAACAAACTGCCTTCAGTAAACGACTCAGTTCTCTCTTAGCACCGATGTGATCTCACCTCTTCTTTTAAGATACCCTCATTTGATCAATAAAACATGAAATGTGCAAAGCTACTTTAATTCATCGCACTTAGTAAAACATCGATAATATTCGTATCCATAATCAAAATGTAGCATTGCAGGCATGTGCATTCAGTGATCATGCTCCCAGCATTTCAGCTGACAGGAAGCTTGAAGAAAGTCAATACCAATTTTGTAGTAGCTATGCCAGAGCTAGGTCAAAAGTTATCCCTCGCTGTCTTCCCACATATTATTAAGTTCCATTCCGGTATCATTTTCCAACTATGTGACTAATGTGATCCTTGCTTACAAAAATCTTATAGGCAGTGCTTGCACGGGGTTTATGTGCACGTCTGTGACAAGCATGGTGTTAAAGGTGCATGTATACAAATTGCTTGTGTAATGCAGCCTGACAGGCCATGCTCCTAGCTCGTAAGGAAAAGGGACTTCCACCAGATTTGCCAGCCTCTAAAGACAACACTTTCTGCAAGGATGAAGATAAACGCAATCTTCCCCATCAGGATTATACTGAAAACACAAAATTTACTAAAAATTCAACGTGTTTTATTCAGATGCCTATTACTGTCAAACATCACATTCATATTCTGTTACTATAGATACCATAGTAATTTTCTGCCTTACTTCTGATCATCTAAATACAACTGTCCAACATAACCTCTATGGAGCAATGAAAAAGGTTTTAATTAATGATATGCAAATTGTTCTTTTCCTTTAAAAATAAGCCTCGCATGAGAGAATTAAAAACTGCAGTAACAATGCTTTTATTGCTACTTCAGAATTTCAGCTGCGTAAGAATAATTTAATCTTTAAGGCACTTAATGGATATGTCTTATCCAAATAGTCTAAATGGTAGAACAGAGGAACGCCTGTTTTTGAGCTCCTTGGTGAGGTTGCTAAGGTGTATTTTCGTCAACTATGGAAATGAAACAAAAACAGTCTTTAATCTCAAGTGGTAAGAACAGAAGCAATGCAGACACGTACCAAACGTTCAACTTACGGCGTATTTCGAACAAATCATAATAAAAATACAAACATTCTCCTCTCCAAAATGCAGATTGGTTTCATTTTTATGTAGCAGGGTTCTCCTGCAACACCTCTGCTCCCTCTTCATTTTAGGCACGTGGCTTAAGCCACAGGCTGTAATGGCTCACCTGCTGAAAGCTGGAAATGCTTTATAGAAGTATTTCAAGTACTTCATCAGACCTTGCCCTAAAGGTCTGGAAGGTTCAGCATGCACTATCTTGTATCAGGAGTGGAAATCATTACTTTAGTCACCCCCAGTCAATAATCAGCATCCTCTGTGAGCAGGTTCTCCTTGTCTTAGGATGTCAGATTCAGTCACATTGATTGCTCATTCACAGAAGCACAGTCACACAGAAATATAAATGCTCCTCAGCTGTATAAAAGCCCCATTCTCTTATGTAACCTCAATAAAGCCACATTGATCTCACCATGAAAACTGATTTGACTTCAAACCACCTCAGAATCCCTGGTAATTTGTATGCTGTCACGTAGATGGTTCTCTCAATCCACATGTTCTGCAAATAAAACATACGCGTCACCTTATCAGATTGATAGCTGTTATCTTCAGAAGGACTTAAAACATTATCATCAGGCAAAGGAACTGCAGTATGACAGACATTACGAAGCCAGAGGGAAATTTCAGATGGAATCTGCTGAGGAGATGATGGAATAGTGATGTTTAAATCTGTGGTCGCTCTGGCACAGTGACACTGAAACACTTTTTAGTAGAGAAAAAAAGGTGCTCTCTTGTCAAAAGGAGAACCTTGTGTTAGAAGACCCACCCGTCTGACCAGAGGGGCATTCTCCTGCACACCTTCTGGGGCTTTTGTGGACCATCCTTCATCAAACCACATCACTTTGATGTGAGGAAAGTGGAGCAGAGGGACAGGGTCCCCAGAGTGGCTGTGTCCTCAGGGCTTTCAGGACCCACTGGAGTAAAGCCCTGAGCACCTGGGCCTGACCTCAGCCAGCCCAAATATCTCAACCTGACTTGTTACAACTGGCATAACTGATAGTTCCTCTTATTTTTCATGGGGCTTTAAAAAAAAATAAATTGAACTGTTACTCCATCTCCCACTAACAGAAGAGCTTTTGAAGTGAGTCACATCTATTTGATTTTTTCTGTATATTCAAATCGTACCGTAAACAGTGGAACTGAGGTCCAGCATTGCAGTTTCATACAAAGAGGGTTTCTTACTCTGCTAAAACCACTTCAATTACCAAATTATCCATTTCTGATAGAAAAGTCAGTGAAAGAGGCCAGGGACACTGAAGGAGTCTCCCAGTGAATGCTCAGCTAGTTGGAAACCAAGCACTCGGCATTTATAAGCAAAAGGATTAGATTAGAGCCTGCAAGTTACAGAACACCAAGTTCTTTCCTTAAAATAATAAGCTAATGCATCATTTCTTAAATACTGCTACTACTACTTTACTACTAACTACACCTCCTGGAATTGTGAATAAATTGGTGTCTATAAAAAAGGGCAATCAAATTGATGTAGCCTGTTCTAAAGACTGTGATGAATACAAGCTGTGCTCAAAGGGAGTTTTATTGACCATTAGCTGAAACATATGGTTATGTTAAAAAAAATATCACACTGCTGCAAAAAGATTGTTTTCAGAAGATGCCCCAGTAGGATTTTCACAGCACGGTACGTTTTGGCAAGAGAGAGAGACATTTTTTCAGCTGCAACAACGTTAAATTTCTGTCTCAAACTGGTTTTTAATAAACTAAATACAGCTTTGCCTATTTTTTAATACTGGTATAAAACAATCTGCTTTTTTAAGCATTGAACTTCTAGGAAAAATAATCAGATTTGAGCTTTGAATATACGTTTAAGTAACCATGACATAACGAATACTTCAGATTGTCAAAATGCAGGGGAATAAGCAAGCAAAATCCTCAAATCAGGCTGCTTCTTTTACCGCAAATTCATTGTCTGGGTTTTTCTCTCCCTTTCGAACGGGCCGTGAGTACTCGAACCGCTGGACTTCATTCACCCTATAGAAACTGAAAGGTGAAGAGCACAATCAAAATCAATTGGTATCTGTTTAGGAAATGCTGCTTAACTCTACTAGAAAAAAAGCTTACGTGCATGTATAAGTCACTATTACCCTGTGGGTTTGACAGAATCCCTCTTAACATGAAGGATAGTCATGAAATGTGCCCTTATCCCTACGCTCCTTGGTGCTGTACATATTCACAACACACCCAGAAGAACTGGAGTTAGTGCTACAAAGACTGATTAACTTGGCCAAACCATCAAAACTCACCTCACAATTTGTTCTGACACTGGCTTGTGGAATTTGGGTGGCAAATCAAGCTTTGGCTTCACAGTAAAGCACTGGATATCTGAACGCATGGGTTAAGAACTGAAAAGTCAATCTCCATATCCTGCAGCACAAGTTGCTCAGCAGGAACACGGGTGAAAGAACAAGATTAACATGGTGCACCAATGAAGACAGAAATGCAGCGGTCTGCTGCCCACAGTGGCCACAGATGCCTCTCTGCAGGAGCTGCCCTACAAGCTAAGGATACACTGGCCAGAGGAGTTTTTGATCTCGTCGCCTGGCGGAGACGTGGTTTTCATTTTCTCTGCATTGGGAAACTGAGTTAACAACCTTGCTTCGAAGTCTTCACGCCGCTCGTACTCTTTTCCCCGGTAAATGAAGACTTTGTTCTGGAAACAAATAGAGAGGTGAAGTCCTTAAACCAGTAATGCACTGTGATCTCAGAAGGGTTGACTCCAACGATGCTCAGAGAGACACGTTAACAGCAGGGTATAATCAATACATCACAAATATTTCACATCTGTTCAATAAAGCACAGATGTCTCTCCATAACTCTGTCTTGGTATTGGGATCCCCCACACAGCCTCACCTTCAGTAAACCACAGAGAATTCAACAGGACCCAGACACATGGTTTCAAGGAGCTATAAAATAAGTGCTCCCTGAAAATGAATTAAGATAAATAATGCCATCAAATCTAAGACCTCCCTCTGTTATTCTCATCCATCTCCCAGAGTTAATGGTGGAATGGACCTAAGCAATTGAATTAGGTTTTTCATGAGAGAACATTTACTAAAGGGTATTAATGTGAGTAACCAAGAACAGCAGAAAGACAAAATAATGCCATTTTAGCAGAAACTGACTCTGTTAAGAAGATCATGGGTGCTACCAGTGACCATGCATCGCTGTGAGCACCTGCACAGGACACAGAATTTCACTCGTAGCAGGAAGCTCTTCTGCAAAGTTATCTAGGTCTTTACTGTGCGTTCATCATATTGAAGATCCCTGTTAACAAGCCTTCTCTAGAGGAATATTGTAAGGGAATGAATGCTCCTTGCATGGTAAAAACCTAAGAGATCATTAACAAACACTAAAAAATTCTTATTAACGTTTTTCTTACTTAACACACCACATTTTTCTTGTCTGACGCTTGATAAAACACATTCTATGTACATTACTCTACATGTTCTTCCAGAACCACAACCATTCTTGGTGGTTTTTTTTTTTTTTTTTCCACATCCACTCTCTTTAGCCTCAGCCTTTTTATCCCAAACCCCCAGCCGCCCGCNCCATGCATCGCTGTGAGCACCTGCACAGGACACAGAATTTCACTCGTAGCAGGAAGCTCTTCTGCAAAGTTATCTAGGTCTTTACTGTGCGTTCATCATATTGAAGATCCCTGTTAACAAGCCTTCTCTAGAGGAATATTGTAAGGGAATGAATGCTCCTTGCATGGTAAAAACCTAAGAGATCATTAACAAACACTAAAAAATTCTTATTAACGTTTTTCTTACTTAACACACCACATTTTTCTTGTCTGACGCTTGATAAAACACATTCTATGTACATTTCTCTACATGTTCTTCCAGACCCACAACCATTCTTGGTGTTTTTTTTTTTTTTTTCCACATCACATCTCTTTAGCATCAGCCTTTTGATCCCAAACCCACAGCAGCTCGCACAGCATCATGCATTTGTGTCTGTTCCTGACATATGGTTGTGTCAGTTTGCAGAACTGCACTACATACGCTGCAGGGCAGCTATGGGCACTGCTGACCCTGCCACTTCCCTGGGCCTCAGAGTCCCTTTGGTAAGGGCTGTCCAACAGTGATTTGGAGACCAGGCAGTAGGTTAACAACCGAGCTCAGCTCCCAGTCTGTCTGACAGTCTGCACACAATAGGTGATGCACAATGCAGTCTTAGCCCGGGCAGTTTAGCTGAGAATTTGTTGCACTCCACAGCATCTATCAGTGGTAAAGTACACCTGCATTACAGCAACCCTGGGTGTAGGAAAAGCCACAGGCATTTTCAGCTTCATGAGATGATTCAAGGACTTCCACCATTGGAGTGAGTTAACCTGGACCCATGCAGCTACAACCAGGAACTCATCTCTCAAACAGGAAACCTGCTGCTGGCCCTGGCCTAAGACAACATTTCTCTGAGTCGATCCTGGACCACAAGAGATCTTATCTTCTGTTTCTTGAACAGTCTTAGCCTACTGGAACAATTCCACAGGGGTTTGGAGAGAGGCTCTTTCCAAGCCTCGAATTCACATCTTTAAAGAAAGATATGAGCAGAAGAGTGGATAAATAGACAATGTTATTTCCATGTCATAGAAAAATGCCAGAGTGTAGAGACTCATTATAGTGATGAAATTCAGAGGTGTTAACTCCCCATCCTTATTCAACCACGAGCTCAACTCTGTAGCAATCCTGGCATCGGTAGAAAAAAAATGTAAAATGTTATTAGACTTGCTTTACCAGCATCAGCTAAGTGACACATGCTTCAAATTGACAAAGATAGTGAAAATTCATGATAAAAGATTGCATTTAAAGGTATCACACGCAGTTTTGATACTCAGTTTCGAGACTGTGCTGGAAAGGGAACTCACACGAAGGCACAACCACATACATTTGGGTTCTCTCTTGTACACGTAATCTGTCCAGCAAACATTTCTCTTTTTTTTTTTTCTGATGATGCTGATTACTACCCTGATCTACAGATCAGGTAACTATATCTACATTTCTAGTGATATAAACTCTTAAGAAGCATAAAGTACCATGTATTCTGAAAGAAAAAGCTTCTCTACCAAAATTCTACTATTCCACATTGGAAATAGGAAATGAAAAGCAGATGACTGTTTTATACATCCAGGTAACAACCACCAAGGTGAGGCAGATAGTAAATAACATGCTGACAGTAGTGCACTTTCAGCACAACACAGTGAAATTTTCAATGGAAGACAGCAGGCTACTGCCTGTGGATGAAGGTCCATGCTTACCCTTATGAATGTTGGAAATCCCTGGCCATAGTATCCAACAGCAAAATAATCTGGTTTTGGTCTTATCACTTTCACAATGTTTTCATAGAACTGAGCTTGTTTTCTCTGGAAAATAAACAGGGAAAACTTTAATGATATAAACTCAAAGCAGATTGCCTGTATATCTCTTCTCTGTAGCTCTGACTTTAAGACAAAACTCACTTCCCCTTTTTTTCACTTTTTAAAACAGATTTAGAGTACTATTTTGAGATACAAAACTCAGTATCCAGTGTTTTCAAGCTCATCTTGGTGAACCTCACTATCCCACTTCAGAGAATGAAATTTTGATGAAGGTCATGAATCTGCAAGACAACTTGAACTCATGGTTGCAACCCTGCCAACACTGAAACGCTGGAATGGAGAAGTGCACACTGCTAAAGCTGGTTCTCAATGATGCTGACTCCTCAGTTTTCTGCCCTTACATTTCATTACATTTTTCTACTGCTTCTCTTCCATGTTTACGACTGTTTATTTGCATCAGAAAGCATGCAGTTGAGAATTGCAGAAAATACAACTTTTGGAATAAATACACGCATGTCAGACACCATCTGTTTTCAAAGTGGAATCCTTCTTTATCTCAAATGATGAAATAATAACAAATGTGCTGCTTCGGACGACCTGTTCATTAACTTATTTTTAGTCTATTACTTTCCATAAGAGAACAAATTCTGATTTTTGGAAAGCTTATTACTGATCTCACTTGACAGATAACAGTAGATGGCAAGAAGACTACAAAGACCCAGATCTGCCATATGCTTTCAGTTCAGCTGTAGCAGAACTATTTTGTCATTTGTGAATTGTCTTAAAGTCTAATATCTCATATTGCTTAAACAAAAGAGACAATAGGGATAACAAAAAGAAACAAAAAATACTTATTAATTTTTATTTTGGAACATCCCACCACCACCACCTAAGACTGTCTCACTGTTATTCAGCAGCACCAATAACAAAAGCCCATGGGATACAGGAGACCTGAATCATACCAGAGCTTGAATCTTCACCCTTCCCTAACCAGAAATGAATGCCTAATGTATGACTTTGCTAATTTTTGTGACACTCCCTACAGTTTCTCCTGTCTGATAAATGAGTAGCAGATAAATGTGCAGTGGGCAGTTCTGGATTTTCCCTATTACAAGAGGGGGAAACATCATTTCCATATGCAGATGAACCATACTCAGTTTCTGCTGCTGCCTCTCTTGCAATGATATCCCTTTATGTAATCAATGACATATCTGGGAGAGAAATGGTTAAAAAACACTTAATATTTTTGACCATCAATTACACCGTACAAAGTGTTAATTCAAACTGCAAAAGATGGACCAAGTGTGATAAAGCATGGTTGCCTTTGAGATAAAGCTGATCATGTTCTCTTGTGTAAGCATAAAGGAAGGAGATGGAAAATGAAAAACAAGGGACTCAGAGAAGTTATCTACTGATGAATGATCATACCTGACACAAGAGAGTCATTTCCAGCTCAGGAGCAATCTCTACCAGATTCCTTTTATATTGAAATACAGAATATTCTTTATTGGATAAAGCCCCATTGTCAGCAGCAGGCAGCAGGCTGAGGAAAACTCTTCTAGCCTCTGAAAGCACCTTAAAAATGCTTTCTATTTTAATTCTCTACAACTTAGAGCAAAATCCAACATGGAATCATGCTCCAGACCTCTTCAGCAGGTGACTACCCTCAGCTTGCCACTAAAAATAGTTAAAAAGCCACGGAAAGAGGATCACCCAGAAGGGATAAAAGTTCAGCCTTGGTAAAGCTGGAGGACAGAATGATGGACTTCACAAAAGAGAAGAACTTGTGAAGGACTGAAGAAACTGTAGAGCTGAGAAGAACAGCACTTGGCTTTACTCTTCTCCCCCAGAAGTGCTGCTGGGGAGATGGTTCCCAGTCAGTCTTAAACTGAGGTGCTGGTGTCAGCTGAGAAACGGGGCACAAATGGCACTGCATAAATGGGCAGCTAAGATGGAACAGGAGAAAACAATTAAAAAATGGAGGACAATGCACCCTGGTGAGTGCAAAGGAAAAACCTATCAAAAATCTGACAGACAAGAATTTTCCAAACCTAACTGGAAACGTGTACTTGACTCGTTGGGAGGGAAAGTGACAGCTGCCATTTATCTTGCTGGAGAAGAGCAAGAGAAAAATGGTGCAGGCATAATGAATGGGTAGTGTTGGGGCAAAAATAACTGACTCTAGACATGAATGCTTGAGGATTATTCATACCTAAAAAAAGGAATGTGAATGTGGAAAGACACTCGAATGAGAAAGGCGATTTTTTCCTGTTCCCATTTATATTTAAATTCCAAATTTCCTTTTTTATTCCAAATACATCAGCTTAACACGATCGCAACATTTTTCTTTCAGCTAATTAGTAGCCATTAGTAGCCAGTTATTCAACATTTATCAAAAAAAAAAAAAAGCCAAAGCAGGCATCTATTTTAGTATTTGACTCTCACAAGAAAGATTTTCGATATCATTTTAAACCTTAAGAACTGCATTCTGAAAAAAAAGTTGCATGTCCATGCTATTAAAAAAACTCACCAGCAGTTCACTGAGTTGTTCATAATCAAACATTTCATTTTCGTACTGCTCTGCAAGTTCCTTACCCAAGGCAATGGCCTCTTCCCACATCTGTTGAAAAAAACAAACAACCAACCGCAAAACAACAACAAAACCAATTTACATACCTTGGTTAAACAACAACGTTGGAATAAAACAAATCTTAATAAAAACACAACAAAATGCACTGTGTCACATGTTGAAAACATTGTGCATCAGATGTGCCAAATGGCTGTGACAGCATTACCCATATGTCTCTCTTCAATGCAAATCAAGTACCACGATCGTATTACTTCAGAAATAAAATGATTGCTGCCAGCCCAACTAGATACCCAGCAATGTGTAAACACGGCTTGCCCTCAAAGCCACCCAGATCCCAGGCCTTCTGCTGAATGCTGCTGATTGACTATAGTTCATAATCTCCTCTCTCTCCCTCCAGTATCTATAATCTATATTAAACAGGACAGGCATTTTGCAGACATTGCTCTGGACAAATATTCATTACTTTTCCATTGGTTCTTTTTCTTCTCTTGTTCTTCAACCATGAAATTCAGCAGCTGTCTCAACTGACCCAAAGTAATTTAACAATATCCTTCAGCTCTTCAGAAACCAACAATCTTAACAAGTAGAGCACCAAACATGCTTTTAAGTGTGTATTTTTCTCTTTTTCCTACTTTAAATGTAAAGAACCACTCAAACCCGGAACGATGCTTAAATTAGCACACCAGGGGACCTAGGATCAAACCTGATGATTTGCCTCTGCTGCAGAAATTTGGCTGGTCATGCTGACCTCGCTTTATTAAGAAAATGAGAGTTGGAACGAGTTATAAATCAATTTGCCTCATATTACCCTTCATCTTAATTTACATCTCCTGTTCACAGCACCTAATTCTCCTCTCTATACCAGGCCACACGTTCCTTGCCCTGGTGAAATACGGAGACAGCTGCAGCTCTACAGAGATGGAAGAGGACTGAGCAAAAGGGCAGCACACATTGTTCCCCTTGCTCCCAAAAGACACCAACCCTACAGGAAAGAAGTTTCAACTGGAGCATCCCAACCTCCCAGTGATCCATTATTTTTTATTGTTTCCTAGGAAGTGGCAATGAGGAGATCAGGCAGGCTGGATACTCAGTAAGTCTTCTACCATGCCAATGCAGTCTGCTCTTCCTCCCCAGTTCTTAAAAGGAGGGCTCCTATCCTGCAAACCCAAGGCTGGACTGAAAAGCTGCCCCAGAGGATTAAGGGAGGGAAGGGTTGGAAGGAAGCAACCTGAAGAGGTGCTGCTGATGTCAGAGGAGGAGAGTGTCTAAAGGATGCTGTAGGTGCCAGCAGGAAAAATAATTATGGGAGATGGCAGGCTCTCAAAGTAAGGGAGAAATATGGGCCAGAAACGTCACAAGCAGCGATGGTATATCTGAGCAAAAGAAAAGGATGTTTCAAAACCTAGAGGAAAAAAAAAATCCCTGCTTCTAGGAGGGAATAGGATCCTTGGGCAAGCAGGGACTGAGTGGTGATTGACTTCTGGCAATTCCCACAGTATTTAATCCCTTTTCTGATTTTTCTCATTTCTACAATGAGTTCCACTGTATTATTTACCTAAGAGAGAGGGCTGGAATGAGCACGAGCTACTAATGTTTGTCAAGTGCCTTGAAGATCAAAACCACATTGGAACGACTAATTACAATCACCACAATGAGGGACCCATGTCTGCAAGAAATCAGAAGGCAGTTTCTACAGCCTGCAACACAGTTTTTGCAAATGGAAAGCTCGCACTGCTTTTCTCCCTGTTATGTATCTAATCTAGAATGATGATACAGAATATATTTTTATCTCTAGACAAGAATTAACATTAGCTAAATAGTAAAGGTGTATTTACAGACATGAAGCATGTTCTCACATATGAGGTTGGCTTAATTTTGGCTCAGAGGAGCAATACACCACCAATTTATAGAAACTAAACTAACATTTGGCCGTTCAGTAAGTCAGCAAGTGAAACCTTTCAAAACCATTTAACCTTTCTTCACTTTGACTGCTGTTTTGTTCTGAACTTCAGTCATCCAGAACTACTTCTGTGCATTTTTATTCCACAGAAAATGGCGTTACTGCAATTCTCATTGCCTCGGTTCCCTGCATGCTCCAGATTTAACCAGTCACTCAGCAAAACCCAAGCATTTCTACTGCATTTCCCATCTTGATAATACATATAGATGACCTCACACAGACAGTGCTGTCGCTGAATAAGATTTGAAATACGTGGAAATCTATACAGTTGCAGATTTGCACCAACACTGTAAACAAACTCGTTCAGTTCTTCTTTTGAATCCTGAATAAGCACCAGAGATCCAAAGCCCACCTAGGGCACAGGTTGGTGGTACCAATGCTGCATGCCATTCAGGGCAAATTAATTACATGTGGTTGATTTATTTTTTTTTTTTTCCATCCTTGTCAGTCAACACCACAACTTCTCCAGAACAGGGGCTGTGCTTCTATGGCACTTCTCAGGAGGCATCTCCTCCAGCTCTGACCAAACCCTTCTGAGTTAGAGAATACAATCATTAGGAATGAATTTTATAAATGCTACTGGCCAGAGAGCCTGAAGAATAAATTCTCAAATTAAATATCACATGGATTTACTTTATCTCTAATACACAAGCAGTAACCACACAATCCTAGCATTCTCCCACTTTAATAACCATTTCATAATGTATAAATGGAGATGAATAGGAAAAAAACAGGTACTACAAACATTTGTTTCTGACTTAAATTACTGGAATTACTCTAAATATTCTTTAGAAGTTAGTTCACTAGTTAAAATACTCGTATTTTGTCACATTATTTTTGATGTAACACTTTCAAGCACAGTAAAGAAGCAAAACCATTCTCCCTCTGTTCCACAGCAGATGCATGACAAAACTGCCCAACTATGTGGAGACAAACTACTGCTGTAGTTTGTGCCAGGATCTGGCTCCTCTCCAGCCAAGGAATCTGCCTGCGTAAACAGGACTCACTTTTTGTTGCTTCCATCTCTTAAAAAACCCCACTCTGCTCCAGCATCTCTATTCTGAACTCCAACTGTCCAGCTCAATCCTCTGAAGGAATGGCAAGGAGTTGTGTTATAAGACTCAATTTGTAAAATGTCAACTGCCCCGAACTCCAGAGGTCCACGAGTCAATTAACCACTTGGCTTTTCTCTCCACTGTTTGTGCAGCTGGACAACAATACCTGCAACGCTGCTGAAAACAAAACTAAATCCAGTAATTCCTTCTACATCGTAGCAGCAGTTGGAACTGTATATTTAAAATACCCTGTACAATTGTCTGAAAACCTTGTTTAGTACAGAGCAAATTTATTCAGGTGAGGGTTGCATGGCTGTGGCAAAGGATTCTGATAAATGAAATCTATACTCTTGAAGGTCAATAACTCCCCATCTGCTGCCTGACAGATTTCCTGCATTGGAAGTTTTCCCAGGTTTGCCCAGGACACGGCAGGTCTTCTGGAGGAATGAGCTGTACAGGGAGCTACTACACGGGATTTGTACGATATACAACTCATTAACACAAGAAACAATTTATCTGCAGAGTGTACCAGAGAGAGAGGTTAGCCATAGTGGAAGGAAAATGGTTCTTTTATACTAAGGGCATGAGAAAAATGTGGATGGCCTAAACTAAGTTGTATAGACAAGAGTTGCAAATTTTTAGGGGAAGGACTTTGAGAATTCAGGAGGAGATTTTACAGGAAAAGGAACAATTTAATTCACTTCTGAAGTTCTGATTGCTTGTTGCCCGGGAAGAGCTGCAGCATCCAATTTAGTTTTTGAGGTTCTTCAATAGCAGCAAAGGAGAATCTTAGGATATTTCTTAGCTCCTGCTGAGTTAATGGTCAGTAAAAATGAAACAGTCTGGGAGAAGCATATTATCATGCAATACTGTGAAGTATGAGGGACATTCCCAGCACTGTTTATATTTCAGATAGCATTAACTAACTGTCAAGAAAGCTCAACATTTTAAATATAGTATTAAAACAGTATTTCTCTATTGCCAGCATATCATTCAAGAGGTGTAAGATACCCCATAGCTGAAATCCCTTCAAAGCAACCTGCCGTATTAATTTGGAACATGGTTAAACAATGCATCTTTGCTTTCTGAAGACTCTCTTTTATGAGGTGGAAAAAAGACTCCTACAGGCAAAGTTCTGCATTTACTGGGACATTTCAAGTATCTTGTGCTTTGTGGCTCCAGTAAAAGAGTAAAAGCCTTTTTCTGAGGGTTTAAGAGGGTGGGAAGGATGAAGGAGAGGAAATAGGTGAGGAATGTGCATTTACCTATTTTTAACTCTACAGGACCAATGCTTTCATTTTATGAAGGAGCAGCAGAAAACGTACTCATTTATAGACTGCAGCATCCACCAACAAACTCAAAACGAGTTGTGGTTTTGTACATTTCACTGCGCAGGGATAAGAATGCTGCTGCTTCCTTTATGGCTACAGGGACCACATAATCCTGCTTCAAAATGATATCTTTTTCAGCGACACCAGAGAATTTCTTGGCTTCAGAAGTACATTAGCATTGACTAACATCAACTGCTCCACACAGGTAACATTTCAGCTTGTTCCATCTTCCTTTTATTACTGCCTCTACTTTTCCTTCTCACTGTGACGTGCTCTAGCCTAGCAATTTTCAGTAAAGTCCCTGGTTTAAGGGTTTTACTGAAAATTATCAGACTTCAGCAAAACATAGAGAGACCAAACACTTGAAGAGCAGTTCAAAGGTCAGGTTAGACTGCCGTGATAAGAGCAAAGACAAAATTTATAAGGGTAAAGATCGAGAGAGATGGAGATAAGAATGGAAAGTACAGTACAACACACAACACAATGAAGGTAAATAATCTAAGACAGAAAAATACATTCATGTCCAAGAAGATTCGGAAGTAGCAAGAGGAAGAAAGGAGGGCCTTGGAAGAGTAACAAAAAGCATTACTGATGAGGACCTACATTGTCAAAGAACAGGAACTGCACCCGAAAATCCTAAATTCCTAATGAGAATATTTGTGTTGAACACCATTATTTTGTTCATAGACAAATGACATTCAGTACAAGCTCATATTTAGTTCTATTAAATTACAAACTTCTGATCTAGAAGTGGTATGTTTCTCTGCATAATAAATACATAAAATTATACCTTCCTCTACATACACCTCAACCTGCATGCTAATACTTAAGGAGTAAGCTACATGGTTGTTCCACACTTGAAAAGTGTCTTCAGCTCTCCTCTGGGGAAATTACCCTGATCAACAGAATGGGATTGTGATTGTTGAGAGGCTGAACAACATCAGCCTTAAACCAAGAAATGCCAACGTTTTAAAACCAAGTGTTACCTTTTGAGAAATCCTGCTACACTACACGCCTCTAACCATGGGTGCCTTCTCAAGGCAGGCTGGAGTGGAAAAGGAATGCTCTCACAACAGCTTTAAAACAAAACTACAGAGCTTTCTTAAGGGCCTGAACATAGCTCTACAGCTGTCCCGGGTAAAAGAGTCATCTACTTTTAAGTTTACGGGAGAAGAAAGCAAAGTAGCAGGATCCACGTGGAACAAATAGTGCAGAGGCACTGCTTCCAATTACAGTTAAGAAAAAAGAAATGGTCAGTTTACCAGTATATGATTCAAAACCACACATAATTCTAGACATGTTACTGATCTCAGGAATACACAATTAAGGTAGCTGTTAAATTTCCAAACCACACTGGTAAACACAACAAGTTCATTTATCCTAATGTCAGAACACTCCAGCTGAGAGGCCTGCCTTAATTCTATCGAGGAAACCTGCAGCTTGAAACTTCACATGGGATTTTCATGTTCTCTTTGTAGACTAATTTTTACCTTTTCAGTGTGGAGGACCAGAAAACAAGTGAGCAAAGATCTGCGAAGGGGCAAGAATGAAAATGAATCCTCTGCTCACAAAAATAAATCAAGAAGGAATCCTGGTTATGTAAAGAAATATGAACAAGCGATCATGGTCGTCCCTTCGATATCATATTTCACCAATAAATTTTAAAGTAATGAAGATTCAGTTGTTTAACTGTGAGGAAAAGGAATAAACACAGAATTTTCAGTACTATTTCACAGAATCACCGAGGTTGGAAAAGACCACCAAGATCATCCAGCCCAACCACCCACCCCTATCACCAATCATTCTCACTACACCATGACCCTCGACACAACGTCTAAATGTTCCTTGAACACCTCCAGGGTTGGTGACTCCACCACCTCCCTGGGCAGCCCGTTCCAGAGCCATTTCTTTTCATCTGGTTGTAAAATTGAATCAAAATTAAGAACAGTTATTCCGTTTGATAAAGGTCTCTCAGCCCAGGTGCCCTGCTGTGCAGTGTGGTGCAGGTTGAGCACTAAGCTGCAGGTATTTTGCCCACTGTTTATAGAAACAGCTCATTAGTGCTATCAGCAGACAAGGGTGGATACAACTTTAAGACAGACTGTTTGCAATACAGATGAAATGGATGCTGTGGTTTTTAATTTACAGCTAAAATGCATAGGCCTAGTGTTCAGAAGAACAATTCCCATAGACTGTGCATTGGCATCATAAAAGAGCAATTGTGAACCCAGAAATGTGTGAAATAAAACAGAATCATGTGACTACTGTCTTTTCCATCCTAGAGAGGAAGGCATTACATTTATCTTATTAAAATAGGCTTTAAAATCGAATGAGACCCTAATTGTAACAAAGTCCTCCCAACCAACTGCTAATGGTAAGTACAAGTTATTTGGAGAGTAGAAGTGTGCTGTGGAAATCAGTGTTACCCACTGTGTGGGTACGAGCACTGAGCCTGCTGCTATCACAATCTAGAATTTCTAAATATTGCGTTAAGATAGGGTATAAAATTTGACCTTTTAAGCGAAGTTTCTTTCAAAACACTGATCTGACTCTGCTAAAAGCCTACCTGGACAACAAGAGCTTGCAGAATAGTTCTTTCATTCTCCTAGTAAATAACATTTCTCTGTGAAAGGTAGTGCAAACAATCATGCCTGGGTTGGAAAGGACCTCAGAGATCATTGAGTTTCAAAGCCCCTGACGTGGGCAGGGTCACCAACCACTAGAACAGGCTGCCCAGAGCACATCCAGCCTTGCCTTGAGTGCCTCCAGGGATGGGACATCCACAGCCTCTCTGGGCAACCTGTTCCAGTGCATCACCAACCTCTGAGTAAAAGCAACATTTAAGCAACAAAGATTACTTTTAAATAAATAACACTCTAGGCATATAGAAAATGGAGACGAGGAGATATTGGTGGTAACCAACATGGCTTCACCAAGGGCAAGTCACGCCTAACAAACTTGGTGGCCTTTTATGAAGGGAGTCTACAAGAAAACTGGGGAGGGACTTTTTGTAAGGGCATGTAGCAATGGGACAAGAGGAAATAGCTTTAAACTGGAAGAGGGCAGATTTAGACTAGATATTAGAAAGAAATTCTTTACTGTGAGCATGGTGAGACACTGGAACCCAGTGAGGCTGTGGATGCACCCCCTTCCTGGAAGCACTCCCTTCCAACCCAAACCATTCTACGACTCTATCAACATCCTACTGCTGTTAAGTCACTACAGAAAAATCAGATTATGTTTCTGGAACCTCCTGATGAAGAGATTTCCACCTTTCCATTTACAGCCCTCAGGCATGTTGTTTCCAGGCTCTGATATGAACCTGCATCTCTTTCTGCCTACTGTCCATCAACTCTAATGCCAACACCCACCCCTTGCCACCTCACAATATCAAATGAAAATTCCTCTTGAAAAAAAAAAACAGGAGCAGTGACAGTGAAGTACTCCCAGCTTCCTCACTAACCTCTCATGGTATGAACCACACATCCATTCTCTGACTTTTTTTTGGGTGTGTGTGCATAAGATAAAACAAGGGAAACTGAAGGATTGCATTAGTTACTGCAACTGCTGAAAACAAAGTCCTGCAAGTTGGACGTACCACTTCTTTCTTATTTTCTCAGTGGCACCATATACACATACATCTACCTTTAACACAGCAGTTATCAATGTATCATTGATTTTTTTTTTACTACTTCTTTTTTTAGTATTATTATCTTCAAGTGCTGGCAAGGTGTTGACATAAAGTACTCCATATAACAGCTTACAAACGTAAAGCTCCCTGAAGGTCAGTTGATGCAAACAATGTTTACTATTCAACTTCTAAATAAGTTAGAGAGAAAAGCAACAAAACGTATTTGGACTTTGTTTCCTCTTTTTACCTTGCCCTTGTCAAAGTAATGGATAATTTCTTGATATAGCTGATCTTTCAGCTGTCCTTGAGTAGCAGCCTGGTATCCATCCCGCTGGGTAAGATGCGCTGCACATGCTTCTTCCGACCACTAAATCATACGGAAAGAAAAAGAGGAAAAATGAAAGCAAATCAGAAGTTATGAAATGTGTCAGTACATTTAGGCAAAATAAAATACACATTTTTGATTTAAAGTGCTTATCACAGTGAATGCAGTAAAGAATATTTTATTGTGATTGCGTAACTTGATTCCCTGGGCACAGGGGCCATTTATTTGCATGCTGTATCTACAATTGGAGGCTAATTACATATATCAGCTGGAAGGAAGCTTCTTGAGGTGGCTTCCTCTCCTCAGTGAGTTTGATGAGCCCGACCTTGGCCCATGGTTGGTGCAACCTGCTGGATGCATAATGAACACTAGCAGGTTTATGTTGAGAGATGCCCTGGAGCCTAGATACATCAGCACAAATGGAAAGGACTAGAGGCATAGAAATTAAAGAGCTAAAATTCATTGAGAATGTTTGGAGGTGTGGAAAAGTGCAACTAGTTTCACACAGCCTGCTTGCAAATAGCTGCTCATCTAGCAAATGCCTAACAGATAAACAAGGCAAAGATATTAAATTGATCGTTCCACGTAATGCCTGATGGTTTTCTCTGTTACCTCCATATTCTGGTGCCCAGCAAGGGATAGACACAACTGAAACCTCTGCACTCCAGAATTTGTGTCATCTCTACATCTCCTTTCCCTCCTCTCACCAATATGCCCTAGGACCTATTTGCAGGTGAGACAATACTGGAATCTTTTCCCTAGACAGGATACTAATACTATATCCTACCTCTCCAACACTATCTATTTTCATGTGGCCAGCAGGAAATTAATACCTAAGAGACTCACAAAACTCCATCAAATCAAATCACACATCTCCGTTAAATCAAATGAAACTTCATAGATTGAAAAAGAGACAGGGACAGGTGCTTCAATATAGCTTGTTGCCTTAAGAAATGAAGTTTAAAAAAAATAAAAAACTGTTCACTTTCATCTCTGAAAAATCAAAGTCACTATGGAAGGAGGACTGCTTGCAAAAATAAAATAACTTTTGGAATAGAAGAAATCTGTTCAAAGACCATCAACTCACAGATTTCCTCACAGAACTGCTGCTTTATCATCTAGTTTTACCTCCTACGTGTATTTTAAAATTTCACCCAATTATTTATTAATGTGGCCAAAAGGTTTTATTTGACTAAAATACCGTTCATGTTTCATTACAGCAATATCTTACAGAAACACATTCTGTCACTGTCTGGAGATGAGAGGAATTGCAGATTACACCGCAGCCCCCAGCAGCATGTTTCAGTGGCTGCATACTGCCCACTGCAGCCATCTGACTGCAGCTCTGAACTTCTAGCTCCTATAATCTTTTCCTTAACTCACCATAGGAGGCTCTTTCATATCATTTCCTTCCCCTGAAGACAGTCATTTGATGCAAATCAAACGGATCTCTTTTTGACTGGCCAGCCAGAGAGCACTTGACATTTCTTGCTGACAGAACCTTCCTTCACTTCTCTTATTGTTTATGGTTCTCTTAAAGCCTCCCCGTTTTCACATCCTTCCTAAAAATACACAATGGAACTCTCCAATGTACTGATGACAGTACAGCTTTGTACTGCAAAGCCATGTTTACCAAAGAGATAAACTTCAGCGAGACTCCAATGCAATGACATTTTATTCAGCTGACTATGAGCCACCATCTTCTGTTAGCTTTGAAGACCTTAATTTTGACTAAGTGGGTTGAAAATTAAAACCACGTTATTTTACTTCACAAAGTCTCTTTTCCAAGGTTTACATCATCAGCTTACATCTCCAGTAATCTGGAGAAAACAGTGTCCTTGCAAATCTACAGATGAAATTCTTAAAAGCTCTCAGTCTTGACCTAACACTGATCCCATTAACATCAATCTGATGCAACATATGAGAATGATAAGTGTCATCAAAAATCCTGTCCTCGAGGTTTGAAAGAAAAGCTCAACTGCTTACAATTACACACACCACAATACAGGTGCCTCTCAAGTAGCACTGAGCTCCTCCACCCACTGCTAACTTGTACCAGGATATTATAGGAGACAAATCAATACACTTCTAGAATAAAGGATTTCCAACCTATAAAGTAAGTATATTTACAAACAAACATCTGCTTAGAAATGAAAGCCTACAATAATGATTACCCTTATATTTGCCATCTTCTATCGATTCACATTGTAATAAAACAAAACTATATTTCATTCCAGTAAATTAAAAGGGTATATTAAGATACTCATCCAATCTCTGAAGACATTCTGTAAGAAAAAATGAAACTGGCTAAGCTCTCCTTTAAAGTCACATAAAACATACTGACCAACGATGTAAAGACATAAAAGTCTGAATGACTTTTTTGGCACCATTCATTTCAACATTTTTCCAGAAAATGCAGCACGTGGGAAAGGCAATGCTGTACCATGTCCAAGAGGTTTGCTCTTGCACTTCCTGATAAGCAAATATCACACAGCCTGGTAAGCTGTGTTTTACATCCCAAGTAGGAACACAAGAGATCTTTATTGCCACAGACTCAGTCAGTTACACGCTCCAGCTTCTACCCACAGGAGAAAGCCTACACCTGGCTGTGTGAATGAAGATGCCAATGCCTTCTCCTTGGCTCCTCACCCCTCTAAGAAATGTCTCAGCACAGGACCTTTATTATCAAGAAGCACCTGCATTCAGAAGGCTGTGTCCAACATTTTCCCCCACTTTTAATAATGCATAAAGCTATTGCTACAGTGCTTTTACTCTCCAGACCAATTTTAGTCATTTTCTCTGAGTAACAATGCTGTACTTGTTTTAAAATATAGGAAATATATTTCAAAGTGATCTATGTTGCACAAGTATGCTTTGCACCATATTTAGTTGTCCTATAGTTTGGATGCTGTTGACTCAGCTTTGAGGTACAAATAATTCCTCATACATCCTTTAGAAGTACTTGATTTAACACCCTCCACTTCTCAACTTTTCAAAACAGACATTTTACACCACCAGCTCTGATTAAATCCAAGACTGCTAAGAACAATTCACAGCATGGAATGAGATCCACTTGCATTACCAAAGGGGTTACTATTAGCATAGTTTCTGTAATAATAGCTAAGGCTTACAAAACACTCACCGCTGGCGTGAGACATAAATGCCTCCAGATATTACATAATTTTGATATTCAAAGGAAATTTATATTACAGCTTTGAGGTCTTTAATGTGCGGCCTTCACTGTGCTTCCATTCATATATATATATATACACACACACACACCTACACTTACACATATTTATACACTAATGGCAAAGAGTTTGCTTCGTGCACACTAAGGAATTAATTACACGTGCAAAACATTAAAGTGAAATAAGAAACAGAGCACAGATGTTAATCAGTTTTAAGTACCGGTTGCAGGACTGACAAAAACACCACTACTATCAGTCAGTGTTAGCATAATTTCCAAACCTTGCAGTGTATCTCTGTGCTTACCTTAAGAAGCTTTGCATGCAGAAGCAAAGTGTAGGCAGCTTCCGTATAGTTATCACATTCTTTATGCAGGTCACACAGTTTGTACAGATATCTGGAAGTAATAAAAGCATTCCTTCTTTAGAATGAGTTGGCTATTAAGTGTTACAAATTAATTCAAAATAACTTGCTCTGCAGACTACAGCATTTCAACTCTATCTTTGAACATCTAAATATATCTGGGATTACTTCTCATTGCCCATATTTCCATGTTCTTTCCATGTCCTTTTAGGACTGCCTGTGAACACACTGAGCTTTTCTCCCAATGACTCATGAAGAGCAATGAACTCCATACAAATTTCATGTACAGGACACCGCTGTAACTGTTCAGTTACCAAAAGGAATACATCTGATTCCTTGTCTTCAATCCTGTCTTCAACATCATCGCACCTCTGAAAGGGGATTATCTCCATTTTTTTGTTGGCTTTTTTAAATGGCAATTTAAAAATATTTATATGCCTTTGATATAAGTTTTTATAACAGAATTATGAGAGAATTTGAGTGGGAGATGGACACTGAGAGCTTATCTCTACATTGATGCCAAGGAGGGCAACGTGCTTTTCAGGACAGGTTCACAACTTTAGGTGCACGTCCAGTTCCCAATCCTACCTTTTGCTACACATTATTAATTTTTGCCCTTTATTAAGGCAATAATTAAAACCATTTAAACAATAGGAAGCGAGATTACTAGAGAAAAATCTTCCAAATAGATAACAAGCATCTGAGAATGAATTCATGAATAATACTTAGCTACCTAAAATAGCAGTCAACGAGAAGCTTCATCACTGCAGCACAACAGTCTAGCCAATTTTAAGCCAAAGTACAAATAGAGGACTAGGAACCCTGAGGTTTACAAAAAGCACAACAGCATATTACCATTTTCACTTTGTGTGAGAATAGATTTTGAAGGATTCCTAAAAGCTTTAAAGAAAATATCAGTCATCATTATTATTTAAGAGCCAATTTTACCCCAGGTCATACAACTTTGTACCTTACTAGGAAGGAAAATTGTTTCTTCAGTCAGTTTTCTTTTGACTTACTTATGTTCCTCATGAGGTAACATTCATGCGTATGGACGTGTTCATCATAATCAAACTGAAGAAGTTGGAAGAGGGATACAAAAAAGCAATCTCACACATTTAACTTCTAATGCTCACTGTTCTCAGCGAGGACAAGCTTCTGAATGTCCTTATGGTTCAGGAAAGGGATGCTTTCCATTACATCTTTCCTTTCAGCCCCCAACTGACTGCTTAATAAGATCTTAATTTTCTCCAATTTCGCTGCACTCAGTCAAGCAGATTTTAGTCACCGGTCTTGTTTACAAACCTTATGTACATTTCTTCTCTCTCAATTTCCTTGTAGAAATTCTGGAAAAATAAACAAACAAACAACCCAACCAATTTAGTTACAAAGTCTTTGATTTCACAGTAAGAAACACATAAGGAACATGCTATGAATTAAAAATTCATTATTGGATGGCATCAACCTCAAAACAGCAAAACAAAATCCGCCTCTAGTGCTAGAATCCAAGTTATTTAACTTACAAAATCTGATGCTGGGATGTTTTATGATGGAATATATTAGGGATTCTGTCTTACTGCAAAGGTTAAGAATTTGCAAGAGCATTACCGCTAGAAATTTGCTTCTGGCATTTGCAAGCCACACATCATTATCCATTTCGTTTGAAATTTTGTAATATACAAAACCCTAATTTTTAGAAACAGTTGTTCTACAGATTTAGAATTCGAAACCTTAGCTGAGCAATACATCACCTGCCCCTGGATTCTAATAGTTTCCTCGGAAATAAAATGCTAGATTAGTGTTATTTATCTGGTTTCATTCTCATCATTCCCTTCAGAAATGTGTGAATGCCTCTGGTCTTGATATAAACTAGTTAACAGTACAAATATTGTAAATACAGGATATGATAAATTGGACAAGATATTAAAGGCTTTTCTGAATCTAATTTAAAGTTTTCTTTCAAAAGTTAAAAAATATCTAAGAAAACAAATTACAAAGAAATTTATATCCTCCACTGAACTGCTATGTATTTCAGTGCTAAATTAAAGCAGTGTGAGCAGGCACTAAAACATCCAAGAGCCCAACACCAATAAATGCATGAGCCCAATACAAACTCATCCCCTTCAAAGAGATCCAAAATGTGTGGTGGAATCTACACTGCTGAGTTGCAAAAGGTCAGTTTCTCAGTGCACATATAATTTCACATGAGCCAACTCTCTAGTGATGGGTTAAACTCAAGAGACAAATTGAACCAAATGAAACGACACTTCCCAGAGAATTCCCCTTTCCTACTCTGTTTATTATTTGCTGTTGTTGCAGTGAGCTTCCAGCAGCATCCCTCCTCTGGCTTGCCTGCTCCCCTGGCTGCACACATGCTTCACCATGGCTGGCAGAGGCAGGAACAAGCAGACAAGGGAACAAAGAGGGTTTTTACTTTCTAACATCAGCACTGGCTTAAATGCATATCAAAACCTCTGACTTAAACTATAGTCGATACAGGCAAACCTAATCCTGTGAAAGCCCGTGTATTATTAAAGGCCCAATTAAGAACTCTTCTGAGACCTCAAGTGGAAATTACGCTCAGCGTTGGCCCTGGGTCAGGTTTTGCAAAGGCATAAATTTCACTTCAGGTGCATGGAGAATGATGAAAAGACTGTATTGGCCCTGGAGGGCAAATGGGACTTTCAAATCAACCTCAGGTTTTAAATCACGCCTCCTGAAAACTAAGTGAAGTTCTGCCCCGCCACGCTTTCATCCATTTTCCACAGACTTGGGTGGCAGGGCCGTGTGTGGGTAACTCACCGTGATTTAACTCGACAGCAGTACATCACCCACAGGATTTATCACCTGCAACCACCTGAAGAATTCTGATGGCAAAATCACCATCGGGAGACAGAGAAAACAAAACCAAACCCTATGTGTGCCATCAGATCCCCCGCGGCGGCGACGGCAGGAATTACTGGGAAGAGTCTCAAGAGCACTCTGATGAAAGGAAAGATGAATACCTTCACCTTCCTTTGGAAATTTCCCTAGTTTTATACATTGTTGTCACGTTTCAGAGCACGTAGAGCGTGTGATTTTTTTATTTTCTATCTTGCTCAGTGCTAACTGCAGGTTTCTGTAACTCCACTTCTGCTCAGGAGGACACGGTGCCTTTCTGCAGCAACCCAAGGGCACTCACTACATCAACAGCTGGTGACATCCTCCTTCCCCATTTGCTAAACATTCTGATGCTTTTTGATGTGCACAGAGAGGAAAAACAAACTAAAAATAAAATCCCAATCCCTGACTTGATGTCTCTATATTCCCTCTCATTTCGCTTACAGCTCGCACGACACTGCAGCACAAAGGCTGTGCTGCACGAGCTGAGCCCATCTGCAGCACTCCCAAGTGCTAAAGCTACAAACTATTTACTGAGATCTTTCCAGCCCAGCCCGAATGAAATCTATCAGACACAGTGCATTAGGCAATAAGCACTGTCTGTACCCCACATACTGAAATGAAGTATGTTTTGATAATGTTACGGGGACAGTAGCTACGTTCCCCTAACTGCTAGCAGTTTAGTACTGAGCCCTAATGAAAGACATCAAATCTAACCAGCAGTGTGTTAGAGGTCTCTAAACTTTAACACAGCTTTTCTGGATGTGCTGATTTTGTGCTAATAAAATCTCATGCTCTAATGCTTCCAGCAAAAGCCATGAGGAGCGTACTACGAGCCAGCTCCTGCTCTTCCAGCTCCAGCCTCAACAGACCAAGGTTTGTAGTGCAGACCAGACACTGCAGAGCTTCTCAAATGAAGAGAAGGAAATCTTCTATCTGAAGATATCTTGCTTACCAGCACGTTGACAGTGCAGCTCATGCGGTTCTCTTTGTTCTCGTCGTGCATGATGGTCCGGTAGTCCAACAAGCGCTCCATCAGGCGGACAACAAGTTTGACAAAAGTTTCTCCACTCTTGGCAAGGTATTTGTGTTTTCTGCAGTGCTCCAAGAGACTGAAAGAAGAAAAAAAAAAAAGCCAATTACACACGCCTTGTTAATCACACGCAGAAAAAACCTTGAGTCAGGTGAGATTTTAAATATTGTGCACCATTAACAGGTTTTAATTATTTCTGGGCTACAAAGTTCATTGCTGTCTAATTGCCCTCTCTCCTGACTTCATGACATAAATCTCGCCGCTGATCAACACTTACATTTTGTCAAATAACACTTTGTACTGTTCATCTCCTCTGCCTCCTTCCACTTCGTGATCCAGTTTCGTGATGATCTCATTTTCAAACTATAATTAAACAAAGCAAGCGTAAATAATCAGATGGCAAATATTTCACGTTGTGACTGCAGCCTCGGTGGTTCACAGATTGGTTGGGTATCTCAGTGAGGCAGCTCGCCACTTTTTTAAAGCTTCATTGACTTCCAGAGTTTGGAATCTCTGGTATTAGACCATCCACGATGATCTGCTGCCCTACAAGGATATTTCTTTTTTGTTGAAGAAATCATTGGTCATGTTGTTAAATGAAGCTTATGTATTTGCATTAGGCAAAACTAAATAAGGAGCTTAATGACAAGGATAAAGGGAGGGGAAAATAATAATAATAAAGAGAAATAGGCACAGAACATGCCCTGCAATCATGACAGGAGCAACAAAAGCAAAATAAGGTAATTGAGAAAGCTCCAGTAGAGATGACAGATGACACCAAGGGCTGCTCAGGCCATTGGCTCACTCAGCCAGATGAACCCCACTGCACTGCTAGCATCCCATCCCTTTGTAGCATGTAGGTGCTGAACCTATCGTGGCACGACTCAATAAACCCATTAATGAGGCAGTGTAGACCAGGGAGGGTATGTTCCAAACAACTTATGAGTAAAAATTTTGATTGGGGAAATAACACAAACCATAGCAGGCATTAGAACACATTCTGAATGCAATTTGGGTAATCTATAGTTTTAATGACTACAAAAGGTTTTACTGTTGCTCCTCCTTTTGTTAGGGCTCAGGTTAGGAATGAATTCAAACTATGAGCAGAGGAAGGATCACTCCACATCTGCTGCTACGTGATAAGTTGATCTTGTCATCTAATTCGTATCTCTGCATTAAATAAGCACGGACATCCACATCAGCAGTGATTCAACTTATTGCCAAGAGACCTCAGCACAAGAGCCAGGGTGAAAAGAAGATCCTCCTGCAGATGACTGTGACCCCATTAGTCAGAGCAGAGACGTATTGACAGAGTTGTTGGCTTCAGGTTTTTCATTGTCACTTGCTCCAGCAGCATTCAACCACTCAGAGGAGAAGTGAAGGGCCATCGGCCCAAGAACAAAGAGTACTAACATTTTGGAAATGTCAAGAGATGTACTTTGCATCTCCAGTTAATATTAACAGCATATCAAGTGCAAATGAAAACAGAACAGACTGCCTGGCACAACAGCCTTCCAGACTAGGGATGCATCGTCACAACTCCAGCCGTGAGCTTTCCTTCCCTGTGCCACAGGTCCCCAGTGCTCTTAACAGCATTTCTTGTTCTTTATAAACTGTTTCCACCTCCTAGGATATCTGCTTAACAGCAACAAGAGTCCAAGCTCCTCTGCTGAAGCCACTTCCCACCGCCCTTCAGATCTGAGCTTTCTGTAACCAAGAACGCATGCTTCTGCTGCAAGCCTGAAGGCTGAATTTGACTTTTCTTTCACCAGGGACACCAGCAAGGAGGCAACAAGCACAGCTTCAAGTGCTGAAGATTTAGCTGAAATCTATGCTGAAATATGAAATCCACATACTAGGAGGAAAAAACTCTGTGGAGCACCCTGCCAGCTCAGCAGCCCCTGCAGAGAACTGATAACTGGCATCAGGGCAAGGGACCACTCTCCCAAAGTACCCCAGCTGGCATTGCAGAAGGAAAGAGCCTGAGCCCTACTCCCAGCCATGATGTGCCAAGCAGGGTGACAAGCATGGCACCCCAGGGTGCAGCTGCCCCGGCCACTGCATGCACAGCAACCAAAGGAGCAGGGGACAGGTGTTTTGCACGTGGCCAGCCCCAAGGGGAGCTGGGGAAGATGAGCTGTTATCTGCAGCCAGCAGCTGGCCTTGGGTTGGTTTGGCTTTAGAGATGCTGCATTTTTCTAGCCCGCATTGCAAAGTTCTGCTGGCGTTTTTATTTCAGTGAGGAGTGTGAGATCACATATCCCTTACCAGCAGACTTGTGTCACGATGAACCTCCGATGATAAGAGAGCATTTTTATACCACCTGAATTTCTATCACTTTGAGGAGGTGTAGCTCTGTCCACTGCCAACACACTGCATTCTGAGCTCTGCCCACACAGCCCTTCCTCTGCCAACAGAGGTTACCACGTCTTTGTCAAACATCAAGCAGCCAGTTGCCCTCAGCTCTGCCACAGTCCCTTGGTCCTGAAACAAGCGCTGCATGCACGTGGGGAGATATCTGTGAGCACAACAGGACAAAGACACACACTGAGGGGCATGCAGCATCTCATTCCCCAGGGCTGGGGGTGTCCTCCTGCTCCTGCAGTCCTGCTCTGCTCAAAGCCCAGCAGCTGGGAACGTGCACTCTCTGACCAAGCTGAGACTGCACACAAAACGTGACCACCAACTGTGGAGATGCTCCTGCCCAGCTAGTAGAAATCATTTTTAGGCAGAACTGTATATTGGTACATAGGGTTTGATTGTTTATATTACACCAAAGAACTGCAAAACACTGTCCTCTTCACCAGGACAAGTCACTCTCTGAATATCTTACCAGGTCCCATAGTAGTTTGGCTACTGTAACACAGAAACCTACAGCCAGATCAGGAAACTTCATGTCTCCACTTACAACCCTCCACAACCTTCTCATCATTAGCTGCACCAACACTTACATCACCTCCTACCTTCACAGCCCACTCCAGAGTTTTCACCTCTGCATTTGAGCCGGGAAAGTGATTTTTCCATACCATACAGCAGCCTGCCAGAGTTGTCTTAAGAACAGAGAAATAAAAATCTCTGCTGTGAGTTCAGTGGCTACGAGCTATCATGATGAGTAACTGCAGAAAACGTCCTGCTCACCTACTGCTCACTGCAAATTTGGGACACAGGCTAACAACACACACAATTCAACCTAACTGCGAGCTGTCAGGAAATCCCACCTAGAGATTGTGCTGTGCATACAGAGATAAAATCAACTGAGTACCAAACAGTAGATATTCTGTTTAAACTATTATTGTTATTATGCTTGACTGCTTTGGAAATGAAAATCCCAAACCTCAGATTAAATGATCTCAAAGGTACCTTCTATACCCCAAATTATCCAAACAACAAAAAACAAACCAAAACCCAAGAACTCACAGGAATGCTGAGTGGGACAGACCTCAAAGGTCATTGAGTCCAAACTCTCAGGTGATGCAAAATCATTTCCAACACAGACCAGGCTAACTGTAACTCAGCCAAGTCCTGAAGATCTCCTTGGATGGCTGGTTACACAGCCTCTCCACATAGCTTGTTCCACTGTTGCACTACTTTATTTGTGAAGGAATGAATGGAAAGTGAAGTGAAATAAGGTATTTAATACCATGAATCCATTATTCAAAAAATGACAGGAAAATGAGAAAAGGAAGAATAATGCAATCCAGCTCCTCTAAGAGGCAACCCCAAGCTGAAACATGTTCCCACAGTAAAAGAATGTGTCAAACAAAACAGTGAGGCAATGCGACGATGAAACAGAGAAGTCACAAAATTCATGTTCTCTAATGAGACCAGAATGAAATTGACTTTCCATACCAATGTGAAAAACGACACTTGCTGCCAGCAGGAGCCCTGTAGGTGATGTATTTTTTAGTAAGAGATTACTCATATGAAGAAGAGCAATTACATTTGTCACACAGGACCCTGACTACCTTTCCGATATCAATTTTACTTAAATTCCTGTAAATCTAGGCTTTGTTGTGCCAGCCCTCTTGGGTTGAACAGAGCTGTGGCATTTTGAGGTTTTTCAGGGATCGGACCATTAACGATATCCCTCACTCTCTGATCATTCCTCACACCTATCAAGGAGTAGACATGGCTCAGATCACTCAACGCAGATGACTAAATGCTGCTTAACACAGTCAGACTTCCTTCTTATCTCCACAAAAGAACATTTCACTGGCACACAGCATGGTTCACACAACAATGGTCTTCCATGACAGGGAAAGAATGGGGCCATTGAGTCACACGAGCATGTGGCTGTGGGATGCTGCATCTGGCATACAATGAAAAAATCTCTAACTTCTCTCTTCTTTCTTTAAACATATAAGCATATAAAACAACACAGGATTGCCATTATAATAAAGGAATTTACTCTCATGTGAAGAAGCACTGAGTTTTCCATGTTTGTGTTAGAGCCTGTGACACTGCTGAGGTTATTTCTGGAGGCCCAGGGGGTATATCTGGCACTAGCGATGAGCTAGATTCATATCTTTCTGTTGGCAGTGAAAGCTTGATGGGTAGATTACAGGAAATTATTATCAACTTTTCCTTGCAGCTGATCGAGATCTCAGCTTCCCTTTAGGATGCATTAGCGTAGAGTATATCCACTGCTTCATGTGTCCATTGCAATCTCTCATCCTGAGAAAACAGTGGTTACAAATCAATGGAAGCTATCAAGCACCTTCCAGCATCTGTTCAACTCATCACTTCAGGTTTAGGTTTACCTAAAGTGTGGGAAGGCTATAACTGCTGCACAGGCTGACAATTCAATTTCACTGTGGATGAGGAGGTCTTTCGATCCTCCAAGCTGCTATAAATTTGTTTAGATGCAGGATCACAGAATCACAGAACTGCAGGGGTTGGAAGGGACCTCCAGAGTTCATGGAGTCCATCCCCCTGCCAAAGCAGCTCCCAGCCCAGGTTGCACAGGTAGGCATCCAGGCACGATTATAATGAATTTGCCATATAAGAATCAAGGAACAGAGAATGCCACTAGAAATTAGTCCTAATGCAGAAATAACACAAAGGTGCTATGAAACCTTGTTAAAAGGCCACTACAAAAGCTGTGGCAAATCCCAGCTGTTTTATCTGTTCATTTTCCTATCTTCCCAGAGCACCTTGGTGAGCAAACAGGTCCGGTGGCCATTTAACATTAAGTGACCTGGGATGTTCCTGGACTCATTACAGCAGCTTTTTCCCTTGCTCTTAGGTGATGTGAGGGAAGAATACAGATATTCTACAAGACCAGAAAACAAATAAACATTTACACTTCAATCACAGATAACTAGAAATATCACCTACCAAAGTTAATCCTTTGGTGGGGGGGATGATGTATTTGAATTCATGCATTCAGTGGGACGGCAAAGGACAATGCAGCATCACAGAATCTGGCACAAGTCACTAATTTCTGTTTTGCCTTCAAATCTACAGCATGGAGAGAAGGAGGCTAACACAGGGCTCAGAGCTGGTAAAAGGACCCAAAAGGGAATTATAGGTTGTAAAAAGTGATTGGTAACTCAAGTAAACCAGCTAACTAAGAAGAATTATATCAATTTGAAACTCATTGATAACCAACAAGAAATTACAGAGCAAATTAAAATGTTGATATCACTGCCTCTATGGCACTAGGATTTATTGCTAAATGCTGGAAATGAATTAAAAGGGTTTTCCCCTCATTTCTTCCCATCTTTTCTCATTTAATTCTCTTCACAACAGAACATTAGCTCAAGGTACTTTAGATGCAGCCATGGTTTTATTTTAGCAATCATCTGTATTATGCATTCATTGATTATGCATTTCTATATGATTTTGCATTACGCATTCATTCATTATGCATTTCTCTATCATTTTTCTATCTTTTTGGCAATAGCTCTATTATGCTAAGTGGCTTTCCAATTTGTATAAAATGGAACAGATGTGTTGTTGTGGTTTTGGGGCTCCTTTCTCAGACCATTACTTTTACACAGCTCCTTATTCTTACAGCATAAGAACACAAGCTGTATCTTGCATGCTTATAACTCTGATGCTAACACCACTGGACACTTTGACAATCCTCTTTAATAACACTGCTCAGCCTGAAAACTTGACATATTGGACTTGGAAGTTCTGCATGTTCACTATGGCAGAGAGGGGGTACAGCTCATTTTATTTTGAAGGTGAGGGTTGTTCCTTCTTCGTTATTTGATGAGCTATGTGACAACACTGGGGAACAGAGACCAGAGAAGCACCTGACTTCACCTCGTATCTTCTTTCTTCATTATTTTTCCTCTTAAAATAATTGCTTCTACTAATTTATACGCACCAGAACAGTGAAAAGCAATCATATCATGATGTGGTGCTATGAGATTGGGAGAATCTGCCAAACCACATCCCACACTTGCACCTCTCTACGAACTGGCTCAGCTCAAAATACGCAGAATTAAATCAGCCACGACGGGTTTATAAAAGGCAAGGTAAAGTTTTGGGTAGGCAAACAAACCTGAACGTTCACAAGGAATGGAACCAGAGGAAGTGACAGATGGAAGGAACAGGCTGTGGAAGTAAGAGGTTGGGGCTTTTAATGCTTCAAACTCCACATCTCAGCGGAATGACTGTTTCATGATGAACCTCCTCTCCTGCTGTCACCACGCTCACCTGACCAGGCCTTGAACAATCAAAGCAACATTCTTTCACAGCTTCTGCAGCTCTGACATATTCCCTTTGATCTGGAGGGCTTACTAGTAAAACAAGCAAAGGGGAAATAGCAGAGCGGAGAAGGAGGCATTTTCTTATATAGGGAGGCTTCAGTCCCACACAGACTTTAGTATGAGATTCATGCTTTGAGGTACAGGCTACTTTGAAGCCTCTTTAATGCTTCAAGGCACCGTAAAAGGGGAAGGACAAAGATGGGTAACACCGTCTTTTAATTCAGTCAGCCTTTAATTTAGGGGAATTTATCTTCTGCTTCTTCTCAGGGCTATATATAACGGAAGAGCAAAATCCCCATTCTGCCTGTTACTGGTTTTACCAATTCATACAGAAATTAAAACAGCCATGGGGAAAGCTGTCTGTTCAAAACACAAGCCATCACGGCATCACAGAAGTTCTGCAAATTCCTCCCACACACATCATGAGGTTTGCACATCTGCTGGAGAAGTGGAGCCAATTTAAACCCTTGCTGATGTGACTAATAAGGTTAGATAATTGGATTTCTGGCAGATTAGTTTAACAGCAGCCAACCATTCGGTTTTGAACTTCTCTTTAAAAGCAAGACTAGACAGTAATAATTGGTAGTTGCATGTACAAACCAAAATGCTGTGCGGTACAATGGCAGATTAATTGTGAAAACTTGCCTAGGTACTACTAATATTTAAATAAATTATATCTATTTCTACCATTCAGAAGACATCAGACACTACTGCTGATAAACAAGTTATTGTCTGAAAGACAGATGATGCAATCAAAGTTTGGGAAGCAGAGGGGAATTGCATTTGTTTGGTTCTCTGGACCAATTCCAGTTATACCTCAACCTCCATATGGCCTCAGCCAACTTGGATTTACAGCGGCCTGTGATGCTCACAGTTCCAAAGCTTTAGCTCTAAACCTTACCAGGGTCTGTAACTGGATGCCATAGGGAATCTTTTAGCAGAAGGACATCTCTTATGGGGTTTATATGGTGTTTTGAACACATTCTCTACTGGCTGCATGCAGATGCCTCAGAGACATCAGAAGAGGTCTGATGCTGAACGGGGACGACAAGTTACACCTACTGATAAGACCGAGGTACCAAATGCCTTCTCTGCCTCACAGATAAGGGCAGCCCCCTGCCCTTGTTTGGAGAAGCAAGGGTGAGGGGTGACCCAGTGACAGCATACGAGGGATGACTGCCTGCAGAAGTTTGGGGTATGCAAGTCTGTGAGAGCTGAAAGGGTGCACCCCAGAGCACTGAGGAAACTGCCAGTGATCTTTGTTCCCCAAACACCAGTCTCAGAGCCCCAGCACTCGTATAACTACATTATCTGCAAAATTATAAATGGGTAGATTGATTGCTCCCTTTGACATAACAGTTCATGCCAAATGCAATAAAAAAGGTTTACTACGTCTGTACCTGTCACATCAATGTTACATCCATAAAGAAAGCAGCATTACTGACACAAGAAATACATGTTCACTAGCTACAATCCAGGACATTTCTGCCTTTAGCACCAGACATTTTTCTTCTCAAAAGGAAAAAACAATTGTGTGAAATATTTAAGATGCTCATTTCTTAAGATCACCCAAATATTCCACACAGAGCTGGTTTTCTTCCATCAGGAAAACACAGGGCCATAAATTCAGCAATAAAGCTACCCTCAGATTTTTCATGATCCATATAATTGTACAAATAAAAAACGACAAGTAACAAAGAGAGCTTCTGACAGGAAACAGTTTAAATGGCATCCCAGAGAGCATTTCAATCTTTACAGTATCATCAGAGTCAAACATAAGAAAGAATGATTATGCAGTAATTGGATGGATCCAGAATACAGTTCACAACCTTTCCATACAGCATCCAGTGCAAAACAAATCGAAGTAATAAAGTTGATGCAATTTCCCCATGTTTAAATCTCTTCACGCAGACATTCATTTATTTTGGCTACAGATTAAGAGCTGGTTACAAATAGCAGTTCACTAAAAAATACAGGAAAAGATAATGGGCAAAGATCTCCCAGTGTAAAGTAGCTACGCTGGTTTATATTACAAAACTACGTGGCTTAACTGGTTTTACATTCAATCTATAAGTTAAAGTTTCAAGGGGAAGAAGGTAAAACGAACAATCTCAAGAAACTCTCCTTTATCATACTTGTCTCCCAAAAGCTGTAGCTATCAGCATGTGCTTATTCAAGGATTTCTTTCAGCACATGAAATGAGAATAGCATAAAAATACTCCACTAGTGTTATGGATGTTGCATTATCTATCTAGCAGGAAGATATGCTGCCACTGGTTGCTTAGCTTCTTTTCCTCCTCAAAATAAGAATATGGTTATTAGAATCAAAATTGCACGATACTAGAGATGATGAATTTGTAGATGTTATAGTTTCTTAAGTCACATATTCAGGCTCCTCCTTACTCCAGTTCAACTTAGAAGCAGACTCCTATCCTAAGTCACAGACAAAAGTTAAGACATCTGTCTTTGCTCTCCTGCTGCATCACAAAGAAAGGTTTCATTTACCTCATGCAAATTTTGCCTTCAGAAAGAATTTAGAACCTTCAGATTAAAACTCCATAGCTGTTCAGAGTTACAGAAAATAAACAAATCTATAATTATATTTTTCATTCAAAGAAAAAAATAATAACGAAGCAACAGAAACTCATACATTTTTGTCAAAGAACAGCTAAATCTCTCTTATGCCTTCAAATAGCTGTTGCTTACTGCTTACCATCTGGAAGCTTCTGGTAGAATGAAGTTCACACTGCATCATATCGAAGAAGATGGGGATTGTAGCTTTTCGAAGTTCTGTTTCAGGGATAAGTGTCATCTCTAAGATAGGCCCCACCATTTCTGGGATGAACTTGATTTTATGCTGACCTTTAAAGAGAAAAAACGCATTTCAGAGCTGCCAAATGGCCACTGACATGGTAGAAGATAACTGCTTTAAAAGCCATAACCATAAATTGTCGTATAGTTTAAATGCAAGACAGTATTACTCAAGATTGGACTTCACCAAAATACATATTGTAATTTATTCCTCAGGAGATTAAGTATGTAATATTATAAACCCAATCCAACAAAGAGTTGTTCAATCAATAATCAAGCTGGAACTTGCTGTATTTTCCACAACTCACCCACGCTTATGCACATATTAAATCTCAAGGTTTTCTTTAAACATATCTTACGGATAGAAGGTGGCTATAAGGCACATTGCTTGTATTAACTTATTTAGACTTCTGCATCTTCCTCAGTGTACAAAATGTTCCTTGTGTCACTCTATCAAAATGTCACCACGAGTGCATGCTTACACAGCCCCGAGACATGAAGCTACATCTTAGCTAAGCTGACAATATGTCTCCTTTCTCCAGGAGCTGATCTGACTAACTTTATTTCACATCTACCTTCCCAACACGAGAGTGCACCTCCCCCTGTGCTCCCTGCTACGTGCTCTGCACACAGAATAGAAAATAACCCTTAACAGGAACACAAAGCCTAATAAATAGTGGACTTGTTAAGAACACGCAGTTCCTGTTCTTTTTGTTGGATGAAGCACATAGGATGTAGATTATATATTCTGCAAGTGATCTATTCAGCTCCACCATGGAAAGATGTTTGTGTAGGGCAGCGTAAGGGCACTGGGGAGTTCCAGGCACAGGACTCAATGGTAGATGTTCAGAAAACACAAATATTACAACCAGGACTTTGTAAGAGTCAAATAAACCCCTCTGGGCATTTGTTTTCCCTCAGCTGGGGCAGATGACAGCTACCTAAACCAGAGCAGCAGGTGTAGGTTTATTCCAACACTCACAAAATCCAAAGATTCCTGTATGGAAGACACGAGAAGTCCAATACCTTAAAGCATCGTAATGAACCTGAAACACTACAGAGCTCATTCGCTTTTAGAATAACAATAAAAATAAATAAATACAAAAGAAATTCACACCGTTCTGTATACCTTGCACAGCAATCAAACTTCAGTTGGTGAAGTTTCTTACAAAGAGGAGGTTAACAGCTGCAGGCAACAGAGTGCTTTGGGAACACCTTTATGCCCCCACAGCAGAAGGTGGGTCAGGCTTCTTAGAGCTGGGCTAGCTGCAGGAGTCAGCCCCCCTGCTTCAACGCTCATTTCTCACTGCAGCTTATCAGTGGTATACGACAGAAACACATCGTAATTCATTTAGATTCCATTGCACTGCGCTGGCATGGCAGTAACTGTGGAAGTATTTAATTAGCAGTTTCACTCTTGACCACAAGTAACATAAATCTGAACAAATGCAATCAAGAAAAAATCCTTTAAAGATAAAACACGCTGCTGCTATTTCTTTACTTTTCTGTTTAAGAGCTGTAATTGATGTTAGTTGATTTGGCAAACCCCAGAATGCCATTAGCATTAGCAATGCTATTAAGGTGAAGGAATACTCAACCAAAATCACTACTTCATGTGACGCTGCAATGCAATGCACCAGTACGAGCAGTGCAGCTCCCCCTGCCTTCCTTACAAGCAATACTACTCTCAGCATCCCAGGTGCCAGTTTTCTAGCATTATGCCTGAGAAACGTCAGAGCTGATACTTCAGAAAACAAATGACAGTGACAAAAGTTATCAGTCAGGCACAAATTTAACATCCCAAGGTTCTCTGTGGGCCACAATGGTTTTTCACTGCTTCGTGTGCAGGGATCCCCTCAGAAAAGTAACAAATGTCTTTTGAAGCATGAAAAACAGAGAACTTACAAAGGATTATTATTATTTTAACTCTGCCTCCCTCCCCCTTTCCTCTTCTGAAGTGGAATACATAGTTCTCCATCAAAACCCAAGCGACCAAGCAGCACAGCACCTCAGCAAGGAAGGGACAACCAACCCCACATGCTGATGCACTGATGGCCCAAGAGACCCCACACCTCACACAGACCTGGGTCCACACAGGGCAGGGAGCAGCAGGCAGTGACACCACACTGCACGCCTGGATGATGGGATCTCATGCAATGCTACACACAGAGCATCAGAGTACAAACCAAAGGTGATGGTCCTACTCCGGTGCCTGAGAGCAACCCCTGCAGCTGTGTGTCATGCACAGCACTTTCTGACAAACAACCAAACCACGATTTTTTTTTTTTCCCCCCTAGGAGCATGGGCAATCCTACACTGAGATTCAATACATGACAAATCTGGAAGAAAACTGCATGCAAAACCAGGATTTTATTTTTTTTCCCTACCTACGTAAAAACTTTCCATAGTGGTTTCTGCCTTGCCATGACATTCTCTATGTAGACTGGCTCACACATCAGCAGTGAGTTTCACTTGAGTGAGCCAATAAGCAGGCACTTCCTTTATCTGCATGACTTTCATTTCCCAGGTCCTTCTAATCTACCTTTGGTCCACTGAACAATTTGTCAGCAACCTCACCTCTGACACAGGTCAGCTGGGTACAGGCATAACAAATTCAGAGTGTTATTTGTAATGACTCCTTTTTATATAAGGCTCAAAGTTCAGGTCTATTTTTAACCCTGGCCTTCCCTTCTACAACATTAACATCTTTGCCCAGAGCATTGCTGGTGTCAGGTCTGTGAAGCACCATGGGTTTACTTCACCTTCAGGAGCTTCACTCTCCCATTTTCCTCTAGTTGGTTCGATAAAAGCAATGCATTCTGGTGAGGGGACTGGAGCACAAGGCTTACGAGGAGCAGCTGAGGGAGCTGGGATTGTTCAGTCTGGAGAAGAGGAGGCTCAGGGGAGACCTCACTGCTTTCTATAATTGCCTGAAAGGAGGTTGTGGGGGTTGGCCTCTTCACTAGTTACAAGAGAGATAAGACTAGAGGGAATGGCACCAGGGGAGATTCAGGTTGGACATCAGGAAACCTTTCTTCTCTGACAGAGTGGTCAGGAGCTGGAATGGGAAGTGATGGAGTCACTGACCCTGAAGGTGTTTAGATGTTGTTCTGAAGGACATGGTTTAGTGGGTAATATTGGTGGTAGGTACATGGTTGGACTGGATAGGCTTGGAGATCTTTTCCAACCTTAACCATTGAAAACTGGTATACAGGACCCAGCATCAAACTCTGCCTTGTATATGCTGAATGCATTATGCTACATAACACTTCTAAGTGCACGCTGTTTGATTTCCTACAGTTACATCAGGACAGCTTTCTCTATGTTTCTACAATACTCAACCAGGTCTAAGGTGCCTCGGTTCTAACTGAACAGTGACACGAAATAATGTATTATTTTAAAGTTCAGGTTGTGATTTGGAAAGAGAGAAGCCTACAAATACTAATATGCACGGCTACTGGTGCATGCAGGAAAATAAAAACCTTTCAGCACTTGGAGAAAGCCAGCACAGCAGGAGATCTGCACACTGGGACTGCACTCCCCAAAGCTGTCCTCACTGCTACTGCATCACAGCACTCAAACTTAAAACCTTCACCATCAAATCGAGCAAGCTATCAGACAGGACAGCTATAGGGAGGATTTATGTGGAAAATCTGTCAGGGCTCCCTGTTTAAAACAAAATCTTTACTCCTAAATTACAATAATTTAAAGTGTATATGCACAGTCACCTACTGCTGTACTCCACGGAACGTGACCCTTTTTCTTTTTGAATGCAACCACTACTGCATCAAAATCACACAGGAAAAAATAACCTTTTAGAGTTTGTGCTTCACCATTTAATTTCATAAAATAAATTATACTTTTATACGTGCAACACAGCTGAAGGTCTGTCTTGTGGAGTTAAAACGTTATATACTACATTTGTCAGCAAAAAAATGATGAGAGAAAATGATAATCTGAGGCTTATCAACTCCAATAAATAAATCAAAAGTCAAAGTTATTTGTCTCTACTGAATCTTACAATGGCATATTGTCATAAAAAAAATCATATGCCCAAGCTTACACAAGAATTAAAGCTTTCTGCTTTGGATTTTGTTTCTCAGCATTTACATTAATAATTTGACTAATGGAGTGAAACTTCTAAGATAAAAGTGTAAAACACACTACAATCAATCCCTCTGCAGTGATAAGTCAGTATTCTCTCTTAATTGATGCTGTGACATACATGAAATTGGTGGAGAGCCAGAAGCTAAACATGATCAGCATTGACTATCTGTATCACAATGAAGTTAAGAAAAAGAAAGATTCTCATTAAGAAGAGTACAAAGGACTTTTTGGATTGGGGTCCTGGCTCTGATTTGCCTTTCTCCTGAAGCTTTTGTTAGGAAGTGCAACAATTTACCAACTCCCTCAACACAAAATCTCAGAATTAATGATCCCAGGCACTTAGGGACAGACAGACTTAGCACAGACATTAGAGCTAGAAGAGGTCACGCAGTCATCTTCCTGAGTAATAACAGCTTGTAAAGAAAAAAACCAACACAATTCTGCCTAAAACTCTATCAAAAATACAAAGGCTTTTGTGATAGCACAGGGAGATTGAAGAAAACTCTGTCCCTCCACACGCAGCAGTCAATTCACAGAACACCAATGGAAAGGGTTAGCATCTCCCCATTAATGGTGAAAAACAGAACTCAAAGGCAGGCAAATAACTTACATGAGAGCAGCCAGTGTCAGTGACAGTAGTAAAAAAGCACACGGCACTCTGCTGTCCCCAGGCTGAGTAAAACAGCCACACGTAAGAACAGCCAGATGCAAATATACATACACAAACACCTCTACTTCCAGTCTGCTAAATAGCAGGAAAAGTAGTCAAGGTTTAAGAATCCAAAGATGCTAGAGAAAGCAGGAAAAGTAACAGATAGATACGTGACTGTAAGCATAAAACAGTGATGGATTTAACTAATAACCAACATGGAGGCTGCCAGTATCCTGAGCTGGCTGACCCAGCATCTGTTATGGGCCTGGTACCATTACCTGTCTGTCAAGTCCCACATCAGGCGTGCGTTATGCTTTAATCTGTTCTCCAGATTTGTGAAAGATGCTTCTAATAAAAAGTGAATTCAGCTGCATTTGGAAGGATTTTTTCATCGTTCCAGCAGAGTGGATGATACCTCTGCGATATCAAATAATTGTGAACTCTGGTAACCCCTTCCTTTATGTATGCTTATATAGTTTTTCAAGCTTCAGCAACAACAGTTCAGCTGGAGATAGAAGTGAAGTGGCAAATGCATTTATTTCTGATAATTTAAGAAACTTTTGATAAAACTCAGAACAGCTGAAGTGTCTCCGCTCAGGAAAATGAAATCTGGCAGATGAGTACGCTCAGTTCACAATAAATACCCCATTGCTCATGAAATTTAATCCCTGTATAGCTAAATTATACCCACAGAACATACCTAGGAGTTGAGAAAGATGTGCCCAATTTACCCAAAGACTCCAAAGATGTCTAAGTTCCCACTCTTTGCTGATCATTCTGAGTCATTCTGATACAGACTGAAAATTGAGTTTTGCCAAATTTCCTGGCAAAAGTTACTGGCAGTCCTCAGACACATTCATCTTGCTACAGTGCACTGGATCTCTGTGTGTGTCCGTATACGGATTTATTTTTATATCTGTATGTTTACTGAGAAAAAGTGAGAACAAAAGTCCCCACTATAGCTGGGTATTTAAAATGAGGTTGAAAACCATGGAAAACAAACCAAAACAAAGATACATAAACACTGAGTAGTTATGAATCTTCCCAGATGGTGAATTAAGTGTGCAGCAGAGGCTTTATTTCTTACATCACTTGCTTTCTAGCTGCCTATTTCAGGAGGAATTAACCTTGTTTTACTTGTTGCTTGATGTTTTCAGCCAGTGTTTAAACCAAGTTACAGGTGCTCATGCTACTCACCCAGATTGTACCACATGTCCCTGATTTCAAAACCAATCTGCCTTCTCATATCACCATATCTTAAAGAGAGAACAAAAAAAACATGATTAACAAAACCACACATGCATGACACACACCAATAAGCAAAAAAATTTGACTGGGAAAACCTGACCAGCATTCAAAAATATTTGAAAGTAGAGGTCCAATCCTCCAAGTGTAACCCATATTGGTGACACCAAATAGCATCACTGTCCCAGCTCTGCCATACACCTGCATGCACTGACCTCTGCAGAATTCAATCAGGGTCAAAGGGAGAAGCAGACCGCATCATGATGGCCCAAAAGATGCAGCCCTAAAGGCCACAGCTTACCCTGTGCTCCTCAGTGCCCCTCAGAGATCTTCAGGTTTCAATTCAAGCAGTGATTTCTACTTACTAAAGAGAGAACACCAAATGTTCACCTCTCTTTGCCACGTTTTTGGATTACCTAACTGTCCTCTGGGACACATGGGTGTTTACAGAGATTAATTGTGAGCATTTTCTACTTTTCAAACAGCAATGGCTGGAGGAAGCACGGCAGAGAGCTGCACGGCCTAAGGCTCTGTTTTATTTTTACACACACTCTTAGCATAACGTTGTCCTAGAAAATAAAACCAGGAGCACCGTGTGACATCTTGTGTGAAAGCATAAAGGAAGAGCTCTGTGGGGATGTAGTGTCCTGGGCTGGAGCAGCAAGGCAGACACTTCATATGCCAGCATAGACATGGATCCTCCTTTGCCTGGTGGCTCAGTGTCCCCCGTTCAGCTCTGGTGGCATCCATGCTCCACGCCCTCCACCATGTGGTTTTAACATCCCACTCCACATTGATGCCAGGAAAGCTTAATGAACAATAAATACCCTGCCGACTTCATGACTGAATGGACCAGCACCATAAACCATCCTCCAAGCCCATGTAAGGAGCTCTGGCAATCTATTTGCTACACAAAGTATTCATATGCTGAAGACCATCAATTAAATCACAGGAGGAGCAGCATGGCTTTGTCTGGCAACTTCAGGGGATTTTGTGGCATAACAGTAAGATACCCTGTCATTAATAAGGATTAATGACAACTCTCAGTCTCATTCAGCCTTTTATTACCTAATGTTTCAATGCAATGCTTAGTAAAAACTACAAATTACAATAATTAAATTTAATTATTGAATATTTAGCACATTGAAATATGTACCTAAAAAGGAGGGCGAGCAAAATTGAATTAAGTGATTATTTACATTCCTTTGGCACAGAATTGATGGTTATTTCCCTGTCAATAAAAGTTAGTGCTTCCAAACACTTATCTCATCAAACAGAATTTACTATCTTGGTTTTTGTCCCCAAAACATGATTAAACTGAGAATAACAACTTGTAAAATCATTGTAAACAGGGATTTAGTATTTAGCAAACTTCATTAAGTAAGCACTTCAAGTGACTTTGTCTGTTTACTTGTCTGGGGACCTGGGGCTGCTCAGCCTCAAGAAAAGAAGACTCAGAGGGGAACTGATCCACATCTATAAATATCTGAGGAGTGGGAGGCAAAGCGACGAGGTCAGACTCTTCTCAGCAGTGTGTGGTGATAGGACGAGGGGAAATGGTCACAAACTGAAGCATAGGAAGTTCTGCACCAATGTGTGTGGGAACTTCTTCACAGTGCAGTGACGGAGCACTGGAGCTGCACACAGAGGTGGTGGAGTCTCCAGAGAAGGAGATGTCCAAGACCCACCTGGACACCGAGCTGTGCAACCTGGGCTGGGAGCTGCTTTGGCAGGTAGCTGGACTCAATCTCTGGAGGTCCCTTCCAACTCCTACAGTTCTGTGATTCTAGCTCTAATGAAATAGGATTTACCCCGCTGAACAGAAGCACCTTGATTTCTCTGTGCTAGACAGTGGCTTTCATGGTATTCATAGTATTTGTATCACAAGTGCAAAACCCAGAGCTCTGTTTGACATCACTCTTCCACTGAACTGTTAAATATTCCTCTTTCATCACTGCAGCCCCACAAGTCATGTGTACTTGTGGAGTAGAAGAATCACACAGTGCTGAAAAACTCTGTTTTAACACTGAGGTAATGCACAGCTTCCAAAGGAAGCACCTCCAAACCCAGGATGGAGTGGATGAGTCTGAAGGGCAAAATTCATCTGTCAGGGAAAAAAATATAACAGAGAGAGCCCTGTGCTTTCTGGTCAAAAGTGCAGCCCACATGGTGCTGCCAGTTACAGCAAAGCCTTCACAATCACATCTCACTGCAGCAGTGATAAACTCTTCCCATTCTCACTGCAGTATCTCGCATCACAGTAACACACAAAAAAGCTTCAATTTAGCAATACAAAATACACCATATCTCTGTATAGATAGAATATATACTACACACAGAAGAGGCTTGCTCAGGGACTCAATGCAGAAAAATGCAGTTTCAATGCTCTAACTGTGGAAATCCTATTGAATATGGAAACAAACTGCTTTTGCAGGCACTACTACAGCACAGAAAGTGAACCTGCACATGCAGTCCGAAAACACTTCACTGTTTTTTTTTTCCAGCACTCAGTGCTTAGTTATGGATAGGGTCCTCCACACTGGAAGCCCAAAGAAACTGGGGAAAAATGCATATGTTAAGATACTCACACTGCAGTGTTTTTGCTTTCCTGGGGCTTTCATTTGCTGTGGGATTCTGGAGTGAAATCAGACAGCTCAAGCTCCCTGTTCAGAGGTAGGCAATGCAACCCCTTCTATGAGCAGGGAGCAGGCACAGCTGCAGCTCTACAAACCCAACCCTCGAGTATACCATGAAGATATGGGCTCCAGTTTGGGAAATTCACCTTAAAAGGCTGTCAGGGAGTAAGCACTAAAGAGTGCCTGCAGAATGAGATGAGAACGATCACAATGCCAAAGTGATTTAAATGCAGCTTTGTAATACGTTAATACTTCTGAAAAGTCTTGACTTTATGAACATCCCGCAGTATAAAATACTGTCTTCATAAGTAATGAATTGTGTAATTTAGATCTTGATTCAAGGGTAGAAACTCACGCAGTACTTGATTCACATTTGTAAAAACCAACCTTTCATTACACCATGATTGCATCTCAATTTGATGAGATTTAGCTAAGAAATTAAATAAAAATTATGTTAACCGACCTCAAGTTCTTGTCCATGATTTCGATGACAAATAGGACTTACTTGTTCAGTATTTTTGCTCTCTTAGCACTTGAAAAATTCTCCAGTTGTAAAGACTCTTGTGTGAGAAAAGCAACAGCAAGGTGGAAGTAGTTGTTCCAAAGCTGAAAGGTCCCAGAACAACAAGAACAGGTACCATTAATTCTCTGAAATGTTTTTCTGCATATCTACAAAACACCTTAGAAGAATCGAAGTTATTCATATGAATTTTTAAAGGTGAAAATAACAGACACTACGCAGACATTATTTATTGATGTATTTAGTACATCTCCTCACTGTATTCATGTTTCCATGAAATACTTTGCCATCTACAAATCTTAACTGATTGCATTTGATTATTCAAGTCAAAATAAAAAATGATCACAAAGACGGAGAAAAAATAATAATAAAAAAGGATCTACACTCAGGCCCCGCATCCACTAAAGTATCTGCCTGAGAAAGGGAAGGACAGCCCTTTTTGCTCCTAAAGTTCACAGTCACATACACATAGACAACAAAAAATGTGGCTGAATGTGAGCCAGCAGTGTGCACAGGCGGCCAAGAGGATCAACAGCATCCTGGTCTGGATCAAGAACGGGGTGGTGAGCAGCACTGGGAAGTCATCCTGCCCCTGTACTCGGCACTAGTGAGGCCTCACCTCGAGTGCTGTGTTCAGTTTGGGGCACCTCAGTACAGAAAGGACATGGAGGTGCTGGAGCAGGTCCAAAGAAGGGCAGCAAGGCTGTGAAGGGCTTGGAGAGTGTGCCCTACGAGGAGAGGCCGAAGGGGCTGTTTGGTCTGGGGAAAAGGAGGCTGAGGGGAGACCTCACTGTTTCTCTGCCAGTATCTGAAAGGTGCTCACAGTGAGAGTGGGGGTGGGCTCTGCCCACTGGTGACAGTGACAGGACGAGGGAAAACAGCCTTACGTTGCACCAGGGTAAGTTTAGGTCAAATATCAGGAAACACTTCTCAACAGAATGGTTTGTTAAGCACTGGAATGGGCTCTGCAGGGAGGTGGTGCAGTCACCATCCCTGGATGTGTTTAAAAACCATTTGGATGTGGTGCTCAGGGCCATGATTTAGCAGAGGGCTGTTAGAATGAGGGCAGTATGGTCGGGTCTTGCTTGGACTCAATGATCTTTAAGGTAGTTTCCAACCTGAGCAATCCTATGATTCCTAAATAATGCTGACATGGCACTTGGGCACGGTGGGAATGGGCTGGCAGTTGAAGTTGGGGATCTTAGAGGTCTTCTCCAACCTTAATGGCTCTACATGTTTGGGACAGAACTTAATAATATTAATACTACATCCCGAGACATTGTTTAGTATTTTGATTTTTGTTTTCTTACCTGTAACTCAAAGCTGGCTTGATCAAGAAATTTTTTGTTTAGCATATCTGCATACTGATTAATCGCTCGCAGGAAGACTCTGAAAGATCAAGAGCAAATTACTTAATTACACACTCTTCGGAGGCACCTTTGTATGTTTGGCATTCCAATTAGACAAAAACCAGAGCCTGTCTGGGAAGAGAAATTTGTAGCTGTTACTTGAAAAGCAGTGTGATCTCACCACTGTTAAGCAGACAGAATTATATGCAGATGTTCACAAAATTAATCAAGCAAATTCGCAGATGCAGAGTAAAGAAACATAAGGAACGTTTTGGATAAAATCACTTGTCTTTAAAATATCTCATGATAATCAGGAGATCATTAAACATTCAGTTCATTAGAAAAAAAAGTTCCCTTTTCTTTTTTACCTCCCCTCTTTAAAGTGACAGTGTCTCAATGTTGTAGCTTACCAGAACTGAAACCAGATCTATTTCAACTTGCAGGTGAAACAAAACATGTTTTCAAACACATGAGACAGACACCACTTCACTTATGGAACAAAAACATATTACAAAGCTGTTGAAGGACAGTCTTCAAAATGCTGTTCAATGTTCTACTTCTAAAATGCTAATTTAACACCCAGTACAGTTTATTGCTTCTCTAAAAAGGTTGCTTGTTAAATTGCAATAGGAGTTGGCTTGACAAGCTTTAAAAATAAAACCAAATGGTACAGTATAAGTAGGTCACTACATATTCATGGTGCTGAAAAGTAAACATTATTCTCTGGTATTCTAATCTCCATTTTCAAAATAAACATTCGATTCCTCCTGAAAACTTTAAATTTATGCTATGGAACTGCCAGCTAATGCCCAGACAAATGAGCTTGTCTTTGGAGCAGGCTGTCTGTGATGCAGATTTATGTCCCCTTAAAGCTCCAGTAATGATGAAGACCAATCATAACACATATAACCTTTTTTTTTTCCTCTTTTTTCTTTTTCCCCAAAAGCAATCTTTAAGAGATTTGCACTGCTGGATGCAAATAAAAATGTTAACCTTTCTACAGGCTGACCAAAGAAAAAGAAAAAAAGAATTATTTTAAAAACAAAACAGTAGAAGGAGTTAGAACTTCTGAGTTTAAGATACCTATTGATCTCAGCTGAGGAGAAAAAAAACATCTAGCTAAATGCACTGCAGCTCAAATGAAGTAAGATTACACAGTGACAAAGACAAAAGCAGAGATTATTCATGTACACAAAATTAACAAAACAAGGTACTAACTTTCACATGGCTGAGATGTATCTGTACTATCAAACCAGACTACCTCACAGCAGGAGAAGGAGGACAGTATCCACACATGAACAGAAAATTGTTATTATTTTTGTGGAAGGGCAAAAGAAAAAAGTAGATAACGAAATATGTTAAATAGAAACAAATCTGTCAAAGAAAATACGTATACATGCACACAGATATGTTTATGTGTATAAACAAAAAACTAGATATCTATATACACATATGTACGGTTCACAATATTGCTCTTCATACCTAAAGATCTCATATGGCTCCCTGTACTTGTACACAGCACATGCAGAGATGCATTTCAGGAACAGTACTTCCATGCATTATTCACCAGTATCTCTGTCAGTGTATATATTTGGAAACAACTCCATTAAGAGATTTTATAAATGAGATGAATTCAGCGTACACAATAACATGCTGCAGACGTGTTCTTAGATCTATGAGTCAATTACTGAGCTGTAGCACATACCAAGATTGAATCCAAAGTTATCCCTGTAATCAGAATACCACCAATTCCGTATGTAGATTTACGCCCTGTTTTGTTTTGCATTTTTAAAGGTCTGACAACACTCTGAGATTCGTAACTCTTCCCGGAAGGATCAGGAACGTACCAGTAGGAAGAGCTAGCTGATGCTACTCGCCCAAGCAAGATAAAATCAGTTCCAATACAGGGAGGATTATGCCTCCAATTTAATTATGTTGCCTCAAGACATCACTGTAATGTATTCAATCTGCTCCATCTAATTAAGCTTTGGAACAATCTCATTACTTTATATACCATTATTTTTCTTCCAATCGTAGCTCTCATTTTTCCCCATACTCATTCAAGTGACTACAAATAAACAACAAACAGTGCAGAATCTACTGTACATTGCAACAGAAAAAGGACCAAACCACAACACATCTATAAGACTATAACTGTAAATAAATACCACCACTCACTTGCAGCCCATATGCTATCCTGTAACTAGAGCACGTTGGGAAGGTAGGCATTCTCCCAACCTCCTACAGTAGAACATTAAAAAAGAAAAAAGAAAAAGAAATGCAGAGATTTAAGCGTTGATTTTTTAATTATTCAAGCCCCATTTTAATTTTCATTTAACTTGATGTTACACTCAATCCTATTACCATAAAAAGAGAAGTTATAAAGTGGAATAACCAGAGACCAGTTCAACTACTACAACCTCCTGGTACTGTTAAAGTCACCAAAATGGTTTCTCTCATCCAAAGCTCAGTGTGTTCCAGTTTCTCGCTTACAGCATCTCCCAACATCAAGAGAAAACAAGGAGGTGTAGATGACTATCTCACGAAGGTGATTTCAAGAATATACATGAAAATATGACCATCAAGTAGTAGTAAGTTGTATAGCAAACTTGGGTAACAAAATTGGAGAGATTTCATCACACCCTCATGAAGTAAAGCATGATGGTTATGAAGACCACCAAAGAAAGGCTGAATGTAGGTGAATGTAGGGAGGAGCAATATCATCCTGCTGGATGACAGGTAGGATCTCAAAAAAAAAAAGGATCTGAAACAGGATCTCAAAGGATACATCCATATTCTGAAAACAATAAAGATGAAAATGCCATGATTCAGTTGCTCTCAAGTGGAAAATTTCAAAATAGGACAGAAGGTGCTTGTGCATCCTCACATTCACCTAGGAGAATGCAAATGCCACTAGCAGAGCAGAGCAGGCTTTTTCTGCTGTTTCCCATCAGGTTGCTCTCCATACTTAAACTGAAGCAGATAGATGTGAGCCACATCCTCTCACTCTTCTGATACCAAAGCGAAGAGGAGTGAAAAAACCCAGAAAGATAGCAGAGAAATCATAAGGCTTTTGGAAAGCATCTTGAGTATGCAGATGAGTCAAATCCAGTGTCAACTGGGAATTCTGCTACATGTTGTGCAGATGTATGGAAATCCAGTGATGCTAAAAGGAAAGGGTTCTCAAATGGGGATTACTCAAATTTCATCCCGTGAAAGAGCTGAACTGGGTGAAAAAGAATCAGAATAACAACAGACGTGGGGCTACATGGTGAAAAGTCCGACGGGTTGGTGGCCTCCTCACCATTTCAGTACGTTGCTGAGTTCTGTGCTTCACTGGAGAGAAAGATGATAGCTCTGAAGAGGTCATGTGGATGGGAAAAAAGTTGCCCAATGAATTCTTGGCTATACTCCAGGAAATGGCATGTTATCATCTGTGAAGTTTGCTGCAACTCATGAATTTAAATGGTTCAGGTTTATGCCCAAATAAAATTTAAAAGAGGAAGTAGAACATTTTTATGAATAATTCCAGGTCTTAGTTCAATCCTCTTCCTCTTTCAAAACAGCTTCTGAAGGTTTGCAATAACTTCACTGTTAAAGTGAAAGAAACAATAACAACAAAAAAAAGCTAAAAAAAACATCAAAAAATGGCTTCTCAGGAGAGGCAGAATTAAAACAGCTGCATCAATTCCATACTGAAAATACTGCGGCTGCTGCACACACATGTACAGATGAAGGTGTACTTGTTTTGGACATCACTGAGCCAAGAGAAGTCACCAAAAGTATCTCCCACATTCAGATGAAGAACGTTAACCCACAGGGGCATAGCTTATCTCAGTGCAATTAATAACAAAGATTAGCTCTTGGTGCTTGTGCATAAAAAGGAGTGCTTTTCTCCGAGTTTGGTTCTTCCTAACAAAAGAATTCATTATCCATGTCAGGAAGACCTATGAAAGTTAAAACCTTGAGAAAGAGGGAAGTTGAGAGCCTGGAACTGCTCACCATGTACTTGTGACAATACTGAGAGTGTCGCATGCAGCAACAAGATCTAATGCTAACACATTGGAAAAGATTGGTTAGACAAAAGACTTTATCAACCCAATTAAAAGAAGGAAATTAACATTTTCTCACGATGTGATCAGAATAGAAGGAATACAATTACAGAAGAAAATCCCCACAGGATATGTGAAGGGATGACAGACTGGTACTGAAGGACAGCAAATAACAAAACTAACATCCTAAAGGGATGAGGTTTGTGTCTGCTGAGCCTCTGAGGATGGGTGGTGTTGGGGCTGTCTCCCAGTGCATCAGCAGTTTCCTGTTGTAGTTACAGAAAAGGTCCTTTGAGGCAGGGTCTGCCTCCTTATCCAGTGTTTAGACAGCTTCTAGCACAGTAAGAAACTATTCCATCAACTGGATGCCTTGATAACGTATCCCTGTTAGTTTCTTTCCTGATAAGACATCTTATCAGTTCTTCATAAGTCAGGAGGAATAACCACTAGCACCAGCCCACAGTGAAGCAAACAGCTATACTGGAGTTGGGTACCACTCACCTTGCTCTCCCTGCTCTGGGCAGAAGGACAGGCAAGTCCTAATTTCTCCTCCCTTACAGTCCTCCATTCAGAGTCAATAAACCCATGAATACACACTCCCACTCAAGCTGTAAACATAACTTCAACTGCAAACACCGTGCGTTTTTATCACTGTTAATTCTTAATCACATCCAGTGGTCCCACGGGGGGTTAAATGGTTTGTGGATGCACGCCTAGAGATTGCTAGAGCAAATAATAACACAAATACTGATGTTTTGATTCTGTAATTACACCTTCGCAGAGAAGCCCTTTTTCCTACACACAACCTCACCGAATCCAGGAGGCTGTTCCTGTTTGTCACACCTAGACTTCCAGTGGCAACAACAAATGAAGAAACAACATACAAATGGAACAGGAGTCATCGTGCCCAGCAACCCTTTTTTTTCCCCCCCCTTTCTCTGATACAGCTGGTTCTTCTTTTTCCATTCTCTCATTTAATTAATCAAATGCCCTGATTTGCTTGTTTACTCTGGTTTAAAAACACTCTATGCCCCATGTTCTTTGATTCAGCTTCTCCCACCACTAGAAAGCATTTGCAAAAAGCTAAAGATGAACAGAGCTGCACTGCACCCAGCTCATAGGGTAACACATACACGTACAGATCAAACTAACTCTGAACAAAGCCTTTTTTTTTTTTTGGAGAACAAACCTACAGCGATATTCCAGAAGTAGAACTTCTCCTATGGTATATTCTGTTTTGCACATTATCTTGTCAGTTTCCGCACCAGGTTTACACTCTAAGCACAAAAATACAAGAAAATATGAAAATAGCACAAGCTACAAACGTAGTCCCCAAAACTCTGAAGAGAATATCAAAGAATAAGTACAGAACAACCAAGGCACCAAAGGATGAATGGCTTCCATAATGACAACAGAAAGACCCAAACAAGAACATACATACACAGCTTAAAGTAATCGAGGTTTAGCTGCTAATTCAATAAAAGAGAGGGAATGTGAGAGACATAATAAAAGGGACTATTACACCATTTCAGTTAATTTAGATGGAGGGATAATGAATGCTTTATTACAGCTGATCATCCTTCTTGCACATCGCCATGCTTTGCATGCTTGTGATTTTGCTGCTCTGGGAGACGAATTTGCTGAGCATATGAGACAGACTGCTCTTATCTTGTCAGACTGTGTATGAAACAACAGACCCAGACCTTGAAATCCCCATGCAGAACCCAATCCTGAACAAATGCTCACTAACACACGAATACCAAAGTCCTCTTTTCAAGAGCAATCACATCAAATACCTTCAAATTATTTCTCAACTTTCCAGCTGCAAAGTGTGGTCAAGTTTTAAGCAACTTTTCACTTGCATATAAATTAAAATCCATATTTTCATACATCCCTGTAACAGCTTTTCTCTTGGCATCACATACAGGATGGCGATTCTTCAATTATTATGAGCCCTGAACATAGAGAATATGTGGTACCCAGATACATATACTGCATATGTCAAATGAAAAGCAAAATCATGGAAACATGTGAATGGCATGAAGACACGTCACCTCCTCACATCTCCCCTCCACCATCTCCCTTCCCAAACTCTCCTTTTTACCTTGTGATATTATTACTATTAACTTCTTCTCACACCTCCCAACCTGACAGCTGCTCAGCCCACATCAAGGTTTCCAAAACCTTTCTCATTTTACACTTCCCTAAGTGATAGCTCTCTGTCCAGCCTACTTGTCACTTTTTCTTTTTTTCTTTTTTTTAAAGAAAATACATTAAAAAGATTCCTTGCAATATATTCCCTCTAATTCATCAAGCTAAAGAGCAGCCAAAACTTGGGAAGAACACAAAGAGAAGAAAGAAACAAAAACGTTGATCATTTGCTTTCTGCTGTATTACAATTCCTGGGCTGACTGTGATAATAGCACAGAGTAATCCCAGTGAAGACTTGCTGCTAAATACTTACATTAGCATAATCTTCTCATAATGTCTACTTCACACCAGCACAGGTGTGTCGTGTCACTTTATTAACCTATTTTCTAATAAATATTTCAGAAACAGTTTTAGCATATTATCTATAATCACTGACACCTCTTTCCTAATTTATATTCTGCGCTGCGCTTCCTCTAAAACAATGTGGACGGATGAATGAAAAATAACTGCAAGTTGCACAGTTCTGAAGGACAAACTTGTGGTCTGACTACCAACAACTGATGCTGCATGACATCCACAATGCACTGCTTCACAAACAACCTCTGCAGTTCTGCTCTCACACCTTAAGGCTGATTTTGGCAATAGAAAAGTGCTCTGACACCAGACAATTAAACAATGCATGTTAAGAGAAATAAACAATACAGAACAAAAGAAAGAAGAAAGTTGGGACTTATTTCTCAAAAGTCTCCAGAAATTTCATCTACATTTAGCCCCTGTCATGGGTTTAACTCTATGTGCTAAATTTCACCTCCTAGAGACTTTTATGGCATAGTAATAAAAGCTTGGAAGTGGTGTGTTGCAAGGGAAATGCTAAAAGACAATTTAAGTGTTTTTAGTTAAAGCTACAATACTGGGAAACCAGTGTCCATTGCACGTGGACAGCATCAGTGCTCCTCTTTCCCAGAAGCAAATATTCTATGAAGAAAGAGTCAACTTTAGTTTCAGAAATTGTTATTTCCATCATGACAGTCAGCAAAAACTGGAGATAGATGTTATAGTTTAAAGCAAAGGTAATTTGTTGAAGCACCACTGTAAGAAATCTCTGTGTTCAGCTGCATTATTAAGCTAGCAGCGCTCAACAAAATGCCAGAAGTCTTTGGCATGGAACAGGTATCACCACCTTTCCTTGCTGAGTTTATGTGCTAAAAAATATCACTTCCAAGCAGTTTCTCAACTGAGAAGGAAGAGCACACTTGTAATTGCCCCACTATACAAGATGCCTACAGGTCACCAAGCAACACAAGCATGTGGTGTCTTATAAGAACTAAGGACGTGGCCTTATATGGGAATACTGCCTCAAACTTCTACATTTGCTGGAGTGTAAGACATCAGAGTCTGCACAGAAATACAACAAGGAAGCTTTTAAAGCAAAAATTGCTACAGAACAACCTATGACCACACACAAGAGCCCTCCAGCCATCCCAGCCCTTTGATTCTGCTGGCATCACCAGGAAGGTTCAGCTCCCTGCAATGACCAACCCCAAAGCAATTCAGTTCTGCTCCCCTGTATTTTACATAAAGGAATCAAAATACAGAACCATGTTTAGGATTCATAGATACATTAGGTTGGAAAGGACCTACAAGATCATCTAGTCCAACCATCCTCCTATCACCATCCCTACCCACTAAACTACTAAATCAAATCCCTTAGCACCTCATCTAAACGCTTCTTGAACAGCGCTAGGGATGGTGCCTCAACCACCTCCCTAGGCAGGCCATTCCAGTGCCTGACCACTCTTTCAGAGAAAAAATTTTTCTTCACATCTTATCTAAATGTGTGCTGATCTCCAACCAAATGGAGAAACAGTTGTCTTTTTTTCCCCCCTACTGCACACTGCTTTTGAAAGAATTCAGCCTGGAAATAATAGCAAAAATAGAGAATCAAGTCCTGTGAAGTGTGGTAACAGACACCAGGTAAATTTCCCTGCAAAGTGTGAGTCTTCTGATTATGAAACTGGCAAAAAAGAAAAATAAAACAACTTTCAAATACATGACAGCACTGCACCAGCAAGGGAACCTCTCCCCTTTTCTGCTGACAGCACTGTCCTTTGTAACTCACACATTTCTATAGATACCTCAAAGTGAATACAGATTAAGGCTACTTCAGGTAATTATGGATAAATCGATGGAATTGATTCACTACATTTCATATTCTTTGACATTCTCATCAATCGTGCAATCAATTGTTTAGACAATTGCAGCTGGATAAATAAATTTCAAAACGCCTGGAAAATAATCCTAATTTTTCCTGTGGATATTTGATCCAAGTTCATCACAGAATACAAATAGGGAAAAAGCAAGTAATCTGCAGAGCAAGGTGCCCAAAGGCAGACCAGTGCTGCCGGGGTCATAAATCAGGTGCTCTCCAGCAGCTCAGTTTGCTGGAAAAACCTTTTGGCTTTGTACATTATCCAAAATGGGAAGTTCACCACAATGCCTGATAGCAGAAAGTTTCCTTGGGAGTTGAAAATTATTTGTCTTTCGCAGTATGCCTTCTCATGACTTTTCATTTTCAAGAGGTGCTGACTAGTGAAGGCAACTTGGACAACCTCAGGATGTCCTTCTCCCAGACCCCAACAAGCAAGCACAACACTCAGCTCCTTGGGAAGCAGCAAAAACACAATCTTCTGGTCATCAGTACACAATATATTAGATATATTTATACAGTAGTATATCTAACCCATGAAGCAACTATAATAGCTGCTCTGTTTTGCTGTTTCCATGCGTTTATGGAGTTGGCAGCCTTGTGAAGGGATCACTAATGCTGGGAAAGTATTGAAAAACAATAACATAACCACTTCTTTGTAACTTTAGGTAAGGTTGCCTTTGATCCTACATGTGTCTCTCAGATATTGCTGTGACACACAACATTTCTAGAAGGCAGTGGGGTATGCAAGGGGAGAGTGAAGCGAGACGAGAGCACTGCTGGATCCCTGCACAGACAATTGCTTGCTCAACCCAGTTATTAACCTCTGGACAAGATCAGTGCTTTGCTGGTCTTTTAATTTCTCTTGCAGGCTCCTGTCTGCTACGGTTTGTAGCGAGGAGATGGGACTGGAATGAAGGCCTCAATGTGATGCTTCAGTACGTCCAAGTCCCAGTGATTCTCCCAGCAAGTGCCCACCACGCAGCCACCAGTAGGATCTTTGGCCCATGTGGAAAAAGCTAAACTTCATGAGAAGCCAGGATTGCAGGGGACACAACAGCAAAAAGCAGCAGTGTGAAGTTAAGGAGAAGGAAGGGCTCAAACAAGCAGTGGTTAAGGTAAACAGGGGCAGAAGAAAGGATAAGGGAAAAACCCATTTCCTAAAGCCAAGCAGAACGTGAAGGCTTGGAGGGGAAGCTGAGCCCGGAGCTGGCCCATAAGCCCTATCACCATCCATCTGGTTCACAGCTCTGTTGCTGATGTTTGGCTGTGGTTTTATTATTTTTTTTTAGCTTTTATTTTGTGTGGTGACTTCTGTATCATCGCAGTGCACTAATTAAGCTGAAGGGTTAGCAGGGAATTTCGTGCATGGCTGAGCCCTGCGGCTCGGTGAGGAATGCAGGCAGCAGACCCAGATCTCCAAGTTCTGCACCAAACATCAGCCAACATCCAACTGCTCAGGGTAAGGCAGGGGTCTCCTGCAAGAGGTCCATACTGCAGCCATCACACTCAGTCCCCTCAGCTGATCAGCATGGAGCAACCCCACACCGCTCCCCTCATGCACATCCCTATACATCTGTAAGACTCTTTTCTGCTCTGCTCTATCCCTTATTTTGGGGAAGCCCAGAGATGCTGATTACCTTTGACTGCCTTCAGCATTAATTTCATCCTCACCAGGCATGTGCTTTCTCCAATTTAAAAGAGCTAAATAACACTGCGGATAGAAATGAACTGCGTTATAAGGAATCACAATGAAACCCAACAATCAGAACCATTTTTGTTCACTCTTGCCATGAGCGTGCTGCACGTGAGGAGAACTCTGGGCTGGCAGAGGGGCATTCCTGACACCACAAACAGCTGCTTCTGCAGAAAGCAATGTGCCCTGACATGACACTGCTGCAGGGTGCACTGCCTGAACATGCCTGGGGCCCTGGAGGACCCGGCCCTTGCTGTGCCATGCCCATCCTCCTGCAGCTGGCCTGCAGCTCCTGCCTGCTGAAGGCAAAGCCTCAGAGGCAAATGCAATCCAGGTCATGGAAGAGAAAGGGAGGGAGTCCTCCAGCATGGAAACCAGTTTGGTACAACTTCTTTTAGGTAGTACTTGATTTTTCTCTTTCAGCGTTAATCCTGAGGAAGCTCTTCAAGCTATGAAAACATGCTATATGTGGATAAGACATATTTAAAGCTACAGGAAGCTACCTGGCTTTATTTATAAATATACACATATAGCATCTCAGAAGTCTAGCTTTAGTATACCATAAGACTCACATTTTGTTTCTGACAGCAGGGTTTGTCAGACTGCTGGAAGGTACAGCTGTCATTTGTTGATTCCTGATCTCCATTCAGTTTAATAGAGAACTAACAAGTGCTGAGCCTGCCTTGGTACTGGGGGATCGACTTTGTTCCAAACCCAGTGCTCTGAATGGGTAAATCAGCCTCATTTGGACATATCCTGGCTCCAGCAGCATGGCAGGAGCCCACAGTGCAGCTGGTGCAAGGTCTGCTCAGAGCAGGGCTGTGCAGCTCTCCAGGCAGCAGAGATGGGCAGTGCTTCTCACATCAGCACAGCTGGAGTCATTGTCCTGGGCTGCCTCAAAGTGCAGCTGGGTGAAAGGCTCGCACTTACACACCACATGCATTTATGTACCATTCATGCTCTTTTTATGTTCTGCTCTGGCCTGAATTACACACTCTGGCTACCTCTATAGACAGATAATTTATAAAGCCAATGGCACAGAAGCTGAGCAGCTTCTCTATGAGCAGACTGTAATTATTTTTGTGGGCTCATATAGGTGGTAGGAACAAAGAAAAATCCATATTAGCCCCAGAGCCAGGAGCCTCACCCACCTAGCAAAACAGCAAGTCTATTTCTTTAAAACCAGTGTTTGCACACGCACAACTTGTAGTTAACACCCCCAACTCGTGCTAACCTTATACAGCATAACATAAGGTAATGAAAAAGCGTACTACTTCGCTGGTGAAAACCATGATGTATACCTGACACAGTAATTGGAGGTGCCAAGCACTCCTGTTATTCAACAACCTTTTTCCTTGCCTGGGAACACACACAGTGCAGCAGAAACGTTTACAGGAGGTGAACACATGACTTCAGGGAACTACACAGTATTTAGGAGCCTGGAGGAAAGAGGGCTCAGAGGGATCTCATCAATGTCCACAAACACCTAAGGGAGATGGGTGCAAGAGGGCAGAGCCAGGCTCTGCTTAGCAGTGCCTGGAGCAGAGGCAACGGACACAAACCAGGGTGTCCTCCTCACAGGTCTCCAAACCCACCTGGACGTGGCCCTGTAGTTGATGTCCTAACAGGACAGGTTGGGATCGGAGATGCAGAGGTCCCTGCCATCTCACAAAGTCCCACATCAGGACGCTCCTGTTACAAATTCCCACTAAGCCAACACACAACTTGCTTTACTCCTGCTCCGCACCGATTTTTAAGCAATAACACACAGCTAAAGGTGTACAACACCAACAAAACCCACAGCAATTGCAGCTGCCAACTATAGGATGAGCAGCAAGAGACAAGAGAGGTAGAGACACACTCTTGACTCCCAGCACTGCTCTTGTGTCAGCACCATGAAGCCAGGAGCGAGCCAAGCACCATGGCCTTCCAATGGAGAGTGATGCCAGCAGGACAGTGACTTGTGAAAGACAGCAAAGCACTGCTTTGGCAAGGCCACAGATGCTCTCACAGATGAGGCTTGCCAGTGCTTCCACATATATCCACAGCAGACATTATGGAAAGCCTGGCAAGGGCAAGACACTATGTAGGTCAGACCCGAACAAATAAAATGATTTGAAGGGTTTATATAAGGTAAGAACCACTATTTTCCAGATTTTTTTTCCATAGCCAGAACTAGAATGGCACACACAGCATGTTCAAATTTCACGTATTTCCATCTTTTACGTCAGTAAAAAACAAACTGTAACAGCTGGAGATCGGTACACCCTAGAAGTGTCTCCATGTGAACAAGTTGTTCATACGTTACTGTTAAATCAAGGCCAATTACTTTTCCCCTAAACATACCAACTTTGAGAGAAAGAGTTTCCCTCACATTTTAGGGGTCATTTTCCTTGAGTTCTATTGGAAAGAATAACACCTCTGCGCCATGCTATTCAAGCCACGTAACTCAAATTTTACTGGGGGATATAATGAATACACTTTTATGATCTTTTTTTTTTTAGATATATCTACATTAATATTTAATTTGCTATATTGCACTTGCGAAATTCTCCTTTTATGCATATTTAAAAGTCACACATTTCCTATCTCCCGTGCACTGTACGTAAGGGTGAAAAGATCCTCACAACAAGGCTCAGCTCTTGGCATTCCACCTACATCCCTTCTGTACAAAAAGAAAATGCAGAATCACAGCAAGGTTGGAGTTTTCTCTGTAAGCCTCAATCCTAGGAGATGGGTGAGCATTTCTCTTTATATCTATTGTCTCTTTTCCATCCTGATAATCTTTCTAATTGCACCATCTATATCAGCTAACAATACTATTCACTTTCTTAACTTCACCCCTTACAAGATGCTTTTACACTTCCATTAAAAATACTACGTTTCAGCTCAGATACAAATAATTATTGCACTGATTATTTTCTCTGTGCCAGTTGGAGAATGCAATTGTACAGACACACACAAAGAAGAAAAAACAATTCCGAGCCCAAATTAACCCTACACACATTATTCCTGCAGGAGAGTGTCTTAATTGCAATTACCCATTCAAAGACCAACACAACAGTTTGTTTTTCATTTGCATGTAGTATAATGAATAGGTTTTAAATTAGTCCAAAAAAGTAAATATTAGTCTGTGACAAATCACAATTACTGCGTGATCACAGCTGTATAAATCACTGTCTGCTAAGAAGTTCTCAGCTGTGGTAAATGCAGACTTCTTGAAGTCACCTTATAAGCACAGGGAGTTGGGGGTCACCTTCTCTCTTTAAAAATTACGTAAAAACACGTTAATAAGGTCAGGCCCAGACAAAAGCAGCTCCTGCAATCCTGAGAACACAGATGACTTCCTGCCTTAAAGACCCACACTGCATGCTGCTGACTGCCACTCAATAAAGGCAATCTGCCCGCCATAGAAACAAGCACAACCCACATTAATCTAGGAGCGGGATGATGCCGGTACCATGACGTTCAAATGAAAAACAAGGTGTTCATGTTTTATCTTTTGCTCAGAGTTAAAGTAAAACTTCCCATTCATTCACACAGAACTGCACAAGCCATCTCCGTAGCTGCCTGTGTTGGCATCAGCTGCCTTATTTTCTTGCTCTGCACAGAGTTTCACCCCTACAAGAACATGACTGATCCAGGTAAGAAGGAAATCCATGCTTTCCTACTCCATCACCACCAGCTGAATTCAGTTTTCTCCCCTTTGTATTTAAAGAGGAGTCTATAGGGCTGACACCACACGTGTGTTGGGACCACGTTCCCCTCTGCCACATCTCTGTGGTCCTGGACACCTCCAGGGAGGGGGACTCCCTGACCCCATGCAGCCCATGTCCTCTTGTCCCTGTGCCTGACTCCTCACAGACCGCTATGTGAGTTGATGCTGAGCTGCCTGGGTGTCTGATTTGGGGCATGGCTTCTGAAGACAAACACTGGATGAAAACTTTCTACATTATTAGTGGTTTGAAAGTACACTTTTCCCTTTTCAACTCGAGACAGCTCTAGCATGGCATTTCAAGGAACTTTCATCCAAAACTTGAAATAACAGCAATAAAAGGTAAAGCTGAAAAGTGAGGGGTGAGAAGCAGAGGAAAGCACCTCTCCCCCACGCTCCTCCCTTCATTGCATGAAGCTGCTTGCTCCAGGCAACGTGGTCCACTGCAATGAGGCATGCTGTTATCAGCTGCTGCTTCTGAGGGCAGCTCTGACAACAAGGAGTCAGATTGGGACCACCTGTCTCACCAGTGCAGGTTAATCCAGCAGTGCACCATTGGTAAAAGCCATCATGGGCTTTGTGTGGCTTCAGGTCTCCTGTTCAGCCAGCACAGCCCACGCTTTCCCACTGAACATCACCAACTCCCAGTGCTTAAAACAACAAATCTAAACTGGGAAGAAAAAAAGATTGCGGGGAAAATGCCCACAGGAAACCTACAGAAACTGGAAACCTGCCTGAATGCCACACATTGACTTGGGTAAAAGAACTGAAGCAGACTATATAAACATTTATTTCACATTAATTTTCTGCCATTCAGCTCCAGTAGTCCATTTTCCCCTCTGAACAGGAGCTAATAAGTGATAAATCAGTTTCCAAGTTTCAGGCATTATGGAACTGCAGAGAAAAGTTCTGCTAGAGCAGCAAGGTCTCCAGCACTCTGTTCTGCAACAAGTGAGGCATTAAAGAGCCTTAAATCACCACGCTGTCCCTTTCTCAGCTGTGTGACCACTCCTGTGGCTTTGAAAGTTCAGAATGAGAAATCTTTCTCCATAGCAAACTCTGTAGCTGCAAGCAAAGCAATTTAAAAAACACTTTAGGAGAGTGGCTCCTACATATGGTTTCTGTTACAAATTACCTGGCTCCAGCATTCACAAGATATGCGGTTTAAATAATACAAATAGGTTATGAGATTATTGTGGTGTAAACAGCTCGAAAAGTTGTTTCCTATCAACAGATCCATTACAAACTAACAGCAGCACAGGATTATTTATTCAGCATCTATTCATCCCTGCTAATTGGGTGTGGTATTATTAGAGCTGGTGCTCTATGTACAACATGCTCCAGTCCTCAGGGTAACTCGATAACACAATAAGCGTCTCCAGACATCTTTTTATAGGCAAAAGGTGAAATCAACATACACAGGATAACAAGATTGCAGACACGACTTCAGTATTTAGCTCTCGTGTGTCAAAGGACATCTAGCTCAATTATTCAGTTTCATGGGAAGTTTTGATGAGGCCGATGTTTATTACCTTTGGGTCTACAAGCCCTGCTCCAAAAGCTTTGGGTTCTAGGTTTAAAGATGAGCAAAGATGCAGGCAGGTGTCCTCTACAGACCAAGCACTGCAGTCCCATCTCCCCAGCCCTGCAGCAGTGGTTCAGGACAGCACACTCTGATCCACATCCACTCAAGCCAGCTGGCTCTGCTTGGTGTACTTAAATCAGAACTAACCTTACTCTTTTGTCTTGAATCCAATGAGGGAATGACAACCCGAGGTGCACTGCAGAACTATTCCAAAGGTGATAACCTCCAGCACAAAGATGGGAAACCAAAAGAACAACCTGGGCGAGACTTCAGTGAAGCATAGGACCTGACAGGCTGCTGGGGGGGAACATTTGTCTGCAGCTATGATGCGCTTGAAAACAAGGTACTGCACTGATTTTCCTTATGTTTGTATTCAGCTTGGAATTATTTTTCCCATTTATGCACTGGAGATGGGAATTGTTCTGTTTTGACTAGATATCAAAGTGGACCATGTGAAAATAATATATGAACTCCACTCCTCACTGCTGATTACTTAATCCCACTATGAATCAACTCAAACATCTGTAAGGTTAGCAGAACACAGACTATCTTCCCCAGAAGCTCTGCGTTTCTTACCAAAATAACTCAAATTAATATTATTGTGGCTACATAAAACTGACACTATAAATCTTACCTTAGGGCAAAGAAGGCATCTTTGACACTGGCATCCCTTTAGCAAAGATGAGCTCTGTTACTAGAGTTAACTCACTCACAATGCCTAGCTGCTTGAAGGATGGATCCAAAATGCCACTTCTCAGATTAAAATGGAAGACCAGTACAGGTGGGTGCCTACACATGGGATGCAGTTGGGCCTGTCCACCAATATGTGTGTCAATTATCTTTAATTCAAATAAGATAAAATGTTTTAGGCCAAAAGTACCTTCAAATCAATCAGTTAACCAAGTGAGAATGGAAGACTGGAAGCCTACATAACTCAGAAAGTCACACCAAAAATAGTAAGTGGTTGATTACATGAAAACTAGACACAATAATAACATGCTACTGAAGAGAGGCCATTGGCATGCTTTGGACTAATATTTACAGAAAACAGGAAACATTACTACTGTGTTTCTGACAAAGCAGTCACCAATTGCTGAGAACCTCAGCCTGGCACAAATCTGTATCAACACCTGGGTCTGATTTCACACCACCGCCAACCTGCAGTGCAGCCATGGCTGGGGAGTCAGCTCTGAGATGAAGGGAAAGCAGAGTTTTAAGGCAAGCTGAAATTGTCAAGATCAAAACCGCTTCTAAACACTGGGTTTATTTTCACTGAATTTGCTAAGACTACACAATGCAAGACACAGTACGATTATAAAATACCTTGAATAAGGCGGGCTTGCACATTGCCACGCTTCCTGCTGCTCACCTGTGTGCTCAGGAATGAGAAGTGGTTATAAACCTGTTAAGAAAATATCTCAGAACTCCTCAGAGCAGATCAGAACCCTGCTCTCTTAGGGAATGTGAGGCACAGGGCATCCTGTCACACCATCACCTGTGCCTACAGCCATCTGGCTGAACAACTGAAGCACATTACCTTTACTATTTACCTATTACAGCCCACAGTGCTGCATCACAAACGAGTCTGCTTGATTTCCATAGAGGTGACTTCACTGCTGGCACCCCTGCTTGCACCTGGACTACATAAACGCTCCATGCTGCTCACCAGAAATACCTGGATTCTGACATGAAGCCTGGCATTTTCTTGTATTTGCTACAACTGAGGCTTCAAAAGGGACTGAAAGACTCCAAGATTCGGACTGTAGTTCAAATCTTTCACCCAGCACACCCTTCTAGCCCTGCTGAATTTGCATGGCAGAACATTTCCTTTAGTATTTTCCCTACATCCCTATCAGCATCCATGCCCATCTGCACACACAACCACTGAAATGGGCTCATACATTCATACTTACCTATATTTTCATCAGTTGGGTTTTCTTAGTTCCTCTTCTGTTTTGTTTTTTTATTTTTATTCCTCCCCCCAGGACATAATGCTGCACTTAAAATCTCATACTTTAACACATTAATATAACCCACAGAGATTTAGAGAAATACTGAAAGTGAATTATTGGCATAAGAGGAAAAAAGCTATCTGAATGCTGAAATTATTTACTCACACCATCTTAATCACATATTTGTTACATCACATTGAAATAAAGCAATAATTAAATACACAGTTTTAAAATACTAGAGATAATTGACATCAAATAATTTGATGAGGCTCAGTGGCTGTTATCTCATAGTCACTTATGGGTTAGGTTCCAATCAGCCACTTCCAGGGATGTGTGAATAGATCTCATGCCTGTCCCACGGCCACACACTGCTGGATGCCCATCAGACAGCAGGAAGAGCACATTTTTTCCCCCTCTCCTCTGATATCTGGAGTCACATATTGTGTACAAACTGCCTCTGCTCTTTTGAAAAAGTCAGCCTTTAATTTCCTCTTTAATATACGAACTGACTTGAATGAGATATAAATAATCAAAATGCACATGCCAGGTGTTTCTCTCTTAAATCAATGAGAATGAGTTGCACTTTTTGCAGCTCCCCACACAGTTTCACAATGCCCAGCAGATCCTCAGCCTCTGCATTTCCCAGACAGCACTCCTGGAGCCAGACAATTTACGATTCAGGGAAAGAAGGAAACGTTCAAGGGAACTGCTTTATAAGTTGACAATGGTCAAAGCAATAGCAGCCAAGGAGAGCTGAAGGGCACTCCAGGATGCCTGGGAGCCAGGACCCACTTCTCCCAACCAAAACATGTGGCAGATGTGCCAAAAACCCATCATTTTCATGGCCGTAAATGTTTAATTACTCTCTCATTTACATATCTGTTGCATTACACAGTAGGAAAAGAATACCTTAAAAATCTGTGTTTGAATGCCCATGCAAACATCAACAAATAAAGATCAACAATAGGAAAAGCCAGCATGACCAAGTTTTAACTCTTGATATATACGGGATTTCTTTTTTTTTGGTATTTTACAAGTTGAGACAAAAAAAATCAGTACTATAAAGTTAGTGATAAGCAAAGCTCATCCTGACCAACTTATTTATGCACTCCAACAAAATAGGTATAATAAAATTAAACTGAATGACAAAAGGCCCAATCCTACCCTTACTTCAATCAACTGCCTTTCTTTGTTTGTAACAAAGAAAAAGATCCTGCTATTCTCAAAGCATTCCACGTTCAGATCAGTTATGCATTTATAGATTAAACTAGAGTGTCCCCAGTTTGTATATACAGCATACGAAGTGCAAACGTGTCCAGCACTAATACTGGGGTGAGGACTTGAAAAGAAACAGAATAAAAGGTATTTTCGCTTCAGTGATCTTTGTAAGAGGATCTGCATAGCAAAGTTCAGATGAATGGCTGTCTTAGACGAAAACCAAACTAAAAATCCATTTAAATAGTTATATCACTGAATTATTTCAGTTGGAAGGGACCTCTAAAGTCCCAACCAGAATGACAAGGTTCATTCAAAGGGGTTCATCCAAAACTCCAAAACTCTTCCCATAATAGATCTCTGTTGGCCTGAGAATCTCCCATTGTGATCACCAGCATCTTGTAATCCTCGTGTTGCACCCTGCTGATCATGGCAGGAGTGATCCAGCAGTGCCCCAACAGACAAAAGTCACACAGAAAGCAGTTTGGAGATACTGCCCTTCACCCTTAACAAACCTGAGCTGACAGCATCCTGCACTGGAAAAGGTATATAAGGTTTTTAGAGGTGTGCAGTGAGGTTCTCACCTCACCCCACAGGACTCTGCTGCCCAGCCTAACGAGAAACCTTTCCATTTATCAGCGTTACCAGAACGATCCCAACTCCCCCATTAAATCAAAGCAACTGTTGTATTTCATCTATCAGCCCTGTACAGGTAAGAGCTCTATGTCAGAACAAGAGAACAACTTCCACACAAACACATAAGTAAAAGAGATTAGATATTTTACAGCAGAGAGAACAGCATGCTCCAATTCAAAACTCCCCGCACGGAACTGTGTGAGTTTACAAATTTAGACCAAGTCCTGATCAAGCACAAAACAGAAGAGTTGGTTCCAATGCAAGAGTGGTTTTGCCACCAGCTTCAGTGGGTCATTTTTTCTCCCTAACTTCCCAAGCAAAGAAATTAGCAATTCATATTGCAGATGTCACTGGTTGCAAAGGAAACTAACAGAATAACCAAAATGAGTCTAATGAGAGCAATGTGATTTTCTCCCCTGGGAGCTTGTGAGTCTGCACACACAGCTCTGTTCTATCAAGATTATAAGCAGAAACTGCTCAGGAAAAAAGAGAAAAAGTAAAATAAACCTATGGAACAGCTCTGTTTCAGAGAATATATGAGTTTTAGAAGGATTCGGCACAGGTTTGTTATTGGCACTATCCTAGGATTCTCCTATATCCTTTTTATTTCACACATCTTTTCTTACACAAACAATTAGTTTAAAATCCTGACTCACAACAATGCAAATCCTCACGAGTCTGAAGTGCTGAACGTCTAACACTGACATTAACATCACTGTGGGTCAAACCTAGAGCACGCTGCTGGGTCTGAATGCAGCGTGCAATGCACACACTCACACAAAGCTATCAACAGTTCTGCTCTATTTTCAGATTTCTTATTAGCAGCCCTGATGTTGGAACTTAGACTTCATTTCATATGCTGGATGAATAGATCACATATGCCAGCATAAATTTTTCATGATTTCTTCATAAATCCCTCGTTTCTTGTTGTCAGTTGTCTTGGCAGAAACTAAAATATATGAAGCTGTAAAAACATCACTCTAATTAAGACAACTGTCTCCTTCCAGTAACACTTGACAGCAGCCCTGCCACGTATGGCCTGGTGCACACACCACTGCAAAATGACCTCTTCCAAATGCAAAGAATTTGAACGAGTGCATATCACTTGTGTGCAGCTGAGCATCGCCCATCTCCTCCTCGTGAGGCCCTGAGGGTTTACATTTAATGCTTCTTTACCACATACAAATTCATGTTGGTTACAAAAAGTGTTTTGTTTCACTTCAGCACTGCACAAGAGACTGAGATTTTCAACTTCTTTGATAGAAGGACATGAGTTTACTGGAGGTTATTGAGATTTTTGTATGGCTGTTTTTTGGGGGGTTTTTCTTCTGTGTCCTGTTACTTGAACAAAAGGATTGACTTAAGATAGAAAGACTGAATGAATGGGTGAAAAAGCAAGTCCTTGGCCTGTAAGGGGAACCATGTTAGAGCTGAGACCATGGTGGTGTTTCACCAAGGAGAATCAAGCTCCTGTTTCCTTCCTTGGCATCAAATCACAGTCATGGGGGAAGATGACCTGGGAAGGCTTGCTCTGCACTTGTGGAAGTGTCATTTGAAGGAAAGCCAAACTCAGCACACATTTGCATAATGTCACTGCTATGCTTAATACTCCAGCACTGAACTTGGCAAGGAGCAAAGCCACACTGAGCCCTCTGTACAGTATTCACCTGAAGAAGTACATTCACTTCTTGGCCCCGCTCCCAACAGTTGGACAACTGGGTGAGGGATAACTCCTAGCAATAAACTAGGAAATAAAAATCTTTAGATGCTGTTGAAAGCACTGAAAATCAAAGGTTTACAAAGAGTAGGAAAACTCGATGGCTAAAAAGCAGCAACTTCTGGGTCACAATGGCAGGTGTTGAAAGCACATGTGGTAAAACCAAGATGCACTTGGGACTGCACAAAGTGAGGAATGTCAATCCCAGTATATTATGTTATGAGCAGGGGATGCCTTTCAGAGAAGAATGTTTTCCTAAGAAAACTCTTCCTAGATAAACATGACTTAGATACTTGAAGAAGCAGCACATCGTAAATAACAGTTTGGTAAATGAAAAAGCAGTCAGCATTTAAGAAGAACTTACATAAAACACTCTTGATTTTGACACTTGGCAACTTTACTTTGATTTTTAAAAATTAAACATGGTTGCTGGCTGAAAAGATGTGAAGCAGTCCAGCATGAACACAAGAATAGAGCATGGGAAGGAGAGGGAACACTTCAAAACCAACCATAGTATTGCATCACACAGACAAACCACACAACTAAAATTCATTCCAGAAATGTTTGTTGGGATATCTTCATAAGCCAATTGTAAGACAAACACCAACTATCTCCTTCTACATCTTACTCCTTTTTGCTATGCTTTGTATTCTTGCAGACATGATTGAGCTTGCAAAGGGTAAATCACAAAGTAATTCATTTTATCAGTCAAACATGGAAAGGAACAGACACAGTGATTACTGAATACCTGAATTCTCAGAGGGAACATTTCAGAATTAAGAAATAAGTACTATCATAGAAGTATATAATTTTAAAATTTCCTCTTTGAACATAGGATCACCTGCTCTTCCCACAAAGCCATACCAGTTTGACTGCTACAAATATACGTATGCATACATTGTAACGTGAGTAATCTCAAAGATGATACCCAAAAAATAGTATAGAAGGTGGTATATTTGAATAGGTCTATATAGATGGTGCACAAATAATACAAAAGGAAAATGGCTCACCTTTAAGATGACAAATGCACAAATAATACAAAAGGAAAATGGCTCACCTTTAAGATGACAAAGGCTCGCAGTAGACTCCACGTAGGAAGGATCTCCAAGAAGAGATCCTTTCCTGGTGGTGGCCAGCCCTTAAATGGGGTTTGGGGAGAGGTGGAGCCTGGCTCCACCCCTTCCAATCACACAGGTATTATCACCTCCACCTGTGCCCCCATGGCTGACTCGATGCTCACCTCAGGTGACCAATCAGTGGTTCAGGCTGTGATTCAGCAGTTCCCATACACATATGTACACACATACAATTTTCACATGCAATATGAGAACAATCAAAGACAGAAATAAACATATAAATGTCAGGACAAGGGATGCCCCTGTTGCAGCCTCCTGCCTTTCACAAGGCATGCACTTGATGGACCAAACCTACAAGGAATACATTTCCACAACAGCAGACATAGAGGTAACTACCTGGTGGGTTAAATTTTTCTCCCATGCTTTTGAGAATAAATTGCCTTGCCACACGCAGCAATACATCACAAAGATTATACATTTCCTTGCCCTGTGCATTCCCACAATATGCCTGCTTAATGCCACATTCCCTACCAGGGCACAGAGCAGCTGCTGGCCACAAACTTACCTCGCAGTGTCAGGATGGATCCAGCAAGAACCCAGAGCAGAATCAGAACTGATGCCCTACAAACACTGAGTACCCCCGGTGATGTTCTATGGCTGATGAACACAGCACATAAGCCACACACAGTTTGAACTCCAGAGGGAAAACACATACTCTGTGCTGCCTCTTCTTATTAACAGCTCCTGGTTCCTACACTGCCTAATCACAGCCCCTGCGAGCACCTGAGCTGCAGCACAATTACTCTCAACAGCTTTAACAACCCACCAGCTGTAGCTCCTTATGGCAATACCCCCTCTATCCAAAAGACCATAACTTGTGCTATTAACAGGGCAGAGCTGTACCACAGCCCCTGCCCCTCTGTGACCTAGCCAATGTGTTATGTGCATTGGAGAGCCATCCCCATGGATGGTAGAGCTGGAGGAGACGAGCCACCTTTCCAGTGCACCCAAACATTACATGTGCTTTAGAAATACGAGATAATGTTGGGATACACAGAGCAAGGTTCACCCCTACCAGAATCCTCCCTGAGGCTACACTGTCCATCACTTGTGTACCCTAAGCCATCAGAACCCATTGGTCTGGGTTAGAGAAGCAAGCACGGAGCTGGAGGTAGCCCCAGCACATAGCATTCAGTTCTGACACCAACCTGAGAGCGGCCTGCTGCCAGCTGCAGAAGGCCAGATGACACCTGAGCTAGCATAAAGCCTGCCAATATCAATTAAGCTGTCAAAAAAATAACTAATTCAATCAAGCAGGTGGTTCTGTGGCCAATCAGTGTTTTGTGTTCCATAGGTGTGATGGTTTCCATCCCGGAGCAGTAGCTCTAAAATGAACTTCAACCAAGTGGTCCCAGTGCAGCAAGCCAGACAGTTTAAGGGTCTGAAGCTCCACAGATGTTGGATGCATGTATACAGAGAGCCAATTTAAAGAAGGAAGACATTTTCATCTAATAACTTTTATAAACTATTGTTTCAAGGGCCTCGAATGAAAAAAGATCCTGGAAGATTAATTTTGCTTGCTTGCTCAACCATTCCAAAGTGGGAGCTGTAGAGAAGTTTCTGAGAGCTAACAGCAAATCTGTGTTCAGCATATTAAGGATGCTCTAACTGTGGTATTTGTTCAAAAACAATGAATTCGTTTTATCTTTCCAAAGAGACCACTCCAGAACTATCAGCATGATCCTGTCCCTACCTCTAACTCAAAACCTTACAATGAAAAAGGAGGAGTACCTGCCAAAAATGGCCTGCCATGCCACCAGGAGGTGGATGAGCAACTTTCCAGTTCTCTTCTCTAGTGCTACCAACTTTCCCACAGGTGGCAGACAATGATCTGGTCCTTCTTTTCCCCCAAATATACCTGAAGTACTTCTTGTTCTACAATCGCACATGACCGTACAATCTGTTATGTCAAAGCATGAATAGTTTTCCATTTTTTTAGCCCTGGTTATTACTCCACCGGCTGTGCTTCCTCATACTTGAGCTGTCAAAGAGTGTTTTCTAGAGTACAATTCAAAATTCTGTACGTGAAATACTCCTGATCTTAAAACTTAACAGCCCTACAAAAGGCCTCATTGTCTTTTTGTGCTTGGAGGATGCTGCTCTCAGAAGCCAAACAGCTACATAATTGTTGGTCTTTAGAAAGAGGAATTGGTTGGCATGTGGAAAGAGAGCAGAAGTTTAGGTGCATTTTTACTAAAACTGTATTAAACCTGGAACCGTGCTGGTCAGTATTGTTGTGAATTACTAAAAACAACCATGCCAAAACAGGGTAATACTACCAATAATGCTGTTTAATCAAACTACTCTTCCGACCATATTTGTTTAATACACCACAAATGCAGAGCAGAAAACTTTAGCAATAGAGGAGCTGGGATTTGAAGTGACACAGGAAAATTACCAAAATTCTGAGTTTGTTTTTAATTCTTGTACGACTCAGTTCTCCTGAAGATGACTAACATAGGCTAGAGTATGAAACACCACTGAAATGGTGACTTATTGACCTGGAAAAAGTTTTGTCATGAAGAAAACCTCATAAGGATGGCTGTCAAGGGGTCTGTCATCCACACAGGCTAAAATTATCCTATCAGAATTCACCTGACACTCACTGAGACCCTACGGCTCCATACAAACCCAAGGAACAACCAACCCAATCCAGCTGGCACAGCTGAGCCACGGGCAGCCCGGGCTCCTCACCCACAGAATAACCCTCTGGGCTCTGCCAGGTGGAAAACAGGCACATCTGGATAGGGCCCAGTAAAAGGCTACAGCTCTGTATGCTGCATCAGTCCTACAAGTGAGACTCAAAGCAAGAAGAGGGAGAAAAATCCCTTGGCAATTCTCAGGGTCTGATAACCAGACCTATTGTTTACATCTAGATCTGTACAACTAGCCTTGCTGACTCTGTATGGGATGGATAACCGTCTCTAAAAGCTGATCATTGTTTGTTTCTCTCATCCCTCAGGTCTAAAGCCTTCTGACTTCTTCAACCACCAGCAGGAGAAACATTACTTGCATTTCTTGACTGATAGGCCTTGACACAGGCAATGCACAAGGGACAACACTGGAGTTTCTGCTATCTCCCAGTAATTTTTATTCCTGTATCTCACAAACCTGATTGATGAAAGCAGCCAGGAACAATAACCTGGGATGTTAAGGACACTGTTTTGACTACGGAAAGCACACTGACAGGAACCAACATACTTAAATAATTCTTGAGACATTAAATCATAAGCACTGAGAGGACCATCTCCCTTCTGTGACGCAGAACTCCCACTCACCTGAGCATCAGCAGGCTTGGCTTTTTGCTGCTTGTGTGGAAGAAGACAGAAGGGAAAAAAAGGCCTTAATTTCTGATGTTAAGACACTATTTTTTTTAATTTATTTTTTTAAATAGGAGAATTACAGTGCAGAACTCTTGACTGTACTGAACAGTAAACAGACTGCTTTCCAAAGAGTGGCTGAGCAGCCCAAAGACCATTTTCTTCCCTGCCCCACTGCTTTCACTTTCCAGTGTTGAACATAATGCAGTCACAAATCGACGGCCAAAGCCATGGAATTCAGCATCCAGCTTCACAACAAACTTCAGCATCTTTGTTACAGAATATGAGCCAAGAGAAGCAGTTAAACCTGAACTTCCATTTATGAGACACAAATAAACATATTTTCTTGCTTCTGAAGAATGAAACATTTTACTGTTTAAAGGACAGAACAGGAAAAGATTAGTAAAACTCAACTGTGGAAAAGCAGCACACCTTTCCCCCACCAGATATTTTAAGATGTGTAACAGCATTAATCTAAACGAAGCTGATATGGAAAAACAACAATTATAAGTGAAAAATTGCTACACCTTCAGTTTTAAAAATAGATGTCACATGGCACTAACTTCTCCTGTTACCAAAAATGGAGAACTGCTAACTTGCCTTTCAATTTAACACCTTCAGCTTCATTTAATTGCCTGCTTCATGCTGCTGCTTCCGTACGGATCGAGCATTCACACATTCTTGTCCACGCCATACATTTTGTGCCAGAAAAATAAAGGAACGTTGCAGTTTTAGATGTGATGTGGGCAGTGTTGCATTGTTTGAGTATGCAGAACGCATCGATCCAGGCAGCTGACCTGGAGCACAGGCTGTCCTGTTGGGGAACCAGGATTTAAGGCACCAAACAAATCAGCACATCAAGGTGGCTGCAGTGTCCTTGCACACATGCACGAAGCTGTCTGCAGGATGGGAAAGCAGCAGTCTTTCCCCAGTCCCAGAACAAATACAATTCGAAGCACTGTTCAGATGGGAGAGCACCAGTGGGTCTCAGATCAATGGAAAGTGCTGTGTGGCCTTGTGGACAGATCCTGCACAGGTTCTGCTGCTGTTCAGACAGGGCAAGGCCAGCACCTACAGGCAGCAACGAGCCGAGCCAGCCCCGCCAGCACAATCACTTCCAAAAGCAATTCCATGTTCCAGCAGGAGCAGGGGAACTGGGGCGCCCACACTCTGTGCTCCCACCACCAAAGGACACCACAGTAACTTTCTCAGCCTTGGTTTTTATCATGCTTACAGCTCAAGCCTCGTTTTTCCCCTGGGAACCATGCTGTATTGCAATTATTCAGTCTTGGAAACATTAACTAAACAAAAATGAAATAAAACATGAATAGTGGTTTTATACCCTGTGCTACAATACTTGCTTGCAAAGCCAAGAGCACAGAAGGTAGGAAATATCAGACCTGAGGTTAACCAGGCATGCACTGTCAGTGACTCAACATGAGCACAAACGTGTCCCCAGCAGATTTCACTGGGTGTACAGATCAGCCACTGCTTGCACTGAGGAACTCCCCAGTGTCACCCAGCTCCTCTCGTTCCTTGTTACCAGACTCCTCTTGTTCCTTGCACACTAAAAACCTCAATAGTGGCCATGACTAACACAATCACAGAATGGTTTGGGTTAGAAGGGAACTCAAAGACCACCCAGTTCCAACACTTCCCAGCAGCTCTGCTGCCCAGGGCTGTGGGCACCTCCAGGGATGGGTATCACAGCTCTGGGCAGCAGTGCCAGGGCTGCACCGCCTCTGGGTAAAAAGTTTCCTCCTCACATCCAACCTACAACTCCCCTCATTTAATTTAAAACCATTCTCCTTTGTCTATCTGTCCTGATAAATATATTGTTTGGAAGAACCTACCTTTAAGTACCACTACCATGAAGGACTTTGAGCGTATGGGGGGGAGGGGAATAATTTACAAATCAATCTTTTCCACTGGAAATCAATTTGGCAGCACTTCTTCAGATCTCAGCTGGGCTCCTACCAGCGACTTGTCATCGCACACAGACCAACAACCTCTTGTAGCTTTCTTTCTGAACCGCCTATTAACATCCAGAATTCTTAATGTTGTATATGAGCAAGTCAGTGAAAAATACGTGCAAGTATACAAAATAATTAGCATCTCGTTAAAAGCAAAAGAAAACTGACATTTACAGCATACTCTGATGATGATTCCAGAAAGGGAAGAAGAAAAAACCTATTTGTGATGTTCTCTTGCTTTTGTTTATCGCAACCACTGAGCAAAGCTGCTACTTTCATTCGGTTGCATATAGCTCAATGCCCTATTTTTCTTCTAAAGAATCACATTTCTGAGCCACTTCTGAAAACGACAGACTGTGAGGGGTCTCTCAATTGCTCATTATGCTTTGCAGAACAAATATTTAAGAGTTGGTAAAATATATCAAAGAAGATGACCAGCAGGGCAAACTTTTGGCTTAGCAGCTACCCAGCAGTGTATGTAAAACCCACACCAGCAGCACGGGAAGTCCACTGGATGAAGCATTCCCCTAAATACACACATCTCTTTACAGTTCTCCAGCTTCGTAAGATAGCGGTAAGTACTGAAAATGTCTTGAAGGGATTAAATCTGCCACCACCCCAAGGGGGACAGGCAGTTAATGAACTGGAGCAGTTCCAGGTCTAAACCTGAAGATTGCCCTGTTACTTAAAACTCTGCAAGGAGCCCAAAATAGCAAGGCCTGGGAACAGAAGGAAATGGATATAAATCTAAAAAAAAACCCTTTCTTCACTTATTGTCCACTTCATATATGCAACTTCAGCCCATGAACTCCAGCAGTTGGGACCCTTTATGTGCTCCTTCTTGTTCAGGAGGAGATGTTCCCCGACACACAGTTCTCCTCTTTCAAGTTGCTGCAATTTTCTTGTGGCAAATAGAAGGTTGAAATGTCATGGAAATATTTTTCTGAAGACATTAGCTACTGCTGAACAAAGAACATCTGCATATTAGTCTCATGCTCTGCAGTGCTATTTCTGAACGAGCACAGAAAAAGGATCGCTCTTTGCCAGCAAAATGAAACACAGAGACTCCCCTGTGCTTCAGGGTGAAATACAGCCACAGCAGCCTTCACCTGATTTGACAGAGATGGCAGGGGACAGAGATCTATGTTCCCAGGAGGACAGCAAATCCCATCCACACTTTAGGGACAGAAAAATAAGTTTGTCAAGGGATGCATAATAATAAAACACATAACAGAGTCACAGTGGATGTGTGGCACAGTCACACAGCCCAAGCCCACCTTTATTGATTAGCACACGTCTCCCAGCACATGAAACCCATCACTCAGACCACGTAATAACAACTCCAATGACAACTGTTTTCATACCAGCCATCCTTACTCCACCTGCAGACCCCAGAAGTGATTCATCATGGGCCCAAGCAGACAGGGAAGGCCCCAGGCGAGCAGCAGACAACTGTGGGGACTCAGGAGGGAAATGTGCCATCTCACCCTACACCAGTGGCAGGGCAGCAGCACCAGCACGAGGGCTGCTATGGAGCTTCTCCAGCAGAAGTTATGGCACATTACAGAAAAACAAAAAAAAAAACAAACAGGAGAAAAGACAGATCCATTAAAACCAGCAGACTGCCAAGACACTGACTGTTCATAAATTCTTACAACAGTGCTGTTATCAATACAGCACCTCTGCCAGGCACAACATTTCTACCTCAGGACAGCTGGGCTAAAATAACCCACTGCAAAATAACCCACTGCAAAGGATGCTTCTGCCCTCCCACCATGGAAAGCAGCGAATGCAAAGAGCACCTCCTGGAGCACCTTCCTTCTCAGCCTCTGTTATTTCAGACCCAGCTGAGTGCATTCATTTCATTCCCAGGTCCAGTTAATTTGACAGGTGCAACACTAAACCAAAAATCCCGCAAGGTCTTTACTGAAAAGGTCAGTACGTTATGCAAGCAGGTTTTATGGACAATAAAAAAAGTCCCCTCCATATGCAGAACCAAGTCTGCGGTATCTTTATGTAATTCATCAATGTGCACTCATCTGTTTTATTTATAAATGCAGATTGAGTTTCTGGGCACACGAGCTGATTCTGAAGAGTGGATCCTGAAGTGTCTGCCTCAATCTATACATTGCCAATAGTGTTCTCTGCTCATACAGAGAAATATTTGCCACTAAAGAAAAAAAAACCCACAACTGCTCGTGTCGGAAGGGTTATTTCATTGCATCCCTCGATACATTTTTCAGCTGTTAAAGTTACATGAATGATGCCTAAAACTTTCTAAACAAGTAAGCATGGGTCAATGTATACAACATATTAATATTGGGGAAGTGGAGCGAATCCCTCACGATTCAGGTTTTTCTGACTGTTCAGACTTCTTGGGAAAAATGTATCCTCTCTCCTCTTAAACTGTGGCTGCATTTCCAGCACTGCCCTCCTCCCAGTCTCCTATTTGGAAAGGCTACACAGCTTTTATATTCCATAACACATACTGAGTAAATATTTTAACGATCACCACCACGATTGTAAGTGCAAACTCTCCAGTAATGCCCACAAATCATCTCTTTGAACTCAGTATTCATGTAGGTTTGAACTGCATATTTGCAGGTCTTTCAAAAAGAAGCAACAATTCTGAAGGATTTTGTGCTTCCCCTTGACACCACCTCAGTCTGGTGGCTTTTTCTGTATCTTTCTGGCTGTTTTGCCTGGTTGTGAAAACTGCAGCTCCATCCATCAGTAGTTTGGGCAGATTTTAAGCACAGGCTTTTTCCCTCCACCTCATCTGACTGATAGGACTTGACTGGTGCTTTACGTAAGGACGGAAAGCGTACTTCCATCCAGTTACTGCAAAGCACACACGTTTTTGTTTCTATACGTCTGCATAAAGCACAGCAGATGATGGTGTAGATTCGATAATTAAGCATCACTTTGAAAATGTAAACAAGGATTTTATTTTAGCCTTAGCATACCTGCCTGTAGGAATTATCTCAGGCCACTGAAACTTGTACTACACATCAGGGGTCACAGCTACGCATGGTATTCTTCAGCTTGCAGGCACATGGGTGTTCACACACTGTGGATGGACACTCACACACACGGCCAAGCTAATTCTGAGGGTGTAGAGTAGATCTGACAGGTACTGCTATGACAACCACATAGCAGAACAGTCTACATTTCCCAGCAAGTTCCAAAAATAAACACGTGCCATCCACACCAGCAACAACAAATAGGTTCGTGTTTACCAGGTATCCCTCCCTGATCTTCCTTTCTCCTCTTTCCAAGACTTCTGTTGTTGTCGTTTTTCAGGCAGAAAAATGATGAAAATTCTCACCCTGATTTTCATAGAATCACAGGATGGCCTGGGTTGGAAAGGGGCTCAAAGATGATGTAGTTTCAACCCCCTGCTGTGGGCAGGGTCGCCAACCACTAGAGCAGGCTGCCCAGAGCACATCCAGCCTTGCCTTGAGTGCCTCCAGGGATGGGACATCCACAGCCTTTGTGGGCAGCCTGTTCCTGTGCATCACTGTTCTCTGAGTGAAAAGAGCAGTGTGCACCTCCACACTGCATCACCAATGCCAGATGTGTCTCCTCCAGAAGAAGCACATAGGCATGAGGAAGCTCACTCTCACTGAGAAACATCTCATCTTCTCTCTGACTTCAAAAGAGAAAACCACTACGGATTTTATGTAAATACGGACATTAGACACAAAAAATAGAACAGAAAACAGCAAATTCATTTTTCATAGGCAACCCAGCTTCCACTGGAACAGCTGCAGATGAAAGTACCAGCTACAAATTAATATATCATAAGGTCTACCAGAGGAACTGAGCATCTCAAATGCCAAAGCAAGAGCAGAGATTACTTCCATTTACAAAACCGTAAAGAGGAGCTGTTTACATGCTCTGAGTTACCTGCTTAAGAGGAACCTAAATTTAAGATGTCAGCTTACAACAAAGTTAAAATAATTTCTAAAACAATTCTGAATCATTTCCAAACAGCGTTTAGAAGGGAGAAATGTAAACAAAATGAAATCCCTGTTGATTGCTCAACAAACGATTTCTTTGAACTACTACAGAGAAAACTGCCACGAGTGCTTTTTCTTTTTGCAGGACATTGCTGCAATGAAGAAGCTGCTTCCAAAGCTCTCCTGAGAGAGAGGAAAAGCTCCCGACTCTTTGCAACAGTCAGACAGAGCCATTCAGGTTTCTCACAGGGGACAGTGGGACAGAAAAGCCCCCTGGTTGAAGAACAGATCCAAATGCCATCATTCTTCTTCACAGTGCAGTGAGGGAGCACTGGAGCTGCACACAGAGGTGGTGGATCTCCTCTGGAGATGTTCAAGTCCCACCTGGATCCCAAGCTGTGCAACCTGGGCTGGGAGCTGCTTTGGCAGGGGGTTGGACTCAATGATCTCTGGAGGTCCCTTCCAACCCCTACAGTTCTGTGATTTGGTGATTCTGAGGAGCTGGGATGGTATGAAGCAGCAATCATAGCTGCTGTAACCAGTACTGATAAAACCACTTCCTTCTAATTTGGGGATGCTATGCCTTTACGTTGATGGGAAGGACTCTTCCTGAAAATATGAAAACACAAATCTTGCCATAGACGTAATTCAAAGGTATCGAAAAATATTAAGTAGATTTATTAACAATTTCCAACAGCAGTATTTAAAACAAGTAGCACTTCCTTTTGAAGTTAGCTCAGCTCATCCTTATCTTTAGGCAGTGTGATAACGAACACATTTAGCAAGCAGCTGCTAACAGCTTACCATGCTTAAAAAATCTCATCGTAAATGGAAGTTGGAATTGCAAAGTTCCCCTCCAAGTTACAGCCCAAAGTCTGCCAACAAACACAGGCAGAGTCAAGCTCCGACAGCTCTCTGTACATCATTTAGGCCATTCTGCCCTCCCTAAATCACAAGCAGTGTCTTAACAGATGCTTGTCACACTGTTTTTCAATACTTCTGCTGCTGGAGACCTTGCAGCTGCCCCGAGCAATTCGTGCAGTGCTCCCTGCTTGAATACTTCCCCAGCCTCAGACCTGCATGTTTCTATGACCAATATCTTTTAGCAATTCAGCGTGGCTGTGAGAAGACTCTGCTCCATTGTAAAATTTTGTGTATCTGAAGAATATTAATCTACCTCCAGCCCCTCTGTCTTCTCTCTTCCTTAAATTTAACCAAGAGCAATGGCCATTTCAGGTCAATAAAAGGATTAAGACTTAATAATTCAGTACTATTTGGATATTCTTTCTAACCAGACACCCCAAAGCACCATCCTGGTACAGATAAGGCTGGTGCCAGTAAGTACCTGTCTGAGAGGCTGTCTGTGTCTTGGTTTGAGTACAGTCCCATGCTCTCCTCTTAGGAGCAGCTGTTCCAGTCAGAATGTGCTATGCTCTATTATTCACTTCTGCCACCCTGTCATCAATTCCACCTCTGTTGCCTAGATATTGTTGTTCACCACTGAACAGCAGCTGATTCGGACCTAAATTTGACAGTGAAAGGAAAAGCTGTGTTACCACTTTGGATATTCTCTCCTTTTCCTCCTGCTGACACCTTCCTCAGCACAGCACCCAACAATGCTGTGCTGCAACCACCACAGGCACTGGGTGGCATACTGGGGAACTGCACACTGACAGCTCATCAGCACCACTCAAAACCTCCAACACCTGATCAACAGGTTCTGCTGAAGTGATAAACACCGTTCTGACTTAAATTAGAGAGGCATGTAAACAGAGCATTAAGCAACACATCTAAGATCAAAAAATAACAGTTATCTCTTTGGATATGAAGACTTGTGTTCATTCCATCACAGCAGGTGGTAATGCAGCACGAGTGCGTGCTACCTGAAGTGAAGGCTGAGCACAGGAGTAGCCCTGTGCATGGCACAGCATGGGGACAGGCAAAGCAGAGCACTGCACCAGAAACGAAACAGCAAATGCTGCATGAGTGCAACTGAAGTGAACGGGTGCGTAGGTATTTATGTACACCTAGTATGGTTGAACAACTTTGTTTCACACGACCACATGTTGCTCACGCAGGGGTGCCAATGGACTCACAACCATTCTCTACATAGCTACAGATTAGTTTGCTTGATTTGGCAAAATAATGCACAGAAGTATCTTGCAAGAGTGAAACAAAACTGCATGCTCCGTGTCCTTCCTACTGAAAGGAGCCCCCAGAAGGCAGAACTGGTTCCCATTTTTTTCCTACTTTCCTTCAGCAGAAGTTTATAGGTGTGAAAATAAATGGAGGAGAAGGACAGAAGGTGGTTAATAATGCTGTTTCTTGTTTTCTGAAACCATATTAATTTAAAAAAAAAAGAAAAATGAAAGGCACTCAAATCAATTCAGAAGCATTTACAAATGAACCGGTGTAATGAAAATTAACTTGTAAATTAAGAGATGAACAAACCCTTGGCACTGCTGCAGATATTCATCAACACCAGAAAGACCTGAAAAAAATTAAAAGCGATGACAACAAAAGGTTTAAAAGCCTTTAAGGAGCTCCTGCTCATGTGGGCCTTGCTGTTCAGCATGGGAGGAATCACAGAACTATAGGGATTGGAAGGGATCCTCCAGAGATCATCAGCTGCCAAAGCAGCTCCCAGCTCAGGTTGCACAGGTAGGCATCCTGGAGTCTGAGGGATACCTATCTCCATTAGACCTGGGGAAAGAGCTCAGCCACAGCGAGCAGCCGAGCACAGACCTTCCAGCTCCGGTTTCAATCTCCTCCAAAACTCAGTGAAGCACAGAGGTGCTCTCCTTTTCGAAAGGGATGCTGATAACATATGCTGAGAGGGTTTCCAAAGCACCTGCAACAAATCTTTCCAGATAGCTGGGAGTTCTTGAAGCAAAACCACTTTCAAAATTAAGAAAAAGAAGGAAAAAAAGAAGGAAGAAAGAATGAAAGAAACCCAGAGGGGTTTAGATCTTCCTCAGCAACCTGAGCCTTCTTCATTTAGAGCAGTGGGTGCTCCACAAGCTGCAGCCACATGGAGTGTGCATCTGCAGCTGATGGATCCGAGAGCTGGCTGCACCTAACTCATATTTATTAGGAGTGGGTTTTATTAGGTGGTTAAGGCAAGTTCAGAAGCCAGGATTAAAGTTATGGCGATTTTTTATAACTAAAGTAGGAACTGTAGTAGAGGGTTTTATGTAAGTAAACACTGACAACTTTACAGCCATGGTAGCTACCAGTAAGCACAGGAGAGATTTCTCCAGGCAACCAGTAAATAAAATGCTTTTACTCGTACTTCCATCACAGTACAAATAAAAGCATTTGACATGTTTAATAAATGTCACGATCACAAAATATTACATCAAGGCATGTTAAATAATGACAATGCTGCAATTATTGAGGCAAAAACGGGGATTAGAAATATTGGCAGCTTGTTTCTTCATTACCAGGCTGCTGGAACCTGGCTTTAAAATGCCTTTTCAGTGCTGTCTGATTAATACCACCGACAACTTTTGAGAACATAACTCCCCGTCAGCATACGATAACCGCTGGGTTTTGTGGTCAAACACAAAACATATCATTGATCTCTGAAGAAATAAATCCGTCATTACGAGGTGCATATAGATCCCTCCTGCAGGCTGTTCCAAATCACAGCTCTCTGAATGATGCCACCCAGAATGTGCCGTGTCCCAAAACAGACAAACACTGTACTGGAAGCTCCAAAGCCCATTTTTAAATAATTATTTGCATCACAGAAGAAGAAAAACCCCTCGCTGCCGCATTGTGTTTTACTGTTTCCAAGCAACACTGTTGTTTCAGATCAAACATGAAACAGCCATCTCTGAGCTGCAGTGCTTTCCTCTGTACTTACTTATTCTGCATCATGTTCATTATAACCCAGTCGAAGGGATAGACATTCTTCCCAATGAGATTCTTGAACATGATGAATGTTTCCATTAGGAAATCCTAAAACAAGAGAAAACATTTGGAAAAGACTGCTCTTATAGATGAAAAACCACAAGTGATAGTGTCAGTTACTGATGACTAGATTCAAAAGACACTTTATTGCTCTGCTTCATAAAAAAGCAATTATTCATATAAAACATACGCAGATTCTACTATGTCATATTTACATATGATGTACGTAAATGCTACAGTGATTCCATTTAAGCCTTTCAGAAGTGGTATCAAGAGCAATCCTACAGTATAAACAACTCACTGCATCACTCGGGAAGGAGCTCTGGATTGCCAGCTACGCAAAGGAAGCTCTTTTGGAACAAAATGTTTTCCTTCCTATACCAGAGGATGATGGACCAAGGCCATTTTGTGCAGACTGCACCACAGCACACGCCTAGCAACACATGCCCAAGTGTATGTGGGACCTTTACAGAGGTAAAACTCAGCTATAAGCATACTGGTACATGAAGAGCAAAACAGAGTCAGATGTTCATTTTAATCTACACTAAAAATCCTTCCTGGCAGCAGTTGGTGAGTCTTCCCTCCCTTGAATACATCCCCCTCAAATTTTGCCTGAAAACAAGATTAAGTTAGAAAGAAATAAAAAATAAAACTAATAGAAAAGCTTATTAAAAAAAAAACAACAATAATTGGATTCGTGTAGGTGTTGTGGTACACATTACACATGACCTTGAGTAGGTGGCAACAATGGCTCTTTTTTGGCCACCACGAAACTCCAAAAGAGGTTCTCCCTGAAGGGAGCAGCAGTAATTGCTTCTGCCAGTGAAAACCTGACCCAGAACAAAGTTAATTTAGTAGCACAAACCAATTTATTTCTACACAGATATAAACAAACATCTTTTTGGAACAGAAACCTCATGTACTTCACAATGTAAATCATCTTCTACAATTTGAGAATCTATAATTGCTATCTAACCATTTAAATAATATCAAACGCTCAGAGGAAGATACAGAGGGGAAAAAAGACAACTCAATGCAAAAAGTCCTTGATCCACTTCCCACAGAGATAAAAATGAACTTTTATTCTTGACCAAGGTAAGAATACTTTGCTACAGTCTTTCTGTAACTGCATGTATATTGTCTATCTTTAAAATGTCAAATGTCTACCAAAAAAAAAGTTAAGATTTACTGGACTTCAGACTTAGGTGGTTGTTTATGTAACCTTTCCAGTGAGAAACAAATATAAAGTTATTGCTCTCCCAAGTATTTCTTCATGTGTGAGAGCCAGCACCTTGGCCAGATTTTATCTTAGGATTCGCTGTTCTTTCGCAATACTTCCCCTGGCTCAGAAATTCATTACTGGTTGGAAGCAGGGAGCTGTAGAGATCCTGAGGACACAGCACGGAGAGAAGTGATGTCAACTTCCAGCTCAGGGCACAGCACAGGGGTCTCCTGGGGCTGCCCGAGCACCCCTACTCCTGGTACCAGGCAGAGAGGGCCAACAAAGCATTGGCAGCTACTGGACTTATTCTCACCCCAAAGCTATGGTATTTGTAAAGCAACTCCTGTGCTCTTTCACCAAAACCATTCCCAATGAAACAACATGAAAAAAAAAAAGGCATTTGGACATTAACAGTATTGAGGTAAAACTCAGAACTGCTTGTGGTTAATGAGATGTTACTGTCACACAAAACAAAATTCATCCCAGACACACACTCCACCAGCTCACTAAAACGTGTCTTCATTGAAGGGCTCAGACTGCATACTTCACTGCCCATTTTTCATGCACTCTGGCAAAAGAGTTATATAATTTCCAGTGATCACGTTGCACATTTTGCTGCCCCAACGTTGCACAGTATTTATTTCACTGGAGCACATGCCTTTTTCCTGCTGCACATTTTGAGTGATTTTCTTACTGATGCTCCCTCACAGCTCAATAACTGAAAATTTCAGTGGAAGTGGCACCATGGGAAGGGTCATCACCTATCCAAGAGAACAGATTTGAGCTCACGGTGCTTTTTTTCTCCCTTAATATTTTATGAATACAGATGTACACTTTCTTTCATCTGTCACTGGTTTTGGCTGTGGAAGCTCAGCACACTTTGCTGATCAAGCTGCACGTGACAGCAGATAAATTTTCATGCACTTTGTTGGTGCTTCACATTTGTTAGTGACCCTGCAGGTTGTGCCACACAGGAGCTGCGCTGGCTTGCCAATTCAGCTCTACATTTTAATCTACTGATATTTACATTTTGATAGTCCTGGTTTCATGAAGGCACTTGAAATAATGTGCCATAGCAACTAGAGTAATTACTGATCAACTTAGAAGTGTGTGATGCTCACCTGTATGTATTTACAATATTACTGAATTTAAAACTTTGTCCTTCTTATAGAAAAGTAAATGGCTCCTAGAGGTTTTTATGGAGCAAAATGAGGCTTTTCCACGGGGTATGGAAACGGTGGGGGGGGGTCTATCCATCCATGCTGTGTTGCTGTAGAACCTGTTTATTCTCAGCATGCCTACAACCAGAACAAATTATTCTGAACACGGGAAAAATGATTTTAAAAATATTCTGAAGGAACAAGGGACAAAACTCCTGATCTCTCCCCAACTACAGATACAAATTATGTTCACTATCTCAAGGAAGCATTACTCACAACAGAGGGGACCCCTTCACCATCCCCATCCAATTACAGGAAGAAACCAAAGGAAGCTCAGCCTTGGAGCTGAGCAGGCTGTGAGAGGCTCTCCCACACTGCTAAGCCTCTCACTCCAATACACCACTAATTATATTTTTCATAACTTTGAATAAGAGTTCAAGATTTCATTAATAAAAATAGCTAGCTAGCTAAAATGTATGGGGACTTGAAATGGAAGGGAGGAGAAACAACTAAAAAAATAAGCATCCCTTGCACCTCTTTAGGCCAAGCTGATGAAAATTTCAGCTTTATTGAGTTCTGAGGTATAGTCCTAGATCAGATATGCTCAGCTACAGCCCCTTCATTGCAATAACTAAACTTCCACTGAGCCCCAAAGCTGAAGCTGCCAAGTGAAGTCCAGTGTCCAGCACCACACAGAGCTCTGGCTCTGGAGGGACGTGCCATGGGCATCCATCCCCCTACAACTCCTGCAGCACACACACCCTGCAAAGACTCTGCCTAAGCCTATCAGCCACAAGATGAAGCTTGTCACAGGAGGATGGATGGTACTCCCCCATTCACATTCTCACATTAAACTCAAAGCCCTAGGAGTGCAAGATTTTAAGGGGAGAGAAAGGTGGAGGCACAGAAAATGTTGGCCTTGAACATTATATGGAGCATGTTTTAGTTGTTACTTCACTGACCTTGGGACATTGTCTTGAATGCCTTTAGGAGGAACACTTCTAAGATATTTCACACAGCAAAGCATTACACATATTGTCTTTGTTGACTAATATCAAATGTACCTCAAACAACTGAAAATGAGGTTCACCAAGTAAAAAAGAAGAAAAGTCGGTTAGCTTCAGAAATAACTTCAGTGATCTTGGATGAGGTTTCATCTCAGGATGATAGTAGGCTTGACAAAAACAAACTCCTCTTTGAAAGAGATACCTTAATCTGAACAGTTTCTAAAATTGAACTAAACAATATATTCTGCTGGGAGAGATAAGACTTAATTTCATCACACTCCACCTCATCTTTCCAACATTTTAAGGTCAAGAAAGACCATTATAATATCTAACACTGGCTGCAAAGCTTCATCTAGCAGTTCCAGCACCAAGCTTATAACTTCTAGCTGAGAACAGCACATGCTGAAAAAAGGGTGAAGAAGCAAATACAGCCTCCCTTAATTCTTCATTTAATTATTACTTAGCTATTGCTATATGTATGGGGACTTTGGATTCAAATGAAAACACTCTGGATCTAATTTCTGAAGAGCAAGACAAACCAGAGGCAATGCCCCTGGGAGAGCTAGTAAATACTGTACTGGGCTGGGGTTCCAACCACCACTGAAATCACACAGAAGAAGAAATACCTATGAGAACAGTAATTTCCTATTTGCTCCTCACTGAAAAGTTACTTAACTTTTTTCCTTCAACAGAGAAATTGGGTTGTATCTTCATCCATTTGTCCCAAATGATGACTGAAACATGTTTTTTGTGTGTTAAAAACAAATAAAATCGTGGTTTATTCATTGAGGTTTCCTTTTATCACTGGATTCACTATGCACTGTCATAATAGCACTTAATTACCACACTGTGACTTACCACAAACATATTAACCATTCCGTGTTTTCTCAGTTTACTATGTACTTTAGTTTCCACTAACATAAATTAATCAACAAAGTTATTTAAACATTTAATAGGTACGTTTTAAGTAAAGACACAGAAAGTGTTACAGCAACTAAGTTTGGATTAGAGCATCTGCTCCTGTGAGCCAGTCAGGTGGCAGAACAGTGGAATCCAAGCATCCAAACAGTGCACATGCTGATAGAAAATAAGATATGGAATAACCCAAGCTACAAAACCCAGGAACATGCAGAACAGGGTGAATATACAGAGAGTCAGGATGAAAGAGTACAAGACACCAACAAAGTGACTTTTAAACAAATTTGTTTAGAGTAATCACAGATTTTCTAAACGATTTTCTCTCTTCATTTTGTCATTAAGAGTTCCAAGAGCGAACTGCTTTTACCTTTTCCCAGATAAAACTCTGTAATCATTTTGCCTTTTCCAGAGCCACAGGCTTTGAACTACTTCAAAACTATAAAAACATTTGCTGTGGTTAACCAGGAGTGTTCTGCCTGTTTTTAGCCTTTTCTATAGGCTAAGACCACTGTTTCACTGAGCTAGCTGCATTTAGCTAGGGAATGTCTCAGTATTACTGGAAAACCAAGTGGGAAAAAACTCACCCTATTGAAGGAAGGGCTCCAGGAACTCAGAGCTGACTGACTGAGAAGCAAACACTTAATATCATGATGTCCTTCTGCAGATCCATGCAGTGGACTTTGTCTTCACTGTCCTCAATCATCAGCGTTACACTTTGCTCTTCCAGATCAGGTGCAAATATATCAACCAACAGAGGCTCTAGCATCTTAGTTGAAAACTGGCACAGGGCAAAGAGCCCAAATCTCGCAGAACAGAAGCAGAAATGAAGAGAGCAAAGCCTAAGACAATAGTTTTTGTTCCATTGGGTAGGGAAGGAAGAAGAAAATCTAAATAAAGGTCCCCGTGAAGATTAAAGCACAGATGAAAGCTGTCTAAAATGCCTGACAGAATCCCCAGCAGCAGAGTGGGCCATGTAACACTGCTGATCAGACTTCAGGTCATCCGCTAATTGATGGATCTCAGCCAACAAGTTTGGTAGCTACTTTGCAGCATGCACTTGCCATATGGCAATGATAGTTTCAGGTCATTAGAGAGTTTTCTCCTTAGCTATAAACCCTCTTCTATTATGCTCTAATTAAGTTGTGTTGTAGGATTAGCTAGGCTACCAAATGACTCTGAGAAGACGAATTTCAATTATTATTGCTTATTTAACAACTAAGGGCATCTTTAAGGTTAAAATGCTTTGTATAAATTTTAAAGCTAGCAAGTCTGCAAGTAAAAGCTATTTAAACAAATGAACAAAATTGGGACATCTGGGAGATTTAATGATGGAAGTTCCTTTCCTCAAGCTTTTTTTTCTTCCCTCTCCTTAAACAAAACAGATTTTTAGTAATGACTTAGAATTACTATTTCCTAATACTTTCTTTTAATTACTTTAAATCCAAGTCCCAGAGCTTGCTTTGAAAATATTGAACAGCTCCACAGATGAGCTGCATTCCCACATATGGCAGGAAGGTTAATTTGGTCCTCTGCGAATTCCAGAAACATCACACTGCTTTATTAATTGTTTTCCATTACATTTGTGACTTGAAACATTTTGTCTCGTTTCATAACTACATTTAAAAAACAGGAAAAACAAACAAACAAAAAACCCTACTCTATCTTATAGAAAGATGAAAGTCATCACACTTACCACAACATCTGACCTCATCTTGCCAAAAGTCTTGATTAAATGTGCGTAGTGATAGTCCTCCATTTGCCTTAAAATGGCAGTCATGCAGGCAACGAAACTTCCCTACAGAAACAAAAATATAAACAATGATTGAAGACAGGGCAGTAAAACACTTGCAGTCAGAACACAGCACTGGCAGCCCTACATAATGCAGACGATAGAATTCTATCATTTGAATTCATGACTGGATATGCAAAAACCTGGCAAGAAAACAAAACAAAAAAACCCTCTTGAAATATTTCTCTGTCCAGTTTCATGGCTTTATTACCATCTCCAGTGAAGATTTTGCAACATACTCTTCATATAAAAATTGCTCAGGCATTAAAGGCTTTGGAAGGTAATAACTACTGCCAAAAATATCACACGATATCAGTATTTGCATTTGAGAAGTCAATACTATGCTCAAGGAAGAAATCTCTTGAAATTATTATATTGAGAAGCACAGTCTAACCCCAAGTTTTAATTTATTGAGTGGTATTCTGAGATACTGTGATGCTTAACAAAAAAATCCTAAAACCAGTAACTTCCACAGAAATGGGACAGCAATGCCAAACCTCTCTCTCTCGAGCCATGGAAAACGTAAGAAGCGATGAGGAAAGTTTAATCTTTTTCCCTGGCACATAAAAATATCATATCAGGACTCAAAAGCATATTTATATGAAAAACTACTCCTCTTTCTACTAGAAACTCCAACCCCATGAGTGACATTTCTGCTTGTTCATACTTCTCTTGCGGCTATCTGCTAAAAACATGTTGACTGGTTATGGTAATAGCATCCACACTTTTTCTGATCTTTAATGAAGAAAAACATCATTGGAAAAAAATCAACAGAATTGTTCAGAAAATAAATAATGGTCTGTACGGTTCACTGGGACTGTAAATTCACCTTTCTGTGCCCTATTCAAGGTTACTCTACGTCACGCATAGCGGGACAGAACACGCAGCACATTCTGATTCTTTCTAAGCACAGTATGGACTCTTTATTGTTTACCTTTATGATCTTTATTATTTTCGATTCAGAATATTTATTGCTACATCAGTCCGAGTAATTGAGATCAAATACAAAATGACATTAGGTTACCTATGTGCATTATGAGCCTTCTTATTTACTCTCCAATCCCCCAAACTCCACCAGATAAGCACTCCTTCAATATGCTTTCTTCCTATGTCCTCCAGTTTATAGCTCAACTCCTACATAACTGATTTTGTCCATGTGAGAACATTATTTTTTCTACATTATGCAACCATCTCTGATGAGAGTTCTTTAGGCACATGCAAATGGATGAATCTGAAAGTAAAGGGCCACCTGAGCTACTGTTCTATGACATCAAAAGAACTTTATATAACACTACAGCAAGAATAGAAGCAGTGGATATATAAAAGATAATGTTTACTACTATGAAATGTAAATCAGACTGGATCATCTCAAAAGAAAAACATTAATCGTCAAGATGCTGTATAACCAGCACACTCTGTAACAGACACTGTAAAAGAGTTTATGCCTGTGAGGAGATGTTCAGCTGCTGACATTAAGGCCTCTTTCCCTTAATAAGGTCATCAGTCAAAGTAAGGTTCCACTGAATACTAATTTGCTTTTTAAATGAACTACTTAAGCCCACAGTCCAGCTGTAACTCAGTCCACAGCTCCCCACTGGGTCCCGGAGATGCTCCCTAAGTGCTCAGCAGAGCTAAAGGCAGCCTTGGTTTTGCTCCCCATATCTTTTCAAGGATGCTCATTGACCCAATGAATCCGTCAAGTCCACTGCTTTGCAAATACACAGAACATGCATTTCTTCCACATGAAAACATTATCCACACATTTGCAAATCCAATCCGTTTCGTGTAAGCCACCAGTAAACATCCAACCTCTGCTTCTTCACAGGAAAGTACTTTCCATGGCCAGCTAACAGCTTTGATCGTATTTCTGTGTTTACCTACCCTTTTGATGTGTAATATAATATACACAGCTGCAGCAGCCAAAAGACTAATTTTGTACCTGAGAAAACTATTATGGTAACCTTGCATAAGAATAAAATGGAAGTGGAGCAACCACAGAACTTCCATCTGCATTTTAACATCCATTTTCAGTCACAGCAGCAGCTGAGGCAGGAATAGGTTTCACCACCATTCCTGAATGGTGAGAATTGCAAAGGACACCTGCAAGTTTGATGTCTGGCCAGTCAACACCCTGCATCTACTGTGAGTGTGGAAATGGAAACACCTGGAATGTTCTCTGCAAGAAGAATAAATACAGAAAAAAATAAACAAGGTTGGCAATACAAATGAAACATGAAGGTGAGGGAATTCTGCATCACATTTAAATGATGGTTTAAAAAAAAGAGAAACAAAAAAAACAACAAAACAACAAACCAAACACAAAAGCAACCACAGAAACTTGTCAAATGTTGTCACAGGAACGGCTCAAGGTCCTTGGCAATTTAATAATTGTTTTTTCTGATTTCCATTCATAAAACAATGTAGCTTTCTCCTCTTCTTAGCATTACCTTGCTAACACTAAACTTTCCTTTGTTTGCATGGAACTGTTCCCTTACACCTTCTCTGGAGTACAACTCTTATGAGTAGCAGTTGAGGGAACTGGGATAGCTTAGTCTGTAGAAGAAGAGGCTCAGGGTTGACCTTATCACTCTCTACAACCCCTTGAAAGGAAGTTTTGGCAAGGTTAGCTTTGACCTCCTGTAAATCCCATGTAACTAACAACAGGAAATGAGGAATGGACTCACGCTGTGCCAAGTGGGGGTTCAGGTTGGGTACTAGGAAAGAATTACTCTCTGGAAGAGCATTCAGGTGCTAGAATGCACTGCCCAGGAAGGGAATGCTGGGGTCACCATCCCTGGAGGTGTTCAAGAAATGTTCAGCTGTTGTACTGAGGGACATGGTTCAGTGGTTAATATTAGTGGTAGGTGGATGGTTGGACGGGATGATCTTGGAGGTCTTTTTCTACCTTGGATTCTATGATTCACTGCCTGCTCTGCACAACATTTCTCTTGGATTTGTACCTGCTGAAATGGGATGAAGGCCCTGTTGGTCAGGAAAGCCTGTTTAATATAAGAAAAACTACACAACTTGTGTCACTTTGAGGTATCGTTTGCAGCCAGCATGCTCTTAATTACAGCACTAATAAAAATGTGTAATTATTTATAGGCAATATTTGTATTGTAGGTGGTTTTTTTTTAATGCTGCCTATTAACTATTTAGCAATAGCTATCAATGTTTTAAATTTTAATCTTTAGTTGATTTTTAATTTTTGCTTGGATCCAGAGACCGCTGCCATCTTCGGCTGCACAGCACTCCAAGCAATGCAAAGACAAAACCCCGAGAAACTAATTCCAAAAAAAAATCAATTTCAATTTTAACTTTAGGAGTAATTGCAAACCTGCATTAATACAGCAAATACTGCAAGGGCAACACAGGGCTCGACATCGCCCCCATGATTATTAGCTATTTATTCACTGAAACACAGTGAAAGCTCAGACTGAAGACTCTGCACACTCTTCCTTAGTTCCTTAGTTTGTTAGAAACGAATACTGGAAATGAAGTATTCAAGAAGAAAAGAAAAAGGGAAAAAAAAACCAAAGATGCTGATTCTTCTTCAGGAAGAGTGCATTATTATTCAGACAACAAACTGTACCTAAGATGATGTCATTCCAAAACATAAACTTACTTCGAGTTCCAGAAAATACACTTCCAAATGAAAACTCAAGATGCTCAAAAAGTAGTTATTTCCTTAAATTATTTTTACAATAAAGTACCAAATGTTCAAACAGCTTTTAATATATGTAGAAAGGGAAATTTTAATATAAAATAATCCTCGCAAGCAGTAATAACACTGAAACATTTCAGAGTGAGAAGAATACTCCCTGCAGCAGACACAGCACATGCCAATGCTTTTTTTTTTTTTTTCTGCAGGGGTAGACCATCTCATTTTAAATAGCCTGGTGCCTTTTCTTCCTGGGAAATATGAGCTGGAAACATAAAGCTCCTCATGCACAGTGAGAAAAATCAAAATTTGTTAAGAGATACTTCATTATCATTTCTTTGTTACGATGAATCAGAGATTAAATTTAAAAAAAAAAAAACAACACACATTAGTATGGTAAAAACCATTTATTTTTTGGTATTTTTCCCTGTATGGGCTGAGCAGCTAGCAGGGAAGAAAGAAAAACCAACACCGGCAAAGGCTGAAATGAGCTTCTCACTAAGTTTTGCCTCTCTCAGAATTCCCTTTGTTCAAACTGTGTGAAATCCCTCATAATTACCTGCCATCCTGCAAGGATATCACCATGACACATCTTTTCCCTTTGCTTACAACACATACTATGCATATGCTAACAATAAATAAATAAATACAAGCAGTTAAGCCATGAATAAAGCTGCCACTGCTTCAGGACTATGAAGATACACATCTACTCTTACAAGGTCCCTGTTTTTTTCCAAGGCTCCACCTGGGTGCCTGCAGGAGCTCTTCAGTGCAGCTCATGTATTGCAAAAACCAAAGCAGTAAGCAAGCACGCCCTAAGATATGTTTTCAGTGGACTGATGTTCACAAAATTAATAAAAAATGGAATTTGTGGATGCATAGCAAATGTAACAAAAGAATGTCAAAAAAAAAAAAAAAATCCATATTAAAGAACCTTAATTCTGTATTTACTTGAGAAGGCACTGTACTTGGGAATGCCAGTTCTTAGCAATGCATTTTCTTCCAAAGAAAGCCTGGGTCCAAAACTCTCCAAGTCCCTCTACCAACCAATACACTGACTGCAAGGAGAAGAACTGAACCCACAGGCACCTGCCCTGGGAGGATGTTGAGACTCCATCCTACTTTAAAATCAATTCTGGATGAACAAAATCGTCCCAGTGACTGTTTCATTTCAAGGAAAAGAAAATCCTTGCATACTGGAAAAGAATGGAGGGAAAAAAAAACAACCAAAAAGGATCGTCACACAGATCAAAACCCAAACACGAGATCACGACAGCTTGGCTGGAATTCATTTTGCAAAAGGATTATTTATTAGAACCTTGGTGACACGCACAATGAGAATATATACAAAACATTCTCTCGTCTGAAAGTGCTTTGCACTAACTTTTGTAGAAGGCAAGCAAAAAATTAATGAGATATTTTAGCAGCGCCATTTATCATTTTTCTGAGGCTCTTTTACAAAGAAGTCCATTTCAGACAAAAAAAAATGTTTCATTTTAAAGAACTCTAAAGGGTCTCAGTGTTTAGTTTGCCCTTCAACTGAAATCACAGTGCTTAAGATTTCTGAAGGTCAGCCCACTTATTTTTGGTTTTCTAACTGCAATTGCCTTTCCCCACGCCACATTACAAATGACTTCACTGGAAATCTAGAGAACTGCCTGCAAATCTGTTTGAGGTTTCTTATCTCATGGTTGTACTAATGCTAGTGAAAAAATACATAAAAAACAGTGCTTACGGGCAAGGTCAATATTCAAGAAGCAAAAGAATAAAAATAAAAAAATTAAGGAAAAGACACACAAAAAAATCAATTTTTATGGAATTCTGCAGACACAGCGCATAGCACAGTCTATAAAATCTAAAGTGAACGATCCTGGGATTTAGAGGTACTTATTTTTAACGTAGCTGATGCTGTTGCACAATGCCTGGCATCCCACCTGGGTGGACACAGGACGGACCCACAAAGCGACGCAGAGCAAACAAGACCTGATGTGACTGAACATCCACCTCTACTTTAGAAACTGCTTCCATACAGGAGCAACCTCTGAGGAAGGCCTCAGAGATGCGATGGATACCTGTGCCAACAGGCATGAGATGCTCACCTGCATGCATGAACACAAAGTGCCATGATCTCTGCACAGATTTAAAGCAGCAATGAAAAGTAACACGAATCTCCAACTAACTGTCCTTCTCACCCCAGGGAAAGCCTTTCCTCGTGTTTATTTTAGATTTCCCAATGCAAGATTGTGTCTTACTTGCTTCATATTATTGTTTGGAAGCTAATTTAACCTTTAGACTCTTGGTTGGAGTGGATGTGTTGCAGTGGGATGGGATTGTGCCATCAGAATGAAAAAAAGGCAAGACATTACCAAATTGCGTTTGCACTCAAAGTTTACAGATCCCAGAGAACAAAATTCTACCTTTGACTAAACACATCTAAGTCACAATGTTAGCTAAAGCCATCAGCAACAATTCTAGCTATCCAATATGAGCAACACTGAAAGCCATATAAATAAACTACACCCAAGCTGATGCAGTTTAGAGAAAGAACGGTTTGCAAATACAAGGATGAAAAGATTTAAGATAGAACTGGCATCCTACAGTAAGAATGATTACACTGCAGACATTCCAGGAACTGTGACAGCCTACAGGTACTATGAATATTGTCTGCATGCAAGCAAATTATGATGCAGAAAGACAGCCCTATGGCTCTAGTCATGAGAAAAGAATGGGAAGATTCCCTATTAGCCTGTAAATGCAGGCAGGTGACCCTGCTTGATGAATACACGTCCAAAAGAAACAGCCACTTCTTAGCCAGCTTATTTTATTTTTGGTGCTCCTCATTTGACTGTTGTGATATGAAATATTTAACAGCTGATTTATTGAGGGACTCAAAAAGCTTATAAGAAAGATCAGAAAAACGTGCAATCAAAATTTAATTGATAGAAACATGCAGATCAGATATCCTTGGGTTAAAAAGGGACTTGCAAGAAGGGGTCCCTGGGGAAGCTTCTTGCATTTCTGAACTAATTTCTGCCTTCGGTTCACAACCACATAAACCATTGCACCATGGTACAACACTGCCAGGACAGAACGAGCAGAGGATACAGGAGGAGGCTGCACAGGAACGAGGTTTGTTGGAGAACCTAGTCTCTGATGTTCAACTGTTTTCTCATCTTTTGGTTCGGCGAAGGGTGATAGAATCCTTGCAGACAGAAACTACAGCAAGTGTCATCGATGTTTACAAAAAGACAGGGCTCTTTACATTTAGATGTTGTACTGAGAGACATGGTTTAGTGGAGAGATACTGGTGGTAGGTGGACAGTTGGACTGGATGATCTTGGAGGTCTTTTCCAACCTTGGTGTTTCTATGATTCTATCATTTGTAAGGTGTGAAAATTAAAATACAATTATACTCCGTGTTCTCAATCCCTCCTCCCCAAGAGTAGAAAAACTGGTTCAACAGAGAAAGATAGCAGTGCTGAAGCAGTCAGACCCTTCATTACAGCATTTCTGATTTTAACTTTCTGTGATTTTAATTACACAAAACCACGAGCCATAATGGCAAATAAGGAAAATACAATTTCAGGAGCGTTTGCATTTTAAGCTAGACCTTCATTACCTATATTGACAGACAAAAGGCACTCAAAAGATTAATATCTCACAGTAGCAAATGGGATTTCACAGAAGTGAAATTGCTATTCCCTGCCAACAGGAGTATCCTGTCTGTTCACCTGTAATCTAGCTCCCAAATCAGACCTCCTCCTCCCCAGGACAGGTGCAAAGAAAGGGTATGGAGGAGCCTGTTTAGTGCTCATATCCCTTGCAACTCAGAAGCTACAGTATGATTCACAGGGGAATGAGAAAAGGCATTATTTCCATTACAGGGTCACAAAAGCTAAAGCTCAAAGAGCAGAAATGATTTACTTGGAGTTCTGAGCAGGAGCCATGAGCACAGCTCTGCTGCCCACCAAGGTGTCCCCACCATGAGCCCCAGAAACACTGGGACAGCTATTTTCTTGGGAGTTTTTTTGTTTTGTTTTGTTTTCCATGTGAACTTTCTCTTTGTCATACGTCCTGCAGGCTGTCTCTTACTTCATCTATGACTTCTTCAGCTTGTTGTGCAAAACAGGTGCCAAGCTTTTGAGAAGCAGAAAAAAATCAGTAGTCATTCCTATCAGATAACGAAAAGCAAGAAATTCAGATTTCAATATTTTGCTACAGGCAGTGCTGGAGGCTGTCTACAGGTATTTACAGAAGCTGTCATATCTGTATTTAATAAGGATATACTATCAAATAGCACAGAACTATTTAGCACTTTGCATCTGATTAAAGGCAGGAATCCAAGCAACAAGAGCAGCTCAATGAGGACTTGATTTAACACAGGGAAAGATTCACAAGCAGCACCTGAAAAAGTTGATGTGCAGCTCTGTGTCCAACAATGATACAGTACATAACATTATTAAATGTGAGTGTTATTTCTTACTGAACTCAAAATAATACAGAATACCTAGGGGGGTTATGTCAGGCCACCTACTGCTACACAGTGTACAGTATCAAAGAGAGCTTCAGAGCTCACAGTCACATCAATAAAAGAATACAAAATCAATCAAAAGCATGCAACCTAAGAAAAACAGATGAACATTTATACAGTGAAAACCTAAACTCATTTTAGTTCTTTTTCGTTACTGTTTGGAATGATGACCACAAGCTTCAATGTACTGCATCCCCAACAGGATATAAGGTACCTAAATGCAGCAGAAATCCAACCCCAGTGGGCTCACAGGACAATATCTGCTCGGTGAAGGACAAACTGGGCTTTTTTTTCTGAGTTGGAGCCAATCACTACATTCAGTAGCACAAGAGGGAGCACTAAACTGCTGGTGGAACACAACCACATGTGGGGTCACAAAGCCTGAGCTGAGTAATCCTCCACAGACCTGCCCTGCTGCCAGGTTTGTGGGCACCTTTGCATCCTTCCAAGGCCAAAGGAGCCATGCTGTGTTTCTGGAGCAGAAAGCAGCACAGAAAATAAGACAGAGTGCAGCAAGCATCATTCCAAAAACAGCACTTGCTCATTTCTGGGCACAGGGGGTAATGGAAGGTGATTTCTGCTTTACTGGTCTTCTTGACAATTCTCAGGGTAAAAACAAACAGTAAATGGGAGCAGCACTAACTCGTGAATAAAAGGAGTGAATTAAAACAGTGTTAAATTGAAATACATTTCCTGTACTCTAAAGTACTTTTTAAACTAAAAGTATGACAACTTGAAGAAGCAATCAGTCGGAATAATCAAAATTTTAAAAGCTTTTTTTCTTAGGAAAGCCAAATGAGAGAACTGAAGCAAGTAACTGGGCAGCCCACTGCGGACATCTTTCTGAAGTAATTAAACCAAGCTACGGCCTCAAGAGTTGCTTCTGCAGGCACACAGATTTATATTTATTTTCAATTCAGTTTATTTCAGATCGGTAACTTACTTAAAAGTTAAGAAACAAAGTAAAAACTTCAAAGTCAGGGCACTTAGGTCTCTTTTCCATCCCCCTGAGAAGCCACGATGTGGGGAACCGTCTCCAGACTCGTAAAGGATGGAGCTGACGTGAGCAGCCAAGTGGTGACAGCCAGGCTACCCAAATCTTGATGGCAGCACCCCAAATCCCACACAGCTCCTCTCAGCCTGGCTTGGCAGCTCCAAGTATGGGGCCAAAAGGAGTGACCTGCTTGCACAGCTCTCCTGTTCCCAGAAAGAAGCTCATCCTGAGCTCTCCGTATTTGCAGGCCTACCAAAATCAACCCAAAGCCTTCGAGGGGAATGCTTCTGTACTGAATAACTCAGAACGACTCAGGTATAAACCAGGTTTTGATAACTTTCCTTACGATACCCAACACACTCAGTATCTTCAAGTAATAACAATGCATTTCTAAACGCTAGATTTCCAGCACCGAAATAAATTTCCATTTGTAATTGAATTTCATTTTCCTTCCAACACCATCTTGGCAGAAATCACGAGGGAAAAAAGTAAATCCCCTCACAACTAAGAAGTCATTTATCATTTTCTAACACGGTAACACTTAAACATTCAGAATAGGATTAGATGTATATTCAACTATGTAATTGCTTTAATACACACACAGCGTATGCATGAGGTTAACAACAGCAACTTAAGTCTGGAGATCTTTTTTAATCACTTATCCACACCTAAATGAGAATTAATCTCTTTCTGAAAACGCAATTACAATTAAATCCAAAACAAGATTAAAATCGGCGTCTTAAAACGTTGCAAGGCCAAGCCAGCTCATCGTGCAGGAGGCCATGCAGTGAGACAGGCAGCAGGTGAGGAGCAGCAGCCAGCAGGAGGAAGGCTGTCCCCTTTTTCCCTCCCCAGCAACAAGAACATGACCGGGTCCCCATGTCCCGGTGCCCTGCACTCAGTCCCCACCCTGGAGCTCAAACTTTTGCGCCGAGATGAAGTACGTACAAACCGCTGCAGCTGTGGCAAAAGAATGGTTTCAATAGATCAAAAAATACAAGTGACATTAAAAAAGACCAAGGAAAACAAAAATGGCACGTGTGCTAAGTAAAAGATACATGGAATGAGTTTAGAAATCACAGAACTGTTGGGGTAGAAAGGAACCTCTAGAGATCATCAAGTCCAACCCCCCTGCAAAGCAGGCTCCCTGCAGCAGGTTGCACAGGTAAATGTTTTCTCTCCTGTCATCTCTGGTGAATATTCACTCATTTAATTAAAATTTCCATCATAAACATACTATTTATGCACATAATACTTCATCTTATGGCTCTTATGTGGCTCCAACGGTGAGAGCAGAAAAAAGCATTTTTTGGTTTTAGCTTGTTCAATGAAACTGGTGGTGCCACACTGTGCCATTCAGGCACCCAAAAGAGGGCAGCCAGGCCAAAGATGGGTTGCAGGTTTCTACTGTTAGACCTGTGTCCAAGTCCAGCTCCATTTCTCCTCTCCTATACACTCATCAGGTGCTACTGAAGGCAGCGGGTCTGATTCTCATCTCTGCTCAGTCCCCCTGGGAAATGAGATGAGAATCAGACTTCTCATCTCAACTCAGTCCCCCCTGGGGACATGGCTGCTCCAGATGAACAGCTGTGTCCAATACCAACACTGACACCTTTGGCCATTAAGCCCATGGAAGAATGAAGTCAGTACTAACTTGTACTAAAGCTAAGATGGCTCAGCTGTTCAACAATGTGGGAAAAACAACAACAAAAGCGTGTGGACAAAGGCACTGGGTTTGTAAACATTTAAATGGAAAGTCTAAGGACTATTGTAGCTCTTTAAAATGTACAAAAATGGAGACAACAGAAAGCGTCATTTAAAGCAAAGAGCAAGAGGTTCTAAATGGAAGAGTTTCTCTACTGAGACAGAAAATATATTAAAAGTCTGAAGATGCATTCAGCTCATGTGCATGTATACAGCTGTCAGGTCCCCAAGTCCATTCAAAGACAAAAATTAGCTTTAGTTTGGAACATTTTTCTCTGCACTGAATGTTAAAAAGTCACTTCATATTACCATAGAAATCTCATGAGATGCATAAAGAGTTAGACACAAATCATACTCTTCTGCCTTTATATGCTCAGATCTGTGCAAAATACTGAGTAGCCCTTAAAGAAAGCACAAGTTTATTTTATGTTCCACTCTGAACACTGCTCAATGTGGTATACCACCATAAGCAACTTCTTCACAATACAGGCACCAGAGCTGCTTCCTTTTTGGGGCAGAATATTTGAAACTATAGCAGGAAAGTAAACGGACCCCGATTTATGGCAGAGCCTACGACATTCACACCCACTCCTTCAATTTGGCAAAAGCAAATCTTGAAATCATCAACAAACTCTGACTGGGATGGCTCAATATGACTCACTACACGTTGAGGTGGTAAATTTAAGGATGGATATTTTGAACGGTTTTAAAAACGTCTTAGAAAAAGTAGAGTAAGACAAAATCTCTTTCAGGGTTAAGGAAGTAAAACTGATTATGCCTGTTCCTACACAGAATATACCATATGGTATATGGACAATTTCTGCACACAGAAAGCACAAACAATACCCAGAGTCATTAGCCAGAAGGCAAAAATGAACATGTTTACAATTCAAACCATGTGATAAATATACGTGAAGAGAAGGAAAATATTCATCATTTCCCCGTGAATTATTAAAACGTTTTTTGCTCCCGACCAAATGGCAAAATTAACACACGCAGGCTTTTTGCTTTGCCCAATCCCTGGCAGTTCTCTAGCCAGGAATCTTCACCCTGTGATTTTTTGCTGGCAACACCCAGAATTTAAAAAAAAACTTTTTCATTTCTTTTTAAACACTTTTTTTACATTCAACTCTGGGTAATTAAATCACAATGAATGAGGGCAACATGGGCCAGGTCTGTCCCCCTGTGCCCTGATGGGATGGCACTGCCACCTGCTCAGCATCCCTCTCGGTCCCCAGGACCTTCCCCAGGTAATCAATTGCTACAGAGCTTATCTGTCACCTTCTAATTGTGTGAAGTAACAAAACTACTCATCAAAACAAACCTCATTAGCTCAGCCTCCCAAGGAAGAACTTAGCACACACACACACACAAAAAAAGCTCTGGTGACGTTCGTTATGAATCAAAGATTCATTTCAATATAATCTCACAGAGAAGGAACAATGACTTTGGTAAATGAATGCAGCCCCAAGAATAGAGGGTGACACATAGAGGGTATGGGAGGTACAGCTCCTAAGGAAGGACCATAGGGCAGGAGGGGACACAAACTGTGGGATGAGACACTCCGTGGATGTGCAACGCCTGGGAATGAGATGCAACCACGGCATTGGGCTGATCCCTCCTGGGATGGGTGCAAAGAAAGGAAGATTGGGAGATGGTGTCATATGGAAGTACAGCTGTTAAACCCACCTCAAAATGTCTTTTTATATAATTTACATGATACAACTGAAACTGTTCTGCTGATGGCAGCGGGGCTGGAACCAGATGATGTTTACGGTCCCTCCGAGCACAAACTAAATGTGAAAACCATTAGTTACAAAGCATTTTATAAAAAAGACAACCACAGCACCACTGTTTTATAAAAATCACGGGTAAGCACGAAATCTGTTTCTCTCTTTTCAGGCATTTCAGAGGCAAAATCAGTAAGGGCTTCCCGAGGAAGTGATGAGGGGACTCAGCCCCAGCCCTGCTCCAGCCCCTCCTGCAGGGCAGGGCTGGGCACTCTGCGCAATGCAAGACCTGCTGCTCCTCTTCCTCACACGGGCTTATCAAAAAGGAGCTTTCTCAGATGTAAGGAGAGCGTTTCAACTGAGACCTTCAGATTTTAAGCGATCTTGTCTCTCTCAAGTTGTATAAAGAGAAGAAAGGCGGAGTAATTACCCTTAGGTTAACACTGACATTCTCTCCTGTTGGAGTTCTCCGGGAAGAAAATGAAAAATCCTGTCTGTGGTGGTTGGCTGCAGTCCAGTGGCATCTCCAGCATCCCCGCTTCAGCGAAACCCGAGCATCTCACGCTGCAGCCCCACAGGAGGATTCCCCCTAACAGTCATTAATTCCTCTCCACGTTTCAGCTGTTCGTGGTGAAACACAAACGCAGAGCTCCTCGGGCACACAGAACCTCGGAGGCTCCGAACCAAAGCGCTCCAGGATGGCTCAATGTCCAGGAGAACAAATCCAATACTCCAATGTCTGCAGGTTTCCTGCTGAGTCCATGGCTGGGCTTCTCCCGCCCCACCAAGCCAGCCCTCCTCACTGGGAGCACTGGGAGACACCGGGCTCAGTGAGTGACACCTCCCTGATTCAAAGCTTGTGTTAATCATGCTAACCAACTGTTGCTAAGTATCAATATTTAAAGCGCTGAACTGGATTAAAAATTTAAGGAAATGAAAGTGTGGTGTTACTTTCAGTGGCTTTTAATGTAGTTTCCTATTCAGAAAGGACAGAGTCGTTTTTATTAATGCCTTATTCGAGGAGCCATGCTGCTGGGATTAACAAGGACCTCTCTTTGCCTCTGCTGTCAACCATACACTCATTTCGTGTCACTCTTGGGCTCCCAATGTTTGTAATCACATAATGCTGCACAACACAGCTTATTTAAATATTTTGTGCTCTGAGGAATTCCCAGCTTTTAAAAATAACTTCTTATATTCTCTTCTTAAGGTAAAAAACGTCGTCACATACATTTCAGTACATACAAGAATTAAGTCTTCCTAAGTCAACCATGAATTTAGCATATCCTTATTGGCAAATACTTACATTCCTGGCTTATTTTAATTATAAATAAATAAATACAGTTCATCTGATGGCTCAAAGCTTACCATGTTATACAAATATTTCCCACTAGTACTAGCAACACAAACAGGATGATTTTGCTCAAAGTTATCAAGTTCTTCTAAGTCTTCAAATGCAACGTGCTCCTATTAGATACTGCATTAAACAAAGTGAGGTTTCCTGTAGGTTTTGGACTGAAAAATGTGTTTCGATTGCTTGATGCTCCTATGGCATGCCTTGTTATCACAGGAACATTTAAACCATTGTTTTTAAGAAATATAGCAGACAAAGAAAGAGATGTTTACAAACACCTCCTAATAGCTCTCTGTTCTTCACCTGCTCATTCTGTGCTAAGCAATCGTGCAAAAAGGGCACTCTGACACCCAAGACCTTACACAAGTTTTGCATTCCCAGAGCTCCACGTGGCCTACAACATTCTCTTTCCTTCAATTTGTGTTATGCTCTTTCTTAATTTTGGGGTAGCCATCACGATTCATAGCAATAGACCTGAGTTCTCCTTTTTTCAATGTGCTCCTCTTTAAGTAAGAGTGGAGAAGCTTTTAACTGCAGGCATGTGCTTCGAGACGTGGGGTGCCCATGATTCTGCAGCCTGCTTCTTCCTATCTACTTCCAAACACTGCCATTATTCCTCTGCCACGCACCAAAATCGTTGAGACGTTGGTGCCCACGTATGGATTTTGGAGGCAGTATTAAAGAGTTCACTTCTGAACACTGCAGCCAAAAGTCTGTTTTGTTCCAGACTCATGGAACCAACAGAAGTGGAGTGCCCCATTTCCTTCAGACTGTTTTGCACTGCTCACTTTTCCTTCTCTCCCACAATTCCGTATGCTTTTCATTTCTCATCCATTTTATTTTAGCTTGTTTTCTCTGTTAAGCACCACGCATTAACACCGAGGTGCTATCAGGGCTTCTAATGCTAAAGGAATATGTAAAAGCACGCACAAGCCCCTATTTTTATGCTTTACTGAAATACTGAACTATTCCAAATTTGAATCAAGAAAACCTTACTGAGGGCTTGAGATTTTACAGTACCTTATAACATTTAATGGGTCTCCAGCTTGACAGAAAAGTTACATCAAATCCGCCTTCTAATGAAATCAATGTTGTATAAATAATATATCGCTCCACCAAAGAGCAAATACGAAGCAGATGAAAGCATTCCCATTATTTGTTACATTTGCCTTCCTTTTGTCAGTAACTTGAATTCTAAGATGGAATTCAGGCTCATTCCAGATTTCATTAGGTGCTTAAATCTGAAACCATTTGTTTGAAAGCAATCAAAAGTATGATAGGATTTTTTTTCTTTTTTTTTTCTTTTTTTCTCTTTAAACAGGGCAGTATTTCTCCCTTTGCCATAAAGCAGTTGGAGATAGATCCCTGTGATGTGAAAAGATAATAAAACAAACAAGACAAAGCAAAATATTAGCAAAACTTGGCATGAAACTCCAGTAGAAAATTTCACCCACACTTAGGGTTTCTTGAGACATCTTAATAAGAATATAATTTCACATTTGTTCTTACTGAGCAAATCAAACATGGTGATTCATTATTCAGATGGGCACAGAGGATTTCTGAAATGCAAAAGGAAGGCCTATAAAAGCACAAATCATCAGTAATGACGACAAGCTAAACTGCCTTTCAAATATGAACAAAATGGAGCCATTTAGGGCATCATACATCATGGTCTCCCAGACCCTCATTTATTTCCTTACCATACAGGCTGCATGATAACTCAACTGGTGCAGAATTCTGCATCTATGGAGAACATCCTTATTAGGTAGTGGCTCAACAACTCCTACATGCCACAGATCTTGGAAGTCTATGTGTTGTCTGGGTCACGGTGGAGGTATTACTTTGGAAACAATCAGCAACTGCCACAGTTGGACCTCTTCTGCTGTAGAAGTGGAATTTTGCATCTGCATTCTCATGTGGTAACAGAAGTTGAGCTAAGGAATGTGCATGCCTTTTGCAGCTGGACGTGCTGTTTTTACAGCTGACATGAAGTTTTGTACGTGCATCTTGGGGGCTCACGGCCAGGTCGGACATGGCTTTGGGCAGCCTGGTCTAGTGGGAGGTGCCCCACCTACAGCAGGGGTTGGAACTGGATGCTCCTCGATGTCCCTTGCAGCCCAAACCATTCTGTGCTTCTATGATTCTATGATTTCCAATTATCAGTTTCCTCTCCTTCCCAAAAACAGCTACACGCTGGACAGGAACTTTCCTGAACTACAAACACATTGAAAATACAGAAAAAAAATCCTTCCAACCCAACAAATAGAGGTCCTCCTTCTTCGTGTGAAGGACAAACTAACTTCCACAGCAACTGGGATTTCTAATGAGACAGAGTTCAACCTGAACTTGAAACCTGAGCTTTATCCACTAAAATTTGTTGTTGTGTTTTTCTCTGAGTGATTTCTGCAAAGGGAAATTAAGAAGGGTCCAAATCCTGCTCGTATTTATACCAAAGAACTACAGAAATTATCATCATAGCTAACGATGCTACTCAGCATTTTCCTTCTTCAAGCAGAACACCCATAAACAGCAGCCCACTTCATCAGCTATTTAATACTTCAGCTGCACACAGGTATTATGGGTACTATACTCTTAAATCCCTTTTATCTTCAAAATGTTCCTCTAAGTTAAGAGATGTGCAATTACTTGTGCTTCATAGATAAAGAACCAACACAAGCATTGTCTCAGATTGAATTGTCCAAGCTCATGGAATAAGAGTTATCCTGGAGTTAAGACACCCAGTTAAATATCTCAAATTTTGCCAAACAAGAAAACACTGAGAGACCTTATTTCTTTGTCATTGCAGCCATATCCTTCCTCAAAGCAAGGAGCACCTCTCAGGATGGGACTGCATGAAGACCTGCTTGAAATTCCAGCTAAGTGTGAATTCGCCTCAGCTGGAGGAGAGCAGCATATTTAACGCTCCTCCATTTTTCTTCCCCTGGCAGGTTCAAGTAAATAAATTAATAACGGGTTCAGAATACAACACATCACAGCCCTCATGCACAGGCATGGAAACAACGACCTCTTCCACATGAACGAAGACTCGGCGATACAAACACACTTGTTTTTGCAATGCCAGAATGACAGCGTTGGTCCCCTGCGACTCAGCCTCAAAAGACAAACACTGTTTGTTCCCATGTGTCTTGAATCAAATAAAACTCAACCTTCTTTCAACTAAAAGGAAGGCTGAAAGTTCCTGTGATAAATTAACTCATCCCGAATGATGATGTACTCTTGGTAAGCTAGCTGACGTGTTCTGGGCTAGCAAAGCAATTAGCACCCTCTAATGAAAGCTGTTTAATTTACAAGGTAGGCAGAAAGTCTTCTGTTTTCAAAACAAACCACAACAAACCCAAACCAAAGAACCCAAATCAAATGAAACCCACATCCCCTGGAGGTGCCAGCTGCCCCACCGGAGTGCTGAATCCCCTCCATCATGGGCAGCATCGCAGCTCCACAGGGACAGAACCCAGAGTGCAGGACTGACACACTCACTTATAGAGCACACTGCTGAAGTGTCCCTTGTCCCACGTGAAGTGGGATGATTGGGAGGAGGAATGCAGGAGAAATAAAGAAGCAGGCAGTGTCAGTGTCAGTCTGTGCCAGCAGCTTATCACCCATAATGCTGGTGATACAAAGCTTGCTGATGATATGAAGCTGGGAGGAATGGCTGTGCTGCCATTCAGCAAGATCTGGACAGGTTGCAGAGTTGGGCAGAAAGGAACCAGATGAGGTTTAATGAGAGCAAGTGTAGAGTCTTGCACCTAGGGAGGAATAACTGCATGCACCGGTACAGGTTGGGGATGAGCTGCTGGAGAGGAGCTCTGAGGAGAGGGACCTGGGGGTCCTGGTGGATGACAGGTTTGGCCATGAGCAGTGTGCTCTGGCGGCCAAGAAGGACAATGGGATCCTGGGGTGCACTAAGAAGAGCGTGGCCAGCAGGTCGAGGGAGGGGATCCTCCCCCTCTGCTCTGCCCTGGTGAGGCCTCACCTGGAGCACTGTGTCCAGTTCTGGGCTCCCCGGTACAAAACAGACAGGGATCTGCTGGAAAGAGTCCATTGGAGAGCTACAAAGATGATAAAGGGCGTGGAACACCTCCCTTATGAGGAAAGGCTGAGAGACCTGGGGCTGTTCAGCCTTGAGAAAAGAAGACTCAGAGGGGAACTGATCCACATCTATCTGAGGAGCAGGAGGCAAAGGGACGAGCCCGGACTCTTCTCAGCAGTGTGTGGTGATAGGACGAGGGGAAACGGCCACAAACTGAAGCATAGGAAGTTCTGCACCAATGTGCGTGGGAACTTCTTCACAGTCAGTGATGGAGCACTGGAGCTGCACACAGAGGTGGTGGATCTCCTTCTCTGGAGACATTCAAGGCCCACCTGGACCCCGAGCTGTGCAACCTGGGCTGGGAGCTGCTTTGGCAGGGGGTTGGACTCCCATGATCTCTGGAGGTCCCTTCCAACCCCTACGACTGATTCTGTGAATGCACTTGAGCATTTGGCACCAGATTATTTTTGTCTTATCCCTTTTTGATAGGACTCTACTCCTTCCTTGGCATCTGATGTGCATTTAATCCAGAGGAAGTCTGAACACTGGCTTTAAAAATGACCTTGGTGTGGGTGATCACCTTTTCCACACTGGTTCCAGCTGAAACACCTGGCAGATCACTAGGGCTGGCTGCCGCTCGCTTCTCCCTAAGCTGGATCTGAGCTTGTTTCCTCAAGGACTGACAAGAACTTCATGGACTGCTCCAGAAAATCACATCTTAGCACTGCACCGCAGGCCCTGCATGTTCTAGCAGAGCATAATGGTACAAAGCACCTGCTCAAAGCACTCGCAGTGAGCAGCCCTCCTGCTTCTCACCAGCCAAAACCTGTACAGCTGAAATGAGCACAAGGAGCCTGTGCTCCAAACGCTGGCAGCCAAAAGGGCATATCCTGAAATCTTTACAGGCTTCTGGCTCAACCCCTGCAATGAACAGGGACACTCATAGCTCAATCAGGTGCTCAGATCTCCATCCGTCCTGACCTTGGGTGTCTGCAGGGAGGACCCCTTCCTGTAGTGGCTCTCTATGTGAGCAGAGGTACCACCAAATTTGTACCCTACTGCTCCCAGACACAGCCTGGGAACATCACTCGGCCTGAAAGTGATGAAAGTTCCACAGCACACCCACACGTCAGGGCCCTGGGTAGCACTCCCTCCTTCCTGCCAAGTACCTGAAGAAAAAGGCAATACGCAAAGATTGGACACTCCATTAAAAGAAAATGAATTCATACTTTAAAGAATAGCAATAAATCATCTCTTTTTTTTTTTTCTCTTTGTGCCTTTACAGTTTGAAGTCAGAACTCCCTCTCCCTTTTCAAGAATAATTTTGACACGTTTCATTACAGCACAGTTGCGCTCAGCACCTTTTAAAGGCTGAAAAATTGGCAAATGGGATGATGAAGCATCTCCATGTTCCCAGTGTGTTTACCTCTATACACACCTACAGTGACACGGAGCATGATAATCAGGGATCACGTCATTTTTCACATACCATGCCTGACTGGAACCCGTGCACAACGTAGCAGTGCTTCACACCTACAGTGCAAGCAGTATACACACGCAGGACAACTGGCAATCTGAACTGCAGCTGGAAAACACCCTTCTGATTCTCATAAAGCCTACTGGGAAGGAAAAGAGCCATACAGTTGCCTACCTTTATAAATGAGACATATGCATAACGCTGTGCAACAACAACCAGCCCTGGCTCAACAGCCTCTAAATGTGATCGTGGAAAAGATAATCATGCTCTTTTCACTGCTGCCTCTGTCAGAGGGCTTTCCCCTTCTAGCTGCTAAGGTTACATAGCCACAGTGCTGGTCTGTGGGATGCAGGCTGCACTGCTCACGTGCCCGGCTTGTGAAAAAGTGACAGTGCCTGCTTGAGATGATCAATTTCCTCTGTCCAAGCAGTATACGTATTTAAAAGGTGGTTACCACACCGCTTAATTTTACCCAGGCTTATATACTGGCTACAGTCAAAGCCAATTGTATTTCAGTGTAAAGAAAGCTGCAGAGGTCTCGGAATAAAGCACATCGGTGCTGACAAAAATAAAAAAAACAAAGAAACATGGTTTTTGTTTGCTCTTTCAAGCAAGCTGGCATTGAGGTTCTTCCCACCTATCTCTTCGGAATAAGATCTCTTTTGAGAAACCCGGAGAGATCACAAACTGCAACCTTCACCGCGTCGTGAGCTCAGAGCCCTGCGGTGTGGCTGCAGAGCTGTACACTTGCAGTGCAGAGCCACAGAGGGAGGAGGGCCGGGGAGCACCGGGGCAGGTAGTGGATAAGGAGAGCAGCAGAACTGCCCTCTGCTGACTGCATGCTGCGTTAGACCTTCCTCTGATCCTGCCCTGTGCAGCTAAATTCGTGATTTAACAGGCGAGGGTTTCTGCAAATCCACCTCCACGCTGATGTTTACACGACAAATGGGGCTGTGAGGATTCCTGCACCCACTGCCGGGCTCTGTCCCTGCGCAGAGATAGCAGAGCTGGCACCAATACGGCGCTACAGCAGCAGCGTGCACTCGCTGGTGCAATGGTCTGCTCCAGCTAATTAACTCTAAAAAGATGTCCAGGACTTGAGCCAGTGCTTCTGCTGCATCACACTGCGTGGCTGCACCGTGAGGTCCACGCTGTGCTCTAAGGAGAGAAAAGCAGTGCGTAGGGAACAGCGGTGCTCCACAAGGAGAAGGGCTGAGTGCTGCTGCCCAGGCTGGGGGGACTGCTGTGCCACCTGCCGACGTGCACGCCTGCCTCCGTGCACCTGACCCCTTTCCCTTTCACGCGGTTTCCCCGCGTCCCTGACAAGGCCTCTGCAAAGCAACAGTGCGGTTTGAGGGCAGCGGAGCAGAGGTGCGACTGAAGTTGTAAGAACCCCGCCGTGATCGCCAATCACCTTTAGCTCGTACCCCTTTCATCCGCGGTCTGAAAGCAGACACGAGCCCCCGCGCATCCACCCACGTCCCGAGGCGCCCTTTCCCCCGAGGCACGGCGGCATCCCCGCACCCCCCGGGGTCCCCCTGCCAACCATCACGAACCAGGTGCCCCTTGCCAACCACCGCGGCGGCGCACGCTGCTCCCAACCCCATCCGCCGAACCCAGCCCCAATTACAGCTTTCCGAGCGCGCCGCCTCTCCCCGCTTCTCCTCCCGCACACCCCCG
>VXAB01013764.1:259882-300011 GCA_013399175.1 Odontophorus gujanensis
TTTTTTTTTCCCCTATGAAACGTTGGAAAGTAGTGAGAAAAGACAAAACGGGTCGTGCCTCATAGAGAGAGATTTACCCCTCGAGATTTATCCCTCCGCTTCAGGGTATGGTGGCGATCGCTGCCCGTAGTCACAGCGCTGACAGCAGCGCTGCATATATATATATATATATATATCAAGGTTAAAATCTCACTGCTGGATGAACAACTCCTCGCTGAAATCACATGGCTGTCACCATCCGAGCCATGCGCTGCATTGAATGCAACACCGCAAACAAACACCTTCAGTGGAAACAACCGGCGAGGAGGAGCACATCCCCCACGAGAGGCCGAGGGGTGTCCTACCACCTCTTCCCTACACCAGTTCTGTTCCAGTTGCAAGCTAAAAGCTGCATTCTGTTCTGGCAGATCTCGTGGGGGTCCGTCAGAGCTCAGAGTGACTCTTTGTCACCAGGAGCCTTGCTCTGTCCTGTAGACATGCACGATGCACGCTGCTCCTAATGAACGGCTGTGAAATAAAACTGCTGCCCTCGAGTTTAAGGTGCTGTTGCACTGCATTCCAAGCAGACTGCTGCCCAGGATGAGCTCACTGGAGAAGGCTGACACTGAATAAGATTTTTTTTATTATTTTGGTAAGGATGTCACGATGCCCTTGATGGGGAGATGTGTTCTTTAGGGCTCCGTCGTTATTAACGCTGTATGTTTTTTAAGGGGATGCTCAAAGCATTTGTAGCCTTGAGTGAGAGCAGTGCCTCTCCCCAGCCTGCCTGCACGGACACCAAACCAAACGGCAGCAAGGAGCAGCACTGGGGCTCAGTTACCAAGGGACAGCACTGCACCCTTCCCACCCGTGAAGCTCATGAACAAGCAGCTCCTAAGATCGCTGCTGCCTTTCTTTCCCAGTTAACTATTTCCCCATCAGAGGTCTTTTCGGTGCAACAGACACACGTGATAAATTCGGAGGCAGATGAGCAGCTAAGTTTGTGCAGATGGATGTGTAAAAAGGAGAGAGGAGCTGAGAGCTGCACAAGCAGCAGCGCGGCGTGCATGCTGGCTCCTGGTGTGCACTACCGGGGACTGAACACTACTGGTCACCGCAGCACTGCTGCTGGAGACCCAGACGTGGGGCATGCTGTCCCAACCACACAGGGAGACCTGAACGGTTTGTTCAGCCTGTGCTGGGGAATTTCAGAGCAACCAAACAGTGCTTGGAAACGCCAGCTCTGTGCTGTGGGAGTGAAAGCTGGGGAAACCTATCAGCTTTTGCCTGTGCTGTGTGTAAGGACAGCTCTGCAAAGCACTGGTGTCAGTCAGCTGGGCAGGGAGAACTTAGGATGGGCAGTCACAAAACTCACAGTGCTTGAGGTCAATCTGGTATGTTGGGAAGAGCAGAGTCACAAACAAAGCTTGCTTAAATCAGATACTGAAGAGGTATTGCTTTCTGCCTCGTGACAGCCACTATTTGGAGAACTGCTTCCGAGCAGTGCCACTTGTTTGCAGACTTGCAATGCCCTCTGCCTTTAAAGTCACCCGCTTTCAAGTTATGCACAGAAACTGCAGTCTCCTCAACAAAGATACAGGTTGTAGCAGTAACAATGCAGTGTTGCATCAGCTGCTTTTGATGTCCTCCTCTTTACCTTTTTTTTTTTCATTCTGTGGCAAAAAGGCACGCACTGATTTTAGTGTAGCAGTAATTACTGCAGCCAAATCCACAATTTAAATGCAGAAACATAGAGAGGAATAAGGACCACTATCACTGTCTGAGCAACACAGGATGAATGCAAAAGCCGTGGCTCTGGAGGACTCTAGGTCCTGCAGCACCTGGATGCAGATCTGAACTTCTTGAAGTGCAAGAAGACATTCTTGTCCTTACAGGGAGGTGCTGAGGTTCCACCACAAGCTCAGATCCCAGATCTGGGCACCCTGCCTCATTCAGCCCACACCAAACCACTGTGATAAACATCTCTGTGGTCTCCACCTCGCTAAGGACACATCTCTGGTGCTGCAGCCACCCATACAACGAGCTGGAGCAGCCCTTCTGTAACCAGTTATATGCTTGCAGTGCACCTGTCAGGGATTTAACTGTATGACTTAGTGTGGACAAGTTGTATTTGAGATGAGACTTCGGTGTCACCACACTATAATTCTTAACAACAAAAACAAAAAGTCATACTGAAAACTAAAAATCAAAACAAAATATTTACCTATTGCCCTGTACTTTGTGTTTGGGAGAACAGAGAGGAATAACCAGGCAGTGAGTGACGTTCATGCTGCCCATGGGGGAGAGGTGCAGGTGGCTCCTGTTATTTCTGCCCATCCACTATACATTTGTTATAAAATTAAACTGTTTTACAAGCAAAAGTGAAGGAAGGTGAGCCTGTGTGGCTTGGGGAGAGGAAGAGTCAGCAGCTAACGAGGAGCAGAGCAGAGCTGCCACCAAAGCACAGCAGTGAGCACTCACACCTGAGCTGCTCTTGCATGTGAATGAGTCGGTGAGGTCAGAGCTGAGGGAGGCTGCACGACCCAGCCAAGCCCCTCATGTTTGAACCATGGTGTGCCTTAACAGATATCAAAAGAGGAGCCTCCATCCTGCTTAATATAAAACCATGTAAGCAGGTTTGGAGTTTCAGGACTGCGCTGTAAAGTTAGAACGTGGAAAGCGGTTTGGGGCTTGTTAGCTTCTGCTCTCCTTGGGAAAAGGAGGAAGAAGAGAGAATTCAATCAAATCAATAGCATTTGTGATTTGTATGTAAATAAGAAACATCTCCAGCAAGCCCAGTCTCTCCTTCAGATCATTAGTAATTGTTGTTCGTGCCTATTTTGTTGTTACATTCATTATTCTTTTCTGCAAATACAATCAGAAATGAAGAGAGAGCCGCAAGTAAAGACATTTAAGTTGTGGATCAGTTGAGTGCATTTTTGTGTATCAAGGCCATCAGAAAATAAAATACTGCGCTATCTCTGAGGAGCTGACAAAGGAACAGACAAAACAATGCTGAAGAGAGTTGTTCAGCAAAGAAATTATGCTTGAACTGCCTGTTAGCACCGAGAACGCTGATCCCTTGGATAGGATGGGCCTCAGTTGCTCCATTCAAGGTGAAGCTGTGTCTTTTAGCAGTCCTAGCTGTGCAAGTTGGCGAGAAAAATGTGTTATATCCTTGCGTTCACACTTTGTGTGAGTATAAAAACACACAAAGCCACGATAAAAATGATGCAAATTATCTGACTAGTAGGCAATCCTGGTGCCTAGAGCGTTATTCAGGCAATTCCGATTAATAATAGGGGACTTCACAGCCGCAATCCTACACTTTCAGATAAGCAGAGTATATAGCTCAAACTGACAAAGGTGCCATATAAATATCCCTAAGAGGATCTTTAATTATTATTTTAATGCGCTTCCTAATAATCCATACCACAAATATCCCATCCTACAACACCAGAATGTTTTGAAAGCTCATCCTCCACGTCGTCTCACAGGTTCACGAAGCCTGGAGGCAATTTACATCTCCACACCATCCACGCATGCTCGCGTTGCTTTCCCCTTCATTCTCCATCCAGTTCTCCCCATATTCAACCCAGATCAGCTTTACTGGTGATCTGGAACACCTGTGCTGCCCGTGGGCTCCCCTCTTTCTTCACTATTCATGTCACGAGACTTTGGGATTTGAGATTTTGGGCTGTTACACTCACGTTTGAATCCAGCACAACTTTTTGCCGTACCTCAGAGTTTAGCTCTTCCCTCAGGTTATCTCAGAAACATTGTGGAACCAGCTTTCACTAAAGAAAATTTACACAGTACAGCAATTAAGTATTGCTCTTCAGGTTGCCAGTGTTCATCTTCCTACCATCCTTTCCTGCTGCAGAACCCTGACTGATTTGTGCCCCTCTCTGCTTTCCCACCATCAGCACGCTCAGCTCTAACTGCATGCTGGCAATTTACAGCTACAGCAGAGCCAGAACCAGAACCTGCCTGAAACTAAAAGCAGCTTGCAAGTGTCCTCCTTGGGAAGGTGAAAATTACATGGCATGTATTTCCCAGTGACAGCACTGGAGTGCAAGAACAAATCTCCTAGACCGATGTTATTCATCAATTAATACCCTGCTAAAGATGTCAGGCTTTAGCCCTAAATTACCCAACCACATCCTCCAGCACCACTTCACACCTTCCTTACACTTGTCTGCGTGTAACTGTAATCCAACCAGAAATTTCTGTCAGTGTTCTGATGCCTTGCAACCGCTGACCCCTGTCTGTCATCTCCCATTCGTGGCAGGCTGGAGCACAGCCTACACAACTGATCTCGCATGCAGTGAGGTTCCCATTGCATGGCACCCAACCCTAATCCTGCAGAAGGGAGGACGTAAGGCTCAAGTACGGAGCTGGAATCTGCTTCTCTCTTTCCATCTTTATCTACCCAGCAACATTGGAAAAGCTAGCATGAGAAAGAAGGCAAACTGTGGTGTCGATGCTTGCAGCCAGGGGACTCAGATGGCTCTCTCTGGAGGTCTGACCATTCAGCAAACCCGTGGGCTGAAGCTGAGGAGCAGAACTGCTTTTTCCTGTCATCATTTGATGCATTTAATTTTATTTTTTTTTTCCTCTGAACACCCACAAAAACTGCTGCTGTTTACTGAGAACAATTAAAGGTTTGCATTAAACGATAACGCAGATAAGGAGCTGTCCTTAAGTTCCTATTTTAACAGCTTGCTGCTTAAATTATTTAACAGAAACTGCCATAGGAATGAAAAAGCCTTGCAGTGAGAGCACACTGGCTTTTGGACTCCTGGAAGACAGTACAGTATAAGCAGAACTATTTGCAATTCTCCTAGCAACACATCCTCAGCAACATCCTTGTACTACGAATATCAGCTGTAATGCTGAAAGAGTCACACAGATTTACATGGCAAAATAATGCTAATAAACCTTTGCTCAGATTTTTATAGTAGCAATAGCTGCATAATACATAGAGTAAAATAAGCATAATTCTTGCAATGGTTCTGTTATTTTTTCCAGTACAATAAATTCTAGCAGATGTTTGATATTGTAACAACACTGTGAATGCTGTGAATTGACAGGGAATATCTTTTGACGTTGAATTTGTTCCAGTATGAAGTAAATAGTTATTAACTAAGGCCACACGGGTCTGTGTTATGTAAGTGCAGATCTCCAATTGGCATTAATATTCACTGCACAAACATCTTAGGGGAAAATCCTGTCCGTCTTATTGTACAGAATTTAATCACCATGGACGGATAACTCAACCTTATGCATGTAACAATATAGGAAGCATCAAAAAGTAAGAATTATTAATAAATTGTCCTCAGAACTCACAGCAGACATCAACACTGCAGAATCAGTTTCGTGCATTCAGAGAAACTGCTTGGTCAGGAGATTTTAAATAGTTTATCCTGCAGTATGTAACTTCTCTATCTAAAATTCCACATGCTTCTCATATCATATATTTCATTTGTAGCCACTTAGCTGTAAAAGTAGAGCTCACAAGAGCATTTAAAGGCATTTACAGTCCATTTCAGCCATTAGGTAGGATATTATTTTTCTACGTCATTCGTACAGAGCCTGCCAATGGGTGGGAGAAAAAAAGGAAAAGCAAACGCCACGTGATCCTACTTAGTCCAAAGGAAGACTTTCAAGGCAATTAGGAAGCCATCACATGTCATCACTGAAACGGGATGATCGATAGATAGAAGGGTTCAGTTGGAACAGACCTTCAAAGATCATCGAGTCCAACTGCCTGCTCATTTCTGGAAGTGGTGCTAACAACCCCACAACGCTACCAAACGTTATTTCAAAGCACAGCAATCCCAAGCTGGCCCTTGCAAGAGAACACAGCTAAAAAGATAAATCATCCATTTGATTCAGTGGAGTTTCAGCTCTGTTTCGGTAGAACCTGCAGATTTAGAAACTAACTCTGCTAATAAGCATAAATAAAGTTTCTCTTTCGGCATACAGCAGTAACATGGGTAGACAATCTCAGAGCATCTCCAAAGCACGGAGTGAAAGACCCCGAGTTAATCAATTAGTAGAAATGCTCTGTAATTCATTGAAATGGTACAAAACTTCTCCAAACAGGAAGATTATAAGGCTACAGCAGTCTGCCCTGGATAAAATACGGAATATATGAAAGCAGCAATAAGAATGAATTCAGTACTGGGCAATGACTAAGGAAGTTCAAGAGAGAAAATGCAAGTTCAGTGCTTGAGGGTTTCAGAACAGGGTTTAAAAAAAAAATATTAGTTTGACATTTACCAGCACTGCTAACTCTATTATTCTACATGAACAGATCTGATAAAAGGAAGACAGACTGCTCTACCACGTCAGTTTTGTATGTCATAAGGCATAGTGGTTTTTTTCCCTAATAGCCATCAGTACTTTTTAAACCCCCAAAACAGGTCAGGCCTTAAATGTATCCGGAAGTCACGTTTCATCTCATACCTGTGTGTTAAACCTCTGTAAAATGTGTAACGTGGAAAAAGTTTCTGCAAACAACCACTAATTAATAAATGGCTGAGATCAGTAATATTTCTCAATACATTTCTCCTTTATCAGTCCAGTTTTGCTTACTGGACTGTACTCATTAACATTCAGGTCGCTGGCATATTACTTTTGAAGTTTGTATCATGACAGCATGGCCGATTAATCTAATGATTGGATTCCTTTTAAAAGAGTGAAAATGCCCCTAAAAAAGGTGACAGCCGTGATGTCTGAAAGTGGGAGAAACAAAACCATACCATCAGAGGCAGCCTATTAAACTCAACATTACCAAAAATGTTCTGATGACATGTACAGTGCCTTGCTACCGCAGTTGTACACAGTGGGACATTTAGAATCTACCAAGAAAGCAGGCTTCTGTCTTGTACTAGAATTGTAAGAAGACAATCCAAGTTTTTTTCTAATGTTTGTTGTCATGATGGGATAGATTAGAGATGATGTATATGCTTAAAAGACAACTCATGAAATAATTTTTGAAAAAACAAATACGTGTGATTACATTTTATGATGATATCTAGATGCATGAGAACGGTATGCAGGGCTGGATCTCTCATGAGGAAGTACAGCCTTCAGAAGCCTGAACAAGTTGCATATCAGAGATGGCCTTTCCTATACACAGTAAAGTCCAATCACTTGCAATCCCTTGCACTATTTTTTCTTTAAGCTATTAAATGCATCCACCACAGAAACCTTCGTGCTCTTCATATGCGCACAGAAGTTTGCAGCTGCATCTCCAGTGCCTTTATGGGGCCTGAAAACACACAGACTGGCATCTCTGCCTGTCAGCTACATTTGGAAATTGGGAAGTGTAAGTCCACACTGTTTATTAATACATTTGCACTTGGAATAGATTTTAGTGTCATCAAACTGATAGAAATCAGAATTAAATTGCAAAGTAAGTTACTAATCTCCTTTATTTAAAAAAATCTATTTGGAAGTTCAATTCACTGTATAGATCAGTGACTATGAAGTCTTCTGGATTAAGAGTGGGGGTCCTGTGAAGATGTACTTATGTACCTAAACTTGACCTCCTGACATGCATTTGACCAGGACTGCTGGGAACCCACTGCATCATGTAAGTTGAGGAGGAAATCTAGGCAGTATTTCTGAATGAAGGATAGAAAGGGAGGTATTTATTTAACTGAATAAAGAACGTGGTTTTCGTGACTTACCCTGAAGGTTTTGTACTAACTCAAGGCTTCTCTGTGTATCGTTTTACCATTATTCTTTAATAGTTTACTTCCATCTTCAAACACAAGAGAGCCCTGCTTAGGTGTAATCAACCAGGAGTTTATAAACAAATCCAGGCTAAAAACTGAAAAATAAGCTCTGTGATTATTAAATGTTTTGCTTTGCAAATCATGCCATGCAATCAGAGTTTGTTTGTTACAGATACATGTGTGGAGGAAAGGAAACAAATGATAATGAGATTTCCTTTTCCCACTTAGGTGCAGGCTGTGCCTATGGCTGTTCCCTGTGAAAACCAACATGAATTCTGGTACTATGTTTAGAAGAAGGAAGGTAGACCTCCAGCACTGAATGATCTCAAATACAAGTGGGATGGTTAAACGCAGCTCCCAGAAGAGTACACTGTGTTGTCTAAGGCAACCAAAATTGAAGCCAATACCTTGCCCAAAACATTCATGAAACCATGCAAAAAAAGTATTACAGAAACTTTTCTGTGTTAAATATTCAACTCAAAATCAGCTCTTTGCTCAGTCATTCTGCTTTCAAATGTGCACATCCAGTTCACCTTGGAGATGCAGAACTGAGCGAAAATGTAGTTGTTTTGGTTGCTGTAACTCTTAGTCAGACACTGATGGAATTATTAGCCCAAGATACTAGAGCTCTAGATGAGCTATATCAATCAGCCCTGCGCTACTGAGAAAGAGAAGCAAGCATTTTTGAAGCATCAATTATTAGCTGTTAAAGACATGCTTCAAATGAACTGCAGCACCAACACAGAGCCCTGTTTATCTGTGCTATAGAGTATCACCAGACTCCTGTCTTTGTCTGGGCTACAGACTCCATTAATTCTGCATGTGAAGTCATTCCAAACAGACCCAGGGATCCGCCGTTCACCAAGATTAAGGGGTAGTGCAGTGTCCCAGATTATCTGAAAACGGAGACACAGTTTAGATGGGTACTAATAAAATACCAAGTCAGCACTTCACAATCAATTGTGTGTTATTTTACAGTAGGATCCGCCAGCAAAGTGCCAGCAAACCCACTACTCCAGGAATGCTGATTACTTTAAGGTATCTTAAGAGATGTCTGCTGTAAGTGGCTGCTAGATCTAACAACCAATTTTTGTAAGCTTCTTTTATGGGTAAAAAAGTGTCCTCTTTTCAGACACCATTCCCGTACTTCACATGGATTTCACATCTTTCTCCTACATCATTTCCTATTTTGTAACAGTGCAGAAAGTCACTTTAGCAGATTGGAAAACTACTGGATACGATGGTTACTGCATTACTGCATTCATTTTGGGAGCAAATTCATTGATTTACCAGATCTGGGAGAGTTACAGAGGACTTGCTTCCAACCATTCTATGTTTATGACATTGAAGAGCTTTTGTTTTAACACTAGCAAAATGGCAAGCTGATGTCTGTACGGGTTTATATCTCATTAAGCACTTCAGTATTCAGTACAGAATTCTAAACTCCCACCTTTAGATAGATAGATGGACCTATTTCTACCATCACTACCTTTGGAAGATGTGAACCAAACGGATTCTGTACACAGAAAATGTGTCAAATAAGGGTATGGCTTCAAACATTAAGGTCTGCAAACATTAATATAATTAAAAGAGACTCCCAAACAACCAGTGTTGGATATTAACATTGCCCTTTTTTAGAGTTTTAAGCTGGAACTAATGTTACTTCGTAGTTCACTTTTTTTTCCTGCAAAAATGTCTCCATCTGTAAATCATTTATTATAGGCATGGGGATAGCTGATCTTATGCTCAGATACTACAGCACAAAGTAAGAGATCACTGTGACACTACGTTCAGCTTCAGTTTTATCTTCAGGCCTCCCTCCAGCACTTCCATGTTCCAGCCTCTTATCCCAGAACAAGAAGGGCTTGCTCATGCTGGTATCATGTACTACGCTTACACACACGGATGTATTTGGTTTGAAAACTCACACAGCAACCTACGATCCTGTTATTTGAATGGCTGTGTTCTGAATTTTCTCTTTTTGTTCTCTTTAAGGACTTTCTTCTCCCTCACGTGGATTCAAACAGAAACTTGCCCTTCTAAAAGGAGCACTTCTCAGTCACTGCTACCTGAATGTGACAAATTAGGTAGAAAAAGGCAAACCACGCAGAATACCTCTTACTTGTTTGCAAATGGCACGAACTGGGGAAGTAAAATAACGATAAAAGTTTAATGACATGTTTGCAGGAGACTTTTGCAGGCAATTAGATAACCCATACGTCCAGCCCTGCAGCATGCAGGTTGTCTGCTGTGCATTCTTGAGTGCCTTAGGAGCTCCTAGGGTTACAATTACTTAAAAACAAACAAACAGAAACCACCAGCATTCAATTTGCCATTGAAAATGGCCTCTCTATTATGTTTTATTAAATTAAAACAAATATAGCCTAGTCGTAAGGATTCACTCGAGAGCTTATTTTGCAAAGCATACTCCCCTTGTGGCAATTAACTCCTTCAAGTTTCAGATTTTTTATTTAATAGAAGAATTTTAATCAGTAGTGTATTTCGGATACCACACCTGAAAGTCCCTATACTCATTTTATATTTTAGTCGGAGTCCCTTTGAAGGTACATCAGTGTTGAAACTGGAGATAACGTGCAGAATACTTGGATTAAGTGAGAATTTGCTAATTCAGTAAATCCCAGCATTAGGGAGAAATTTGTGCAATAGGAGACTAAAAATGACAACTTCAAATGAAGTGTAAAAATGAGGTCTTAACCATCCAGTTACTACAGATCCCACATGATCTGCACAGAGATAGAGCTGTTGGGTTGTTTTTTTTTGCTCTGTGCTGTGTTAAGCAGTTGACATCTTTTCATCCTTGAGGAGGTGCTCATATTTCAATAGAAGATTAAGTCATTGCTGTGACTCATCGCAGGGTTTTTTGTTGTGTTTTTTTTTTTTTTCTTTCTCTCTCTTTTTTTTTTTAGTGCTTTAGGATCTTTGGGGATAAGAAGCTCTATTATAAAGGTATATTAGTGCTTCTGGTTAAAGCGGGTTGTTTTGCATTTGAAGCAGAATTAATTTACACACTGCTGACTTCTTCCTCAAACTTCATAAAGTTGACGCATGCGGCGGTACCAACCAGTTGCTGATTGTTCATCTACTCTGCAGGTTTAGCTATGAGTAGACTTAACGAACTGTACTGAGAAATTAAAGAACCCCCTTGCAAAGATGCAGACGGTATTACAGAGAGGAACCGAGAACAGCTCACTTTGTAAGCGAGCGCAGTGTGAAAAACAGTGCCAGCTTGACACCTCTAGCAAATGGCCGACACCTAATGTGAAGACCTGTGACCGAATTAAGGGAATGGAGCTAGAAGGTTGTGGGGGTGGTCACTGCAGTCAGAGAGCAGGGATTCAGCTCAAGTACTGCAAGCTTTGTCAGTAACTGTTGTAACAGAAGGCTTTTCTTAACTGTTTTTAATGCAGGCATCATGGTGAGTAAGGAGCCCAGCAAATGCTTACTCACCACCTCGGAAAGCGAAGTTGAGCCTGCGGCTTCGCTCGCTTTGGAGATGAAATATGCACTGGACCCCAACCGGCAGATAAAGAAACGCAACAAAGCCCTGCAGGTGAGATTTAAGGATATCTGCGAGGCCCAGAACGAGCAGCGGGACAAGCAGCTCTCCACCACCCAGGATACGGACAAAAGAGAAGCCAAGCCCGTTTCCTACAAAACGGCGTATCGCAAGTACATGACGGTGCCTGCCCGGAGGTCCATCCCCAACGTCACCAAGAGCACAGGAGTTCAGACGTCCCCCGATCTCAAGAAGTGTTACCAGACCTTTCCTCTGGACCGCAAAAAAGGGAATATCATTAAAAGCGCCTCCGCCGTTGACACCTTTAAGAGTGAAAACAACGGCTTCCTGATAGATATTAAGGAGAAGGACAGCAGGAGCTCGGAGGAGGGCAGCCAGTGGGGCAAGAAGGCCGGCAGCCTGCACACGGCCGAGTTCATCTCCCACGTGGGCGAGCGGGCGAGCGCGGGGTCCAGTGCAGCCTGGACCTGGCAGAGCGCTGAGCTGCACGGCTGCGGCCTCCTCAACGCTGCTGAACCCGGCAAGGGCAAGCCGGGAACCGAGGAGCCATCCCAACCCCTCCACGGGAGGGTGTTTAAGACAGAAGTGGCCACCGTGTACCTGCCAGCGGGCGGCACGGACGCCTCACAGCCCGAGCCGGACTGGTCGCTGTGCCCGGCGGGTGAGGAGGACAAAAAGAGGACCGTGCACCTGAATGGCGTGCAGGCGCGGGCGGGAGACGCGGCCCCCTGCCCGTCGCAGGCGCAGTGCCGGGCAAGCGAATGTAGCGAGCGGGGCCTGCAGCTGAACGCGGCGCCCATGGAGCCTGCCCAGCCCTGCCAGGCCGCCGTCGCCCTGAGCGGCGAGGAGTGCCAACAAATCGTGCCTCACACGGAAGTTGTGGACTTGAAAGCGCAGCTTCAGATGATGGAAAATCTCATCAGCTCGAGTCAGGAAACCATCAAGGTGTTGTTGGGTGTTATACAGGAGCTAGAGAAAGGAGAAGCTCACAGAGAAGGGTGAGTGCAAACTGGTTTTAAGTGCCTTCTTCTCTAAGTGCTGTGGTGGATTTTGCTCGTGTCGGTTCCGCTCAGCCCGTCCTAAGCCAGGCTTTGTGGCAGTGCTTTACAGCAGCTGCCTGACACGGCATGAGGAGCAGGAGTGGGAATCCTCACTGTGTGAGATCAGACACTGCTAACAGACAGGGAGAGTATTATAACTCTTGATATAATTCCACTAATCAATCAAGTTTGAATTCTATTTGTTTTGCTTTCGCTCAAGTCCCCTTTGTAGCATTCGTACTATTCTGTGCATGATGAACTCCTAAGGACAAAAGAAAAAGTTCTGTTTACCCTTCAGTGTGTACCTTCAGTCAACTCCAGTTGCATCACAAGCGCTGGCTCCTGCAGCACAGCACAGCATGCAGTCCTTTCTGAGAGCTCCTGCCTTCTCTTAAACATTTTTCTGACTTAGTTGCTAATACTTATTCAACAAATAGATTTTAAAACGTGTCGGCACTGTTAAGTTATGATTTATCACAAGAAATCTGGATTTTAAAATCAGAAACCAGCGGGTCTTACTATTTAAGTCAGGATGTACTTAAATTTCAGTCAAAAACATACGTCGTGGACTTGTAATGTAATGCTTCCTCTAGGAATGTAAAAATAATCTGGTTAACCCTAAGATTTGAGAAAAACAATCCTAGCTGCTGGACAACTTTGTTAACACCACCTGAGCATGTTTAGATTGTTCTAGAGCTGGTCGTAGCGTTTTGAAAATACCAAGTCAGTTCCTGGAGCTTTGGGCTGGGAAGTTCAGCTGAGAGCAACACACAGATATTTGGTTTTGCACAGTTACCCTGAAAAAGTACTCCCCTGACTTTATTAACTTACAGGAACTACACGGGAATCAGAAAGAAGTGATGGTCCTTGAGGTCCCTTCCAACCCAAGCCATTCTGTGTTTCTGTGACTCTGTGGCATGACACTTGCCAAATCAAGACACAGAAAAATGTCTCTTGGTCATAACTGATAAATCTGACCATTCTGAACCCTGTGAGTATGCAGCATACACACCTACCACAAACTGACCTGCTGTAAATAAGTGCTCCCTCCATACGCTTACATGTCATTTTTTTGTTTTCCCGATGACAATAGAGCAGCATGTCCCACAAATAATTATTTTTAATGGTCCTCACATGAGCTGACCCATTTCATGTCCCCAGCATTAGAATGGCATCCATGCCGTCAGCACAAAAGAGGTCTTGCTCAAACTAAAATGGTAACTCCTATCTTCAGATAATCCCTCTGAAGCTGCTAACCAGACAAAGCTGTAGGCTGTATTAGCCCTAAAACAGTGGGACTGCTCGTGAATCCCAGTTCTTCACAATACAGTGCTGCCTCTTACATACAGATTTCAGTGTAAGAGTCTGTAAGGCTGCATTATATCTGATCAGAAATTATTTAGGAGTGCTCCTATTTAGTGGCACTCCTTTACCTTTTCCCCATAGGTTACTTGGCAATGGTGAAATGGTTTTTCCCCACCACCCAAAGATACAACACATTTTGAACTCATTTCAGTCACGTTCTGGTGTGTGGAAGAGGCAATTAAGATGTTTCACTGCTTCTTTGATGTTAACTGCAAAATCATAACCAGTGGCAGTTACACCAGCAGTGGAGGTAAATTATAAAAACTGGAGGCAAAATATCTACAAATCAAAGTAAGCCTTCAGATGGAGGTTTGTTTTAAATACAAGGGCGTTCAAATGTATTGCCTCAAAACTTAGCAGGAGCAGCAAAGGCTCCCAGCTCCCCCTGTGCATGCCCTAGGCTTCTCCCAGATGTGGCTCCTCCTGGCCAGACACGAAGGGTGTGGGGATGGTAAAGGAGAAAAGGAGAAAGATGCACAGTTGTACATTTTCTCCTGGTTTAGGAATCCCTGTATTCTGGATTCATTTAACTTCCTAGCACCTGGGAGATCTACAAGGAGATGCAAAAAGGAGTCCAGCACTATGCCTGGGCTTCTTCTGTTCTCCAGAGCTGAAAGAACCCTCTGTTCTCATGCAAAGCACTAGTGCATTATTAACTCAAAGCATATCTTTATCCCTACTTCCCTCAAATTAGGCAACCATTTCAATATAAGGGTACTCTGCCCTTTTTTCCAATAATTCTTGCCCATTACTGCATTCATTTCTACAACATTTTGCCACCAAGGCCAACTGCTGTGCATACACACCATCACATTATCTTCTCCATGTCAGGATGTTGACATTTCTTCCTTTAATAGCCCCTGACTCCTGTTAGTTCAGTTTGTAACAAGAAAATGAAAGAATTACTACTGCTTCATCTCTGCTTCCCTGGTAGACATATACAAGTCTGCCAGGAACTGAAACGAAAAAGTATTCTGTGTTGATGGCACTCTGCTGGTTTTCTTATGAGTATTAAACACCTTACAACGGACAGCAAGAAACACAAATAATGCACTGCTGTCAAAAAAGAAAATAGAAAAAGAAAAGAAAAAAGGGAAAAAGATATATATATATTGTATATAGTTAACTCTCTTAATCAGATTTTTCTCCCTTCAAGAAAATCAGTGTTCTTAAAGTGCTGTTGTGCCATGGGACTAGTGCTCAGTAGATTCATTTTCACTAATATGCTGTAGGTCTTGAACTGCTATTACTGCAATTCATCACTAAATGAGTCTGTGCCAGCAAAAGTGTATCAGCATCTCTGAAGATAGCAGTATCATCCTTTGGGTGAACATCATCCATGCATACTTTTCAAAATGTCAGGGCTACATTATCTGCAATTAGCAGCAACATACAGCACTGAACGCTGCTGAAAAGCAACTGAGAGAACGGGAGGAGGAAAGGAACATGTTGTCTTAACACCTGATAAGAGGCAGAGGGCTCGTGCTGCCCAAACCTGATGCTCTGAGCATGCATCGTGTCCTTTCTCCTCTCTGACTGATGATTATGCTCCAATTTATTGGTCACAGAATGCAAAGTTGGGGCCGTCAGGAAACACAGCTCTTACCATCAGGTGCAGCATAATGTTGATGCATTAAATCTATCTGAACAGCATGGCACAGATCTGGAGACGAGTTAGAAATCATTATGGCTGGCTTGTGACATCCACACACAGCCCAATCAAAGATGATTATTAAAACTGTATGTTTCTTGCATGCACCATTATTTAATTACATTTTGGCAAATTAGCCATTCGGTCTTTCTACGTGGAAGGCTCAAAAACAACAACAAAAATACATCACAGCCAAGGGCATTAAACAACCTTTGATTTAAGTCATGTATGAACAGAAGTAGCAGAGCTGCAGCTTCCATTCAGGTTTCCAGCTCCAGGTGGGGGAAAAGTACTGACTATTACATGATGCACTGTGCAGCTCCGAGACCCAGAACAAGTTATTTGCTCTGATTTATGTTTGCTTTATCTTCCAGTAAACTGTTAGCAATCTGTAACAGCTATAGAGATGCCTGTATTCAGATACAGTGCATGCAGTTAAGCAAGCCAGAATGCTGCTCTGTTTGCCTGTATGGAGCTGCACTAAGTCAAGGGGAGTGAAAACAAAATACAAGGCACTAATTTCAAAACTTGGCTGATGATGGTACTGCGTATGAAATATGTAACAAGATAAGTATTCAGGAGATGAAAGGATAACTGAAAATGTCGCAGCTGGAGAACACCAACGACCTACCCCTTAAATCCTCACCGTGAGAAGGAACAGTAATCAAGGCCCTTCTCATTATGCTATAAATCAGTAATTTTAATAAACAAAGTACTCAATTTGCCATACAAAAATGAGCCACAGTGTTCTGACTCCACCAGGCCAAATGCTGCATATTAGACAAGAGTTAAATGAACCTGTTTCAGCAATCATTTGTATTCATTTGTTAGCACACAGTGGTTCAGGAATTTAAAGAGCTCTCAACAGACATGAAAGCAGCAGTCCCAGACAACACCAGCAGTTCAGAGAGCTCATCTGAAGAGGCTCTGAAGGAATATGGTCTCATGGACGGATTTTAAATGTCATTGCACTCCCAATGAATACAGGATATTTGGGTGTCCTATTATCATTTCCACTCAGCAAAGCAAAGCAAAACCGTGTGTGTTTGCACGGATGTTAAAGCAAAGAGGAGAGGAGAGCTTCATCCAGCACAGAAAAACAGCACCCTTACCCCAGCAGTCCTGTTCTAACAAGCAATCACCCTCAGGATCACAAGAGCTGAACATAAACTTATCGTGACTCGAGAATGATGAAAAATGAAAGTCAGATAGCCAAAGCAATTACTGGCCAGTTTGTTTGCTTTTCTTCTTTCTCAGAAGCTGCTCCAAGCACAGTCTGGCTATTCAGCTCAGGCAAAGGGGAGAGAGCAAATAAAGGCAGTAACAACCTCTGCTGTCTAACTCAATCCACCTACGCACACGCCAATACTCTTACAGGCGAGTTCTTTATTTCACCTAAGGAGAACAGTAAGCTCAAAAAGCTTACAAATATACAACCTCTGCAAAGCACAGCCTTTGGAAGTAACGCTGGCTGCAGGAGTGATATGACATGGTTTTGTTTGGGTTTGTTTTTTTTTAACCTCTTCGGTTTCATTTTGCTTTCTCCATTACAAACGTAGCACGGGTAAAGTTTAAGGAAACTGTTTCTAAGAGAAAGCCTGGAAATGAAGGAAAGCTTCAAAGAAGGCAACAGCTGCACTGCAAACAAAGATAGGAAAACGAGAAAGAATACAGCCAGCCCTGTCTGTGATGCACTAATTACATCATATTGTGCGCCATGTTAACGCAGCCAAGTTTCGGGACGCAAGAGCAGCAGTCCTTTGAACACAGAACTGTGATGAGTAGATGCTACTTCCCCTATAGATCTTCACATCCAGCTGTTCTGTCTGTCCACTGAAGCTGTCAGATCCGTTCTGGCTGTTACTCTACCTGAGACCATCTCCTAAATTTCCTTCCAGTTTCTTTAGCATAACTGCATCGGTCAGATTTCAGAGTCCATAGAGCTCTCCTGACCTAGATGGACCACAACACCTTGGAGACTGCAGCATTTCACCTTTCTATGGCAGAGCCACAAAAGCTCTTCAGATGCATTTTCAGTAGTCAGGGAAAAGAAAAGCCAGATAAGTACCAGGACCCCACAGAAATCCATTTTCCTGCTCTCACAGTAAGGAAGCTGGTGCTGCAGCTGTAGAGCAGCAGTGCAGCCTTCCCCAGCACAAACCAGGCAGAGCACTGTGCTGCATGCTGACACAGCTCACAGCTGGACTGCTCACAGGACAAATTTCCTTATAGGTCAAAGCTGCGTATTTCCTAGAGGAGACTTTCAGTGTCTGCTGCCAGCCCACACCACCATCCTTAAGCCCTCACACTTAAATTTTCTGTAACTCCAAATGAAATCAAATAGAAAACTGACCACCACAAGATCCAGTATCATTCAAGGAGTAACCTCATGTTATGCTTTCTGAATTAGATCACTGAAAACAATCTGGAGCTATATTTGCAAGGGCACGTGATGTGTATTTCACAGAACAGTACGACTGTATTTCAGAGACCTTCTGAACTTGACAGCACTCTTACTTTGTATATGATTTTTTGGTAAGAGTTGAACAAATTTCTTCAATTGCTCATAATCAGATCACATTGTCGAGGTGGATACAAAGCAAGAACAAACAGTTCACAGGTATTCCAGAACACCTGGACACTATGGATGCTCATGGAGTGCTGAATTAAGTAACCCAACCAAAACAGCTGCCTTCTAGCAACTAAACATCCTTCATCAGAAATACAGCAACAAGAGATTTTCATCAAGCAAACACTGATAACAAAAATGAACAGTTAGGATAGACATAAAACTGAAAAAAATACACAACAACCAACTCAAAGAAATACCTTTTTAACAGAGTAATTTAAACTTAACACTTATACTCTCTCTCCTCCAGAAATGACAGTAGGAATGTTTGAGTTTCAGAACACATACATCATTTTGCTAAATGTACCAGCTGTTAGCTGCACATACTACTGCTCTTCCCAAGTGTGCCTGTGCATTTCAAGCATTCACAGAAGTGGTGTGATGTCTCTCTGGTTGCTGCTCACCCTGCTTTTAGAACAAGACAAAGCCTTTGCGCACCACCTCACCTCCCCGTTTCAGTGGGGCTCTGCAGCTCTGAAGTTAATCACAGAATTGTAGGGGTTGGAAGGGACCTTCAGAGACCATCGAGTCCAACCCCCTGCCAAAGCAGCTCCCAGCCCAGGTTGCACAGCTCGGCGTCCAGGTGGGTCTGGAACGTCTCCAGAAAAAGAGACTCACCTCCCTCGACCTGCTGGCCACGCTCTTCTTAGTGCACCCCAGGATCCCATTGTCCTTCCTGGCCACCAGGGCACACTGCTCATGGCCAACCTGTCATCCACCAGGACACCCAGGTCCCTGTAGTCAGAGCTCCTCTCCAGCAGCTCATCCCCCAACCTGTACCCGTGCATGCAGTTATTCCTCCCTAGGTGCAAGACTCTACACTTGCTCTTGTTAAAAATGAGGTTCAAGGCTTTCTACCAAATGGCAATAGTGAGTGCCACCAAACAAACCTGACATTGTCGCATCTGGAACTATTGAAGCCTTACAATGAATGATTTTTAAGAAGTATAAGCAGACGAAGGTTCTTGCTAAATATATCCTTATGAATTACTGCAGAGCATAAGGGAAGCTTTTCCAACTGTCACTGAGCTGTTCAAATCACGTACCTGCAAGGGGAGTTTTTCAGCTAAATTAGTCCTTAAAAGAGGATGTTATTTAGGTACTGAACTACCAGTTTTCACTTCACACAATTAGAATAATCCTTTAATAACAGCATTTTCAGTGTCGGTAGTATCAGAATCCAGAGAGAGAGCAGTGAGCCACACATCTATCCAGTCATGTAAGAATGAGACAAAATGAGCTTTATCGTGTCACATTTGTCACTGCTGTCGGTTCTCCCAGAGATTAATCCCCAGATTTCTAATTGACACCCACTTGTGTGCCTTCATGCTTTACCCAGAGCTATGGTTATCTTTCATTCCAATTGGAGAAAAATGCATTCTGACTACAGGCAGTTCCTGTAGGAAGGTTTGCCTGAAGAGAGGTGCTTTATTCTTAAACTGTTGAGCCTCCTGGCTGCCCAGGTTCTGGAATTAAGAAATAAAAAAGCAGTTCACTCCTAGGAGACCTGCCAGGTCTGTGTCCCTGCTGGTTTCCTCTTCTGTCTCAACATGCAGGCCCGGTTCTCTGCTCACCCAGTAAGAAACTGGTGTTACACTGTTTCCTATCTTCTTGTTAGTTTTGCAGTAAAAGATAGTGGAGTAAATAAATAAACAGTTCAAAAGATACAGAGCAGTCCAAGCGGGCACCTATTCCCTGCAGCCATTACTAGGTTATTCTTCCCAGTCACTGCACTATTTCTCCTTGTTATATGCAAACAATAGAAAATGAGCACTTCAGTAGTGAACTGGGGACAGATCAGAGACTTTCTGCAGAAGCTCACTGTGGTAGTTTGGTTTTGCCTTCCACTGAGCAGCAGGACAGGGCCTGGATGTGACAACTGAAGCAAAGCTGCTGTCCTACAGGACACTGAAACCCCTCTGACCCCCCCCAGCTTTCTTAATTAATAAAACTGGTGCAGCAGGATGACAGGATTTTTTTTTACCATGTTACTTGTTGCACAAACAAACTAGAAGAGAACAGAGCACTGTATTGGGTATAGGACATTTTTTTCCTCCTCTTGTTTATCCCTAAGGAGATGAAGGAAGATAGAAGCTGAGTGTGGCATAATAATTCATCAGAAAGACCAAACTGCAGAGATGAGCAGAGGTATTTGACATTAACAAGGCAATTTACACCCCACAGTAGTTCAACCTGGCACGGCTGGGGTCATTTCTTTGCTAAATGAGATTTGTTTACTTCGCCATCATCTGTATGAGCACAGAGAGAATTTCTGGGGATGGGACCTTGCTGAGCACCTGTGCACAAAGCACAAGCCAGTGCAGAACTGCTTCTCCATCCACTCTGCTGTACTGCAGTGAAATCTGAAACTGCTGTTATGTAGGGAACTGAAAAAACCAGGCAGTACTGTGAACCTGCAAAGACTTACTCAAGTTAAAACAGAAAGAGTTCTGTGCTTCCACGGTCCTTCCTTGTGTTTTTCCCTCTCCTTAAGATCCCCCATCTTTCTCACAAGTGCTACATGAACAGCAGCAACACCGGCCAGCTGTTGTACTCTGTCTTTTTTTATGTTATACTGCTGTGTAATACGTAGAACTTGAAAAAAGCTCTTTGGTTTGCATCCAGTACGGCTGGGAGCAGTACTGTAAGCTGGCATCGGCTTATATCTGTAATGCAGACAAAGTGTCTGAGCTTGCACTGAAATCTCAGTCACTTTGAATTCATGAAAAAATACCAGAGATTCATTCCTCCTATGCTCCCTCCTTTGTGGAAATACTGCATGTTGGTATCCTTCCTAATTTAAAACTCCGAGTCAAGCAAAATCTGAGGTGCTGTTTTAATGTGGTTATTCACTCACGGACCTAACATTAGCTCCTACCTATGGAATTCCCATTGCTCCCTTTGCTCCAAGTGGCCGAGTGGAGCCTGCTGGCATCAAGCCTGTGCCGTGGTGCTCTCTGCACGAGGGCTGACGAAGGGTCACAGCACAGGGAGCTCAGTGATCACCCCGCAGCAGGGATGTGTGATGGCACAAGCTATGGGCATGGAACAACGGCAGCGAGGTCTGAGGCAAATCACAGAGGGGAGATGCAGAGTGCAGGGGGCACAGGCACAGACCTCAGTGCTGTCAGTGATGCAGGGATGCACACCCAGTCACCTGCAGGAAGAGTTGGGCCGGACTGCCCAGCCAGCAGTGCTCAGCCCCAGCAAACAAACTCCCTCAACTATTATTAATGCAGAGCTGCTGACATTTCAATTATCCCTCTCATTCTTTGATGGCATGACAGTGGCACAGAGATATTCAAGAGAGATGCAAGACCTCAAGTGCTTCTGGTTCCTTGAAGATTTTCTGATTTCACTTGAAATAGCTTTAATTCTTTTGAATCTCAGGTGTTGGGCACTTTTATATTTTCAACGTAGGCAACCTTGTTAAAGTACATTCATTAACAAAAAAAAAAACAATAACAAAAAGCCAACTCTCCACTCCCTGACTAACCTGAGTATAATATAAAAATGTATTTACGGGGTGAAAGCACTTAAATTGCTGTCTTGGCATTTTGCCATACGCCCACAGTGCAAATACCTCAAAAAGAAAATTAGTCATCTGCTTCCAACTGTCAGGATCCAGTAAAAAACAACAAACTACTGTCTTGGAAACAGCCTAAAAATTTCACCATTCAGCTCCGGTACATTTCAGAGTACTTTCAGAGACCAAATGAATAATTTGAGCCCTGTAACACCAAGACCTATACGTATAAAGGAAAAAAAAAAGTGGAAAATGACTCTGATATTTGACTACCACAGGATTCCCACTTTCATTCTCCAGCATCAGCTAAAAACAGCTTTCAAAAATGACTTACTAAAATTAGGTCTCCCTGGAGCCTTCTCTTTGCCAGCTCCTTTTCTTCGTAGTAGAGGTGCTCCAGCCCTCCGAGCTCTTCTGGACCTACTCCAACAGCTCCAGTCTTAGTGTTGGGTCGCTGGGGCTGGATGCAGTACTGCAGCTGCGGCCTCACGGAGGCAAAGCAGAGGGGACAGTCCCCTTCCTGCCCTGCTGCTACTCCTCTGCTGAGGCAGCCCAGGATACAGTCTGCCTTCCAGGCTGCAAGTGCACACTGACAGCTCATGTGTTGCAGATGTGCTGATGGTCCCCAGACCAGTTGCTGACAGCTTTGGACTGGGATGAGAATGAGTCACCATGAAGGCAGATCCCAACCACAAGCCCACGTTGCTTGCTAAGCAAGGCACTGGAAGCACTGGGGGCACAGGATGGCTGCAGCCCTTTGGGGGACTCTGCATAGAGCTACAGGGAAAAGCTGGCCTTCACTCATACAACAAAATTAAACTCAACACAAATCTAGCCAGCCTGACCCAGGGCACACTAAAGCATCTCTTCTTTTTAGCTGCTCTAAATATTCCAAGAGCTTTGCTGGTGAGGCCAACCCCTGCTTTGTCGCATCTGGACGCACCTCCCAGCTGGGACATTGTCCCTGCAGGACTAGGCAGTGCATGGAAACAGAACACCATTCATACAACGACTTTAGGAGAATGGTGGTCCACGCTTCCTCAGCTATCCAGAGCTGTCACTTAGAACAGCTTCAAAGGCCTGCTGCCTTCCTATGGTGATTTGCTGCACTATATTTTAATGAAACAAAAAAAATAATCCTTGAAGTCTGTTTATCCTCCTTGTTGGCAGTAATACATAAAAGAGTGATGAGCATCAGTATCATCTAACGAGCGTACCCATCAGAGCATAAATGCACTCTGAAGCACAGCCACTTCTGTGAAATCGTGCCGCTAAGTAACTCAATTAATGTGAAGTATTCCCTACGTCCCTGAGAACAGTGGAAGACGTCCAGATACAACAGAGCTACCGTCACAAATTGTTGGGTGAGATTTTCTGTTTCTTCCTACCAGTTGCTCAGGACGTGTGTATCAGTGCTTGCTCACATCCTACCCACCCAACGGTGGAAGGAACCCAGGGCATACAGTTTCAAGCTCCCCTCTCTGAGCTCAGTGTAGTCTGTAATTTATAGCAGCAAAAACTTAACTCAAATGCAAAGATGGTTTTGATGTGTATTTTCAAAAGGTGCCTCGAGCGGGTGCCCAACTTCTGCATTTCACAGGGATTTAGGAGGTGTAATTCCCTTAGGCTCCTCTGAAAACTGCAGCCTATTATTAGTTTCTGCCAGTCCATGTCAGCAAAATGGCTGTTCTTCATTATAATATTTTAATACTTGGAAGTGTTAATTGAGGTTAAGTTCTGTTTCTGCCAAGAATGCTGTAAGAAATGCAATAAAATGAAAGCCTCCTGCATATAATACGCACTGGAGATAACAACCACATGTGAAAAGCTGAGGATGGAGATCAGATACCCTTTGCAAGGTTACTCAGCTAATTAGATGCAGCCACAGCAGCACAACTAACCTACATCCATGCCTCCTCAAGTATCTGGACTGTGCAGGTCCAGATAGGCTCCTCTGAAAATGCATGAGGCTAACCAGGCCCACCCGCACACACCCATAAAATGAAGCTTCAGGAATAACAACTTTGTGGTGGTGTATATGAAAAGGGGAAAGTTAGCTGTTCAACATTCACAGTCCTTGCCAAGCAGCACGAGCACACCTCAGCATCAGCAGTGGCACGTAGCTGAGCTCCAATCACAGAAATGATAGAATCAGAAATCGTGGGATGGCTTGGGTTGGAAAGGACCCCAAGGATCATCGAGGCCAAGTCTGGAGCCTGGCCACATGAGGTGCACGGCCTTCATCTCCTGCCAATAGGGCACATCGACACAATGACATCTCTGGGGTAAGAATGTCCCTATGATTATTTGTTCAAATGAGTTTTCAAATGAATCACCGTGTGTCCACTGCTGTTCTGTTTCTCTTGCTATTTTTTCTATAAGAAAGGATGAAAAAAGGGAGAGGCTAAAGCGAGTTGTGAAATGTTACACTTCTCACACTTAAACCAATGCAGCAGTCCCAAAATGACAGCATTAAAACTGCAGAATGAGCTGCAAGGCTGAACGACTCTTTAAGTAAAGCACGTTGCCTGCAGGAGCTCCTGGCTCCCAGGCATCTCACTCAGTGCAGAGTGAAGGGCTTTGAGTCTAAAGCAGACCAAAGCCAACTTTCAGTTCTCTAAAAAGAAAACAAATGTTCCGTACGAATCTTTATTTTGTGGAAAAACCTCACACTTTGCAAGCTTGAATAAATACCGAAAAATATCTGTGAGTTTACCAACGAAGAGAAAGTTGACTGGTCTGTAGCCTCAACTCTTCCAAACTGGAGCACTCGTATTAAATTCTTTTTAAGAGGAGACAAGAATTATTTTTAAGAGGAGACAAGAATTATTTTTAAGAGGAGACAAGTTTTTTGTTCATTCAAAACATTCCATCTCACGCAGCACAACCAGAACATCACTCTCCTCACTTTGATATCCACACTGTGCTCACACACTGCTCCAGCACTTAACACTGAGGCCGACCACCTTCACCAGCTCTATTTTTCACTGTGCTTGCACTAAAAATCCAACCTCATTGTACGAGATCTGCAAAAGCTCCATTCTCGAAGTAAAATCTCTGCTGGCATGAGGTAGACGAATTCTGTGCAAGTGTTTCTGTAGATAATTACATAAAAACAAGTAAAAGTCCAAAGCCCTGGGGTAAAAACAACAGAATAATTTTATAAGCAGTTTGGATTATACGTAATTGAATTCATAGTGCAGTGACACTTGTACAACACAGAACTGGTTGCAGAGCTATCAGGCTATCTTACAGAAACCAAGTGCTGGGAGGCCAGGTGGGGAAAGAAAGAAATGAAGAAATCTAAGGCAATGGGAATTCAGGGAAGGCAGCATCACCATTGTGTGAAAGAAAACAATCTCTGGAAAAGCTGATTATATTCCATATGGAAAATGATACTTCACGAAAAGTTTATCATGAATTACATCAGAGTGGGAAAAAATCATCGTGCACAGTGTCGTCGGTGAATGGCAACAAGGCCAAAAGCAAGCAGAGCCAAACATGCCAGCTGAGAACGTGGGGTTTCAAAGTGATCATCCAAAAGTCAAATCATTTTTAATATGTATATCTAAGAATCATTTTTATCAGGTTGAGCCTGCTTCATACCATAAACTGATGTTTTTACATACTTGAATGCCTGGGCTTACTGTGCATTTAAAGGTCAGCGTGTTCAAGAACCATGGAGACGTGGCACTATGGGACAAGCTCAGTGGGCATGCTGGGTGGGGGGGATTGGAGTTGGACATGAGGATCTTATGAGGTCTTTTCCAAACTTCTGCTAAATAAGCAACTGGCTTACGAATGTTCAGTGAGTTCATGACAACCAGAATGCTATCATTACAACAGTGCTGTCAGTAGCTGGTTAGTAAACACAGTCCCCCACCACATCCTTCCCTCCAGACTGGAGAGATATGAGGAGTGGACTGTACTTGGTGTTAAGCAATTGGTTGGAAGGTTGCAGCCGGAGGGTTGTGGGCAGTGGTGTCCCCCAGGGACTGGTCTTGGGACTGGTACTTTTTAACATCTTTATCAAGGACATAAAGGATGGGATCGAGTGCATCCTCAGCGAGTTTGCTGATGACACCGAGTTAGGTGATGCAGTTGATACAGCAGAAGGAAAGGATGCCATCCAAAAGGACCTTGATAAACTTGAAAGGTGGGCCTTTCTAAATCTAATTAGGGTTAATGAAGTAGGTCAGGGTAATCCTAGGTATGTATACACACTGGGAGAAGAACTCCTTGAGAGCAGCCCTGCTAAGAAGGACTTAGGGGTCTTGGTAGGTGAAAAACTTAACAACACGAGCCAGCAGGGTGTCCTGAGCTGCATCAGAATAGGGGTGGCCAGCAGGGACAGATTGTCCCCTTCTGCTCTACCCTCATGAGGCCCCATCTGGAGTACTGCAACCAGGTGTGGGGCCCACAACACAGGAAGGATGTGGAGCTGTTGGAGAGACTCCAGAGGAGGGTGACAATGATGATTCAAGGGCTGGAGCACCTCTCCTATGAAGACAGACTGAAGAAGCCGGGTTTGTTCAGTCTGGAGAAGAGAAGGCTGAGGGGAGACCTCATTATCACCTCTCAGTATTTAAAGGGAGACTATAAACAGGAGGGAAATCAGCTTCTTACACAAGCAGATAGTGACACGACAAGTGGGAATGGGAAGGAGGAAAGATTTAGATATCGGGGAAGGTTTTCATTGAGAGAGTGGTGAGGTGCTGGAAGAGGTGGACCAGAGAGGCTGTGGCTGCCCCATCCCTGGAGGGGTTCAAGGCCAGGCTGGATGGGGCCCTGTGCAATCTGATCTAGCACCTGATCTAGTGGCTGGCAACCCTTCCAACTCAAGCCATTCTATGACTATGAATCCACTTCAGTAACTAAGGCAGTGACCATGCACATATACCTTTATTACCGAGGACAACGATTCAGAGACACGCTGCGTGATCTTTAATATTGCAGTAGATTTATTTGAGACTGATCCCATGTTGCTGAAGCATTTCTAAGCTCTGTGCTGAAGGCAGACTCAGAAACTTCTTTAGCTACTTGTTACCCAGCCCAGCACGGCGCAGGAACAGCAGAACAGTGCAGAGCAGGAGGTCGTTAGGCTCTGAAGCAGCTAATTACCTGTATATTAAAGGGTACTTTGCAGGCTTACAAAGAGGAATTAAAATGTCCCAACTGACATCTAATGAAAAAAACTGGCACCCTACGCAGCATGTTTATGTCTTTATCTATAAAGAGGCATTCAGACAACAGAGCTGTATTCCTCTGAAGGCGATTATTAACTACCATTTATGTCCACAGTAAATAAAGGCTTTCAACAGCTTATCTGTAAACTTGAGGTGTTGTGTCCTTGCTAAGAGTTTTTAGTATTTGATCAATAGCTTGAAAAAATAATTGTACAAGCCCAAGTTTAATGCTGCAGTGACAACCTGGATGTCTGCCTCCAAATAATCAAAGCAGAACTGAAAAACAGAAATGAATTCACCCCGGAGAGGACAAAAATGTACGAGCAAATGTAAAAGCAGTGCTGCTTTTTCTCCCATAAGGAATGGTACCTCACAGAGAGTTCCACTCTGCAGTTCTTTTGCCAGTCTGCCTTTGTAGTTGTGGTAGAATTTAGCAGTCCTGGATAAAAATTATTTCCAAGGGCAAATTATTACTTGGTGTGAAATTTTAAATCCAGCACGTTGCAGTCCTCATAAAATATGAGGGGAAACAAAAACAAAGCCCACCAACAGCTAGAACAGCAAGGAATCTATCTTGCATGTTTCTTTCAAAGGAAAAAAGAAGTGTCTTACAGAAGCAGCAGATCTGCCCTATCATCTGCTCTCTGCAGTACTGCTGTGCTGAGCAGCTTTTCCCAGGGGCAGAGTGCTCTGCCAAGACCCTGTCCCACACCATTTATAACTCCCAGTGCTCCCAGTGGCTGCAGCAGTGCCACAGGGGCAGGCAAATCCAGACTCAGCAACGCCACATCCACTCTCTGCCTTCAAGGTCACACCGATACGTTCCTTCTCGCTCAAAAACACATTTTATATAAAATATGCAAGGAACCTGATAAACTTTTTGAACAATATTCAGACCTCTGAAGTAATAAGGGTGACATGGGCAGGTTGGTGGTTTTCCAAGGAAGGATGACAAAGCCACTGTCCTAATGCCCACATTAGGGACAGGCACATACCTTTGTGCCTCGTTTTCCATCTGTGTTCTATGCCACAGAGGTCTGATATTTTGTCACATGAAAATTAAATCAACTTCTTTGCAAACGCTGTACTCTTCATTCTTGCTGCCGTGTCAGGGAAGCACAGACAAGGTCCCTCTGTCCCCACAGAGAGGACGAGGAGTGTGCACACCTCTGTGCTCCAAAGCCAGCGTGGAACCGACTGATGTCAGTGAGATGAGCTGTTGGGGGAAGGGAGGTCTCGAGGTTCAGCACAGAACCTGAGCTCAAAAGCGTTCCCTCCAATTAATCCTAACCCGATCCAGAATCTTCACTCCTCCCCAGGTGAGGTGTTTCCCTATTTCTTTTAAAAGCAGATGAGGAAAGTCTGTAGATAGCAGTCTGGATCTTACATAAATTGGAAAAAATATATACAGAATGATTCTGTAGTTTAAATACGTGATTCTACAATAAAAGGTACTGCTACATACTGATGTAATTTTCATTTTTAAATCACTCCCATGTGTGGTTATGCAGGTATTTTCTTCTTTGAAATTTCATCTGTTTACTTTAATGACATTTCTGCCTATGTACAGAAAATCACTTGTATGCCAAAGGTTTATTTTTTTTGTCCTTTCCAAACTGACCACATGAGAAAGAAAGTTCCTGTAAATTAAGAGCTCTAGCATGCTTCAGGCTGAGCTGTGACAACAGATAGATATGGGCCAGGTGAGAAAAAGAAGTGGCCATTAAATGTCGTTTTCTTCTCACAGAACCATCACTACTACACATCTTCAGACCCAAAGGACAAAATGGCTAAGTAGATTTTTCCAGTATTAAGCTCCTCAGGATCACCAGTAAGGAGGTAAAGCCGTGTGTATTTGGGAAGACAAGAAAGCCACACAGCAGCAGTGCCACATTTGCAGAACCAGAACTGTGTCTGTTTGCAGTGAGGGTTCAGCACTGTGGCACACAGAAGCTTTATGTAAAAAGAAGTTCCCTTAGCTAGATTTTCTTGTTGTATTCCATCAGTGTGCAAAAAAATAACTGAAATGATTCTTACTTTCTCCTTACAACCTTCAATTTGTGTTCTTACCTTTGCAGGCTTTCATATCGGACCGGTCAAGACACAGCTAACTGCGACACGTGCAGGAACAGTGCATGCATCATCTACAGGTAGGTTAGAAACACTCCCAATCCCATTTCATACTGAATGAAAGGTAACGATTTATTTGTTAGTGCAATATCAAATGTCAGCCTCGATTCAGTTGCTGGGATTCTGCTGGTTGTTGGTTTTTTTTGTATTGTCTACATGGAAACAGCTCAAGAAACAGAAAATGAATTCACCTTCACTTCGTTATTTAAATTCAGATATCTATCTAAAATTTTCAGATCTGAGCTACAGATTATTACGGTCAGTATCACTGAATCACAGAACTGTAGGGGTTGGAAGGGACCTCCAGAGATCATTGAGTCCAACCCCTTGCCAAAGCAGCTCCCAGCCCAGGTTGCACAGCTCGGGATCCAGGTGGGTCCTGAACATCTCCAGAGGAGATCCACCACCTCTGTGTGCAGCTCCAGTGCTCCATCACTGCACTGTGAAGAAGTTCCCACACACATTGGTGCAGAACTTCCTATGCTTCAGTTTGTGGCCATTTCCCCTCGTCCTATCACCACACACTGCTGAGAAGAGTCCGAGCTCATCCCTTTGCCTCCTGCTCCTCAGATATTTATAGATGTGGATCAGATCCCCTCTGAGTCTTCTTTTCCCAAGGCTGAACGCGCTCTTCTTAATGCACCCCAGGATCCCATTGTCCTTCTTGGCCACCAGGGCACACTGCTTACAGCCAACCTGTCCAGGACACCCAGGTCCCTGTACTCAGAGCTCCTCTCCAGCAGCTCATCCCCAACCTGTACCAGTGCATGCAGTTATTCCTTCCTAGGTGCAAGACTCTACACTTGCTCTTGTTAAACCTCATTTGATTCCTTTCTGCCCAACTCTGCAGCCTGTCCAGGTCTCACTGAATGGCAGCACAGCCTTCCAGTGCATCAGCCATTCCTCCCAGGTTTATCTCATCAGCAAAGTTGCAGTGGCATTGCTGCAGATCTTAGCTGTGAAGTACTACAAGTCTCAAGCCTCATTTTCACATAGCTACAAACCCTTAGAACTTTCTTCCCAACAACTCAACATAAATTGACATTTATAGCAGTAAGAACTGGACTCAGGAAGCAATTCCGAGACATTTTATAGCAAACATAACCAGATACAGATCCAATCTAGGCAGTTTAACAAGTGAGATGACGTTACTACCCAGGCTTTTACATACTTCCACATCTGTAGTGCAGAACTTTTAACCCATTGGCAGATGCCCAGCATGAACAGCAGCTCTTTACATCAGACATCCTCAGTCTTCGTGTAACACACAACGACTTGCTGCATGCATACAAACGCACTCATTCTGAAGGTGTACAGTCCTCTTACATGAACACAGGTCTGCTCATTACTGTCAAACCAATAAGCAATTACATACGGCTCAAGGCTGAAATGATTCTACGGTTCTGTGAGAGCTGAAAGGGTTTTCAAGGATTGCTTATACCTGCTAGAATGTCCTGTTTGTAGCTGCTAGAATTTCTTCTGCAGAAGAAAATGCTTGGAGTTCACTCACCAGGAACAGATCAGGTCAAAGGACACGTTTCGTTCAGCTCTAAAGCACAGGTTCCCCTCCTCAAGTTTATCTGCTGACAGGTTTCTTTTGCCATGTATTATGTAAGGAAGGAATAGCAGATAATCAGTGGGCATGACATGAAGCCATCAGGAGCCTGATGATGTGTTTCATACTGACAGCTTAATTGCCCTCCTCCATTACAGAGAGGCTTAAAGAAAAACAACTGCATATTTACATGTGTTCCAGGTAAGATGAAAACAAATATAACTCAGACTATCACTTCAGCAGGGATTTCTTCTCTTTATACAAGGGGATAAAATGCTCCGAAAATGTATTTCTTTCTGAAATTCGTCAGGAAAGTATTTAAGAAAATTAGGCAGTATAGTACAAAAGAAAATAATAATATAAAGATGGCTGTTGACTAAAGTTAATGTACTATTGCTGACCAGGTGTGAAAAACATAAGATTTCCCCTTTCCCCTCCACATTCCTCTGCTAGGTCTCTGATTTAGGTAGATCTGTGCCTATTCATACATTAGCTCCTAGCTGCCTAGCAGTGAAGGAGAAAAGGATGGAAACCTTCAAGTCCACCTTTTCTCCTTGCTGACTAACTTGGAAAGAGAAAGATGCTGTTTTGTGCAGGGGAAGGAACCAATTGATTTATTTCTCCTTTACAGCAGTATTTAGAAGCATGTCAATACCAAAGGCCTACCCTGCCTCCCTGCTTGCTCATCCCCAGCAAATTCTTTCTCCAAACAGGGAAGTTGCAGCACAGCATGCTGCCATCAGAGATGCTCTTTTTGTCTCATTAACTAAAAAACAAATCCAGTTTGAATTATTATTTTAAGGTCTCAATTTCTAGGCAGCACAATTAAAATTCAGAAACTTCCCAGTTTTTATTTCTTACGCTCACTGCAAATGATGCAGATTGGAAGTGTTTCCCTGCATACACATTACCAGTCAGCTCCTCAGCGTTTCCCACCAGAACAGCCACTTGGACTTCAGCTATCCATGCTGGGCATTTGCCTACAGCAGTGTTTCCAGGGAAAGTTTTAGCACAACTCAGCTCAGCTTTTTGTCAGAGGAGGAGAATACATGCTCCAGGCAAGAAGTCTAAATGCAGAAGACGGTGCGAAACAGGGGAACTATGAGAAGACTGAATTACTCTGACAAGATAAGTAGTCAGAAGGGATACAAGAGAAATTCTCTGATAAAACTACCACTAAGACAGATCTCCCTGTACGATCCTCTTCTCCTCCACAAGTCATGCTGCAGCACTGGAACCTCTGAGAGAAATGAAGCCTTTCACAGAATCACAGAACCATAGGGGTTGGAAGGGACCTCTGAAGATCCCCCTGTCCCACACCCTGCTAATGCAGCTACCCTACAGCAGGTCACACAGATACGTGTCCAGGTGGGTTACAATACCTCTGCACAAGGAGACTCCACCATCTCTCTGGGCAGCCTGTTCCACAGCTCTGTTCCTCTCTCACAGAAAAGAAGTTCTCCCTCATGTCCCCATGGAACATCCCATGTTCCAGTTCGTAGCTGCTGCCCTTTGTTCAGTTGCTGGGCACCACCAAAAAGAGCCTGGCTGCATCCACTCACCTGCCACTCAACAGATATTGATAAGCAGTCATTAAATTAATCCACCACCTCTGTGTGCAGCTCCAGGGCTCCATCACTGCACTGGGAAGAAGTTCCCACGCACATTGGTGCAGAACTTCCTATGCTTCAGGTCGTGGCCATTTCCCCTCGTCCTATCACCACACACTGCTGAGAAGAGTCCGGCCTCGTCCCGTCGTCTCCTGCTCCTTAAATATTTATAGATGTGGATCAGATCCCCTCTGAGTCTTCTTTTCCCAAGGCTGAACAGCCCCAGGTCTCTCAGCATTCCCTCATTAGGGCGCTGTTCCCCGCCCTTTATCATCTTTGTAGCCCTCCAATGGACTCTTTCCAGCAGATCCCTGTCTGTTTTGTACCGGGGAGCCCAGAACTGGACACAGTGCTCCAGGTGAGGCCTCACCAGGGCAGAGCAGAGGGGGAGCATCCCCTCCCTCGACCTGCTGGCCACGCTTTGTTCTGCTGGCCAATTCCTGCAGTGGAGAACAAACTTAAATCAAGACGACACTACTGTAGTCTTTGGGGGAAAAAATTCCTCAAAGCTGCATCAACTATTCATTCAGCCATTTCTTGCTCCTCTGAAATTTCGTAACAACATGTCCTGTTTCTCAGTATTTAATTTTGTCTTTGGCATTGCGTGGCAAGCTCCAACTATTCAGCTGAAAACATTATGAGGAGATAAGAAATGCAGCACACTCAGTACACCATTACAGGTTAAAATCATGGCTAGGGAGCTAGCACAGCAACCCATGGAAGCCATTCTCTTGAAGATGTTACATACAGTGATAATTAGGAAAATACGTAGAGATCTGAAAGTGGAAATAAGACAAGTAAACATAAATCCCTAAGATATCATCAGTGGAGCAAAATCGGGTAACTAAATGAGGTTTACAGGTTACCAAGAATAATTTCCACCACCTTTTTATTTCCTACCTGCATTTATGAATGTATGTTCTTTCTCACAGAATTCTTATCTCTAGACTGTAAGATTCTTTGTTCAAAAAAAAAAAAAAAGACTGGATCTTAATGGCTTGCCAACACTGACAATGCTTTGGATCCTGGGCATTTGTGATATTCAGGTTAAAACAGGAAATTTTGAAGAGATTGTTTAAAAGTGTATTAAGCTAATTTTCAAGTTATTAGTGCTTATCTGGATCCTGTTCTTCCAAGATGTAGCATGCACTAATTCCATGTCATCCTATTAATGCAACCAGGAGGAGACACAATGATACTCTTTAATTCCTGTTTCACCTAGCCTACTTAAATGCAAAGAGTTAAGCTGCTCCACAAATGCTTGTAGGATTTTGGCCTTAACATTGCAAGCTGGGTAGTAACAAGGCAAAGAGGGGGAATGCCAACTGAAATGAAGAAGGTTTAGGTTGAATGGAGAGAAAGAGGTTTTCCTCTTGAAGAGGAAAGCAAAGGGACCAGCTGCCTGGAGCCTGGGCAAGCTCCATCCTTGGTGCTTTCAAGGGGAGACTGGATAAAGCCCCCAGGCAGCACAGTCCTGAAAATGGATTATTCTGATTCTGCAGTCTTACAAATAAGCAATGCATCAGATTGTTAGTGTCTAGTATCTTAAAATGATGCATATTAATAACGTGTGACTACGTTAAAAAAGAAAGCCCATCCCAATTTCTGAGCTTGTTGCTAGATATCCTCCCACGTTCCTTATGTTAAAAACCGAGTGGTTATGACTCCTTAAACTGTTTTCAATCCCGTACATAGCAACAAAATTAGAAAAAGCTCACTCTGCTGCCAGTGTGCAAAAAATAAACACCATCATTAACATACATTCTCAAATCATTAAAAAAAAAAAATCACAAAGCCAAAACCAGAAAATCCAGCACACCAATCCCTAACGCATAGTGCTAAGATTCGGAAAATGGGATTAACCATAAAAAAAAAGTCTGAGGGAGCCAGCCACGTTGAGTGTGTGCCCTCAGTGAGACGAGATATCCAAACTGCCCAAGTAGCTGTGGCTGAGAAAGGCTCTGTACTGGTTCCTGCATCCTGCAGTGGGCCCTAGGTGCAGACGCAGCCCTAACACCTCTGGAAAGCACTGCATTTAACCCACGTGCACCATATGTGTCTGAGCAGCTGTTCAGGATACCTGGTTTTCCCACACAACGTTCTAATCCTGCACAGAAAAGCACTGTGCTCTGAGTTTATCCTGCAGAGCACAGCATTACAGGATTGAGTCCCCTCTGCTTTCAGTATGCACAGATACTATTTCACAAAGCGAAAGCAGAAGCTGGGGGACACAGAGCCCAAAGCAAAAACAAACACAGCAACCCTGCAGAGGTTCCTGCTGATTACAATTCCGAAATTAACACCATGGAATGAAAATAATTTTCAAGGCAGCTCTGCCTCACTCGCTGCAAACCAAACTTCCACAGCGAGGGAACAATGCTTCCTACGGACAGAGCAGCTCCTGACTCACGTTTCTGCTGGGCTTCACTGCACGCACACGCTGTGCAGTAAATAACACTGGGGCCTAAGAAATGGGAAAGAAAGGAGAAAAAAGGGAATGAGATCACACGTTGGGTTCTCTCTGCACCAGTATCAGTCCTGAGCAGAATGCAGGAGTGGGGAAGCAGACGCAGGGTCCTGAGCTCGGGGCTCAGTTGGGCACACGCTGACGGCATCCACAGCTGCAACTGCAGAGATACTTTTCATCAGCCCTGGACCAGTGCTGGTTCACTGCGATGGGATTTCAGAGATTTTAATTACAAACTTCTTGCCTGTGTTTAATAACACAATTCTCAGAGGTCTGCTGTTTGATTTCCTTTGGCCAGATTTTCATGGGACTGACATACATGCAAACACCGACTCACACGCAGATGTTGAATTTCTGTTACGCTTTGTGAATACATAGTGGATTTCAGGGAAAAAAAGCAAACACGCAGAAAACAAGAATTTTTTATCACAAACAAAACATTACAGTGGGTCAGAAAACCAGCCTGGAGTGAGCTGTGCACAGGAAAAACATTGAGGTAGGCACTGAGAAAGGAAAAACTTCGACCCAGTGTTCCAAACTCAGTGACACTGCAGGTACGTGAATCACACAGTCACAGAATTGAAGGGACCTCCAGACATCATCGAGTCCAACCCTCTGCCAAAGCACCTCCCAGCCCAGGTTGCACAGCTCGGTGTGCAGGCAGGTCTTGAATGTCTCCAGAGAAGGAGATCCACCACCTCTGTGTGCAGCTCCAGTGCTCCATCACTCTCAATATGGAAAAGCACTTCTGAAGCCAATGACCCCCATAGTGAATAACGCCAGAAGAACATACAGCCCTCACTAATTCACTTGATGGAGTTTTCATGGGGGCACTTGAAGAGATGAAAACAGACAATTTGAAAGTGGAAAGAGCCACGTGGCACAAAGAGTATCTCAGGGAAAGGTCATTTCGAGAGGAAACCTACGGATACTTGGGATATAAAAATATCACCAAGCAGAGTGAAACTGTCAGAGCTGTGACAGGTGACGCAAACAAGTTCGTGAATGCCAGACTTGGAAAGATAGGGGAACAGTCTGCAGGGAATATCCAGGAATATCCAGCAGTACATAACAAAAACACACAGAGGTCATACAAATAGGTGACGCTTGCTGAGTTTAACAGCATTCCCTGTGTTTGATAGAAAGTTAAAAACCAAAAGTGAAATCAGCAACAGCTAAGTTAGGAAGAGATGAAAAACTACAGCACAAGGAGGCTTTGGTCTGATTTCTGCAGCACAAACAGTGCACTTCCATCCCAAGTTCACAAGTAGACAAATCATTTGCCTCAAAGGAACGGTTACATTAGAACACCTACAAAGCTAAATAAATTGATCCTGATAGATAGCAATCAATTCTTCCACCAAATTTATGCAGCTGCAAAAGCTGAAATAATGTTTTCTTTCATCCTCTTTCTGCTTCTCAGAAGAAAGATTTTATTTTGATGTAAATTGATGAAAAACAGCCGCCAGTGAGTTGCAAGTAGAGAATGATGCAGCAGGGAATTTGGACCAGAACTAAGAGTTCTGAAGTCTGTCTTCAATAGGAATCGATTCTGAAGGAAGTTACTCTGTTCCAAAGGTTGTGGGATATTTGTGTTTGTTGGGTTGCTGGTGTTCTCATTCCTCACTCCAATCTGGAGCAGCTCTTCAGAGACTTTCCGAGCTGAATATGAGAATAACATTTTGAATTGACCTCTGCCAATGCTGGAATCTTACTTCATCCTGAGGTTCTTCCACCAGATTACTGAAAGCATTAATGCAGTGGGGAGTTCACAACTGACTGATATCCCAATCTTCCCACAAAATTCACATTGCAGTTATCCAACCTAGAGCTTTTTGCAAGCTGAACTGGAAATAAGAACACATTCTTCAGTTGATGGTTGCACTGTCCCTTCAATAACAAGGACAAACATTACACTCAGTGCTCTTAGGACATGCCTTTGTAGTAACAGAACACCCAACACTGCGACCTACTGCAAACCAGTACTTGTGGATGCTGCTGTAACGGGTGTACGTTCAAAATAAATGTTCTTTCAATCTTAACACATCATGCAGCGTGCAGGGATGAAAGAAATCATAATATTTGTTCCTAAAACGCCATCTATTTCACCACTTCCTAAATTTCCCCTCCGACACATCCAAGATAGGATGAAAAGAGTCACTGTAGAGCTCAGCCAGAGGTTGACATACCAAATGCAAGTGAAACCATGACATCTCACAAAAGTAAGTAGCCTAGATTTGGGTTTTAAGTATCAGCCAGAATTAAAATTTTACTGAAGTTCATATCGTGTTTCATTTTGTTAGCTAAACTTGAATCTCTAGCTCTCTCTATTGAAAGAAGAGTTGTAATTTCATCTTTATTACGTTTCTTAATTGCCAGCAGGATTTTGTAGTTGAGAGCGCTTAGAATTCAGAACGTGTAGTTCTTTTTTGAATCCAAACTTAGGATAAAATGAGTATTCCCCTTATTTCTATTTTTAATAGTAAATCAAAGAAAACAAGTACACAGTAGCTACTACTGAAATGGGTTCTTTCCATTTTACCTGCGGATCTAATCAGCTAAATAAATGGATATACATCCATAGATGTTTCTGTCTCAGCACTCACTCACAGCAGAGGCTGAGTAGGTTTTATGCCACTATCCTTCCTACAGGGCTATCAGCATATGGAGAAGGTTTGCAGTGTACAGGAGAATTAAGTTCTGAATGTATTGGTTTTTCATAGAGCAGTATGTAACTACAACAAACTTGTAGTTAAGAGTTAATTTGGTGAAATTAACTCAAGGTAAAACTTGAAAGAAACAGCTATGGTCAACAAAATGCCAGGATGGCCTTTTTGCCAATGGCTTTTCTTAAAAGGAAGTTCTCCCCACCTATGGAAGAACAGGAGGCATGCAGCAAGGAGAGTGGGGCCTGGGAGCCTCCAACAGAGCCCTCCTGCACAGGGATGGCCAAGAACAAGGAGTACCACCCTTCCCTCACTGCACAGCCATCATCCTCATTGCCCTCCTCCACAGGAAGAAGTCATCAGAATCCTGTTTCACAAGGTCTTCCCATGTCTCATCTTTCTTCCTTCAGTTTCATATTTTAAGAACTGCAGCAGCAAATATTTGATTTTAATAACTTAAGCCTTTCCGTAGTGTTGTCAGATGTTGCCTTAATTGAAATAGTTCTTTCATCATAATGCAGTAGCTGATTGCCTTTTCTTTTCATTTTTAGTGTGGAACTGGATTTTAAGCAGCAAGAAGATAAACTACAGCCAGTTTTGAGAAAACTTCATCCTATTGAGGAAACTCAGGTTGCACCTTTGCCTTATTCTCAGGAGAGCTACTCCTCGACTCCCAAGCAAAAATCCAAAACTGAATCAAAAAAGCACGGAAGATGGAAACTCTGGTTCCTTTAACAAAGTCCTGTGGAGTTCAAGGCCTTCTCCGAAATATATTTGGAGTTCTGTCAATCATCTGCAAGGGATCTCGGTACACTGTTCCGTGTTACCAGCCCATGTTGTTCTGACTACTCTGGCAGCATTCAGTTCTCACCGTATGTACCAAAAAGGCCTTTGTTCCTACAAACTCATGTTCAGAAGCAAAGGGTTAAGTGACATCTCATCAGCTTTTATTTGCGGTTCACCAATGTGGGATGCAAAACCTGAATTGAAGTTTATTCAAAGATGGAAAGGAAAACTATTCCCTCCCTCCTTCCTTAGATCTGAGAGCATCACATTCTAACCTGTTCAACTGTAGGCTGTCATCCTGTACACAGCTAAATATCACTCTTGTTTTAAAGCCTTTTGGGGGTTTGGTTTATTGTCTTTAACTAATAGGGGGAAAAAAAAAAAAAGCAAGCAAGCCTTATGTTTGCAGTCTTCAGTTTTACAGATCCATGTTGATCGGGGAGTGCAGTTTTCAGCACATATATCCTGGACAAAGCACAATTTTTCATGTGGTCCAAGACCATGAATACTCTCTGAGATGTGACTATATGTATATTTGCCTTCACGTGTTGCAGACTTCAGCCTAGCTATCACATTTTGACAGTGCACCATCAGTTCTAATTTAGCTGTGTCCTCACCACCAGGCAAACGAGGCTGCTGCCCATCAGCAGCAGGTGGGCAGCAAGAAATGTCCCAAGCCACGACAAGCCTTAACCACACCAAGCTGACAGGGTCAAGGCTACAGGACAATAAACTGTCCTAAATCTCACTTTTAATCTTGGCTGCCCAAAAGCTCTAAATACCACATTCTGGTATAAGAAAAAAAAAAAAAAAGAGACCATAAAAACACAAAACTAACAATAAAAAGTTGTACAGATTGCTGGCACTTGCCGTGATTTACTGTCTTTTTCTAAGGCACTCATTGGAAAACCTCTACATTATTGCAGAAGGTGCCATAAATTTTATAGCACGCATTATGCTTTGAAACCTGTCTGGAAGGAGCAGCAATTTTAGAAGCTGTTCATTTACCAAGCTTCTCAGATGGGTTTCCCAACCAACGCATTACAATTTATACCCATATCTGTTCATTGCACCAACTGACCAACACTGTCCTAGGGAGGAGATGTTTGATTATTTTTCCTTTTTATTTTGCTCTGAATTACAAACTCAAACCTCTTCCTTTAAGTCTTTGTTACTGTCATTAAGCTCCTATCTAGAATGGCCACACCTCACCCTGGAAGTGGCCGGGCACAGGGAATTATGTTGCATTGGGTAACATTTAAGAAGTCATACAGAGTTATGAGACAGTCTGGTTTGCTGAGATCTGGTTTTGAAATGTCACACCCCGCAGCATCACTGAGATAGGAATTCTTCAGTCTTTAGGTGGTAGAAATACCACCACTAGCAGATGAGTTTGCACACACGACCAAACTTGAAATGCTTTCATTGGCACTGTTTTCCTCTGAGCTCAACATCCAACCCATAACTATGAGAAAATGTGAGGAGAAACACATGCTGTATGCTAGGAAAATTAGAGAAAGGAAGTTAGAATGGGAACAGACATGGAGGAGATGTCAGAGCCCACCTCAAAAGGAATTTCAGCATGCTTTAATGTGAAAGTCACCTTGTAGGAAACTTCAAGAGGGCTATGAGTTCTTGTACATACATAAACAATACCCTGAAATACTCTGTGAAAGCCAAAGGATCAGATGAGGTGACCAGATCCTGTGTACCAGGAAGGAAGTGCAGCTGTTTCATCAGGAAGAAGTGTGGTGCACGTATTTCATACTGCTTTTCATTAAAGATACAAAACTGTTGATGAGGCAGCCCTAGAAACCCACTCAATTACTTCCAAGCAAGAAAATCTATTTGTTTGGTTTTTTTTCCTAAAAAGAAATACCAAACATGGGCATAAAAAGGAGACACAACAATATTCAGCATTTCAGAATAGCGGCCATCACCTCACAAATTTCTATACGCTAACGCGCCATTTAATTAAGGAAATTAAATCAAGCAGCTCTCAGTGGCAGCCAGCTCCAAATGGTTAGCATCTCCTCATCAGCCACTCTCCCCATCAATCTGTTGTGAACATTCTGGTGTGCAGGGACTGACACTGCTCAGCCGCTGTGCGTGCGGTTACCGACTCGCCCGCAGGGTCCAGGGTCTGTGTGCATGTGACACCACGGAGGAAATCTCAGCGGTGGAACACGTGAGAGCTCAAAGGGAACGTTCTCACGTCGCGTTCAGGCTATTTTCTTAAAAAAAAAAAAAAAA
>VXAB01013764.1:300090-384464 GCA_013399175.1 Odontophorus gujanensis
TTTAAAAAAAAAAAAAAAAAAGGAAAAAAAAAAGAGTTGCAGATTTTTAATTTTTTACATTTTTTTAAAAAAGGAAAAGCGAACATACATCTAGTCTTGCTTAAAGTTGCATAAACCGTGTTCTATCGTACCATGCGATGTAATTTGTAATAAAAACGGATTTTTTTTGGCAAGTGTGTAAAAAGCATCACATTGTATTGCATTTAGAAGCACTCGGGCTCAGCCGAGGTACCAGGAAGACCCTCATCCTTCAGAGCTCTTGTTAAACGCGACGCTCTTTGTGCCCTCTGGTACAACGCGGGTACGAGGTGATAGAGGAGGAAAATACACCTTCCCCTTTCAGTGTGGCACATGCCATAGCTTTTCCAGGTTCACTGACAGCCTCCACACACTGATTTGCTATATGCCCTTCCCTCATATCACGCTGAAAATAATTTTTAGTCGATGAATACTGCGGTGACTTTCTATTACTTGCTATTTTCCAAGTCCGTATTAATTCCCATTAAGCGACAGTTCTGCTCTTTGTTTTCTAACTGCTAGGCAACACTAGTCATGTACGTATCACTTGTTTTCTTAAAGGAGGAAAAAAAAAATCACTGTAAAAAATAGTTTAAAAATCAGGATAAGCTGAAGAAAAATTCATGATTAAAACTGAGAAATCCTACCCTCGGTACCAAGTGTTTGCTTTTTCTTACTTCAGATGCAAAACTGTCCATGCTGCTCATTTCACTCAGCATTTAAATGGTGATCACCTATTCAATAATCAGATAGATTTGTTTCTCAGGAACACTTCCAGTCCCAAACCACTGTTAGACTGTCCCATTCTTTCAGCAACTCTACCACGCACTGCTCAGAACACTCTCGTGACCTCAGATAACTCAAATTTCACTTCTGGAAAGGCATCCCTGTCTTGGAAAGACAACAGACAGCATCCACCACTGTCTTTCATCTATTATTTCACTCTTTCCTCCTCACATCAGTGCTGTGCTCTGCTGTTTTACACTTTTCAGTCCCATGCTGTCATTAGTTTCACTTCCTCCCTTTGCCCGGTGTCATTTCAACCCTGCAGAGATTCTCTCTCACCTCACTACCTGAGCAGCACCTCTGAACTTTCCATTAACATCAGAAGGCTCAGGTCCTTCACATCAAAGCCTCTACTTTCTGATAACTTTTACGGCTCTTCAGTTTTCAGTTTCTCAGCATTCTTTTCCAAAACAAGGCAGGAAAAAGCTATGTGGGAAAGACTCCACTTGCTGCTGGAGCCACAAAGCCCACTCCTGCACACTGCTCCCGTGTCACAGCCCAAGAGAACTCAGAGGCATTTGTTCTGATGGTGGCACAGTGGGTGACAGCTGGCTTTTCAGCAGAGACACAGAGATGTTCAGAGCTCCTCTTTTCCTCTAGCCAAATGGAACATGGCTTGTTCCACGATGTAAAGAAATCCAGACTGTGTGCTTAACAGACAACAACTGTACATTTACACAGATCTGAAGTGTCTTTCAAAGAACTGTCCAGACAGAGATCCACAAACCCCGTCCAGATGACCTTTCTGAAGTGAGAGTTTGGCTCTGTAAGTTCTTCTCAGCTCTGGAAGCAACCAGCGCTCCGAGGCACTGACCACACTGAAGCTGAGAGCAGTCGTGATTCATTCTGAACCCACTGTGGTCAGTGGTGATTTACTGGAGGCCATAAAACACCAACTCACACAGAGCACTGCATTTGTTGGAGAGGCAAGAGAGAAGATTATTTAAAGTCACACTCACTGAAAGAGCCGAGGAAATACGCTCAATTTCCTTTCTCGAGGCAACATGTTTTGCAGGAAGGAAAGCTTCACAATCGTGCTGCAGTTCCCAGCACCCTGCAGGCAGGGTGAGCTCTGCACCCAACCAACTGTGCTTCCACCCATGGCTCAGATTGCACTGCACTGCTCACCAAAGCCAGAGATTAGCAAAGAGCGGGTCAGGAACGGTGTCGGAAGGGACTAGAGAGTGTACAGGAGGCAAAATTCTGCTACTCCAATAGCTGGGTCATGTACAAGGCCAAAAGTACCTTTTCTGACTCGTAACTGACTGTATTTTCGATGAGAATTGTTAGAAGTTGTCTCTATAGGTCTCACCTTTACTGAGAAAAACTTACCCAGCAGCTCTGCTTCAGTTAGCAAACAGATCAGGCAGAATCGCCCAAGTGAGACTTCCAGGAAAAAAAGAAGAAACATCCTCAGAAATAACAAGCACTGAAATGGAGAGCTGACTTTTCTCATCTTGAAATCTGTTCAATGTGGCAAGAGGGGAACAAATGCTAATTTCCAAGTCCATAAATTCGTCGCTTTCACTGAAACGACCTGTCCAAGCAGCCAGAAGCATGAGAACCTTTAAAAGGTTTGCACCCTGCCCCCCACGTTCACACTGAGATATGGCAAAAGTTAAAATCCCTTTTCGTTTCCTGGACCAAGGAGGAATGTTGGTAAATCCTACAGAGAAACAAATTTCACCACATTTCCACGTGGGTCCTTGCAGTGCTGTATGTGCCCACTCAGAGCGCCGGGGCCACATCCCTGCCTGCTGCAAAGGACAGGGAAGGAAAGTCAAGCACAGCTACACCCCCTTCCATCTTTCCCCAACATTTCTCCAAAGAAAACCAACCTGGCAACAGCCACATCAGTATCAGACATACAAAACCCTATCTGAATGTTAGAATGGAGAGGAAAGCTATTGTGATTACGTACAGTATCTGTAATAGGCTCTAATTACACGTCCTCCTGAAACAGAAAATTCAGTGTCCTGCATTCCTGTCACACCATCACATCCAGCAACCTGAAGCTTTCTGCTCACGAACGGAAGAGATCATACACAGCCCCTCAAGCACTGGCACCCAGCAAGTCATGTAAATGGGAACAACGTCCAAAAGCAAATGCCTTCAGTAGTGATCACATAGATCAGGTAACCCATGAGCCACAGCAATTACAACCAAGTTTTATAGAGAAGGTGGTGATCCCATTTGCCACAGCTAATCAAAGCAGGACCCAAGCAGACACATGGTTCACTTGCTGCTCTTCAGCTGAAGAAGACAACATTGCTATTTCTTCAAGGTGAAAACACACCAACTGCAGAATGCCAGATTTACATAAGAAGCAAACTGCATATGCACATTGCCCTGATTTTACTACTTAGGAGAAAGTTATTATTTCAACTATGCCTCTATGGTATCATTTATCTTTAAACTCCTTCCGTCTCCTCATCCTGCAGGAGCAATTCTCCAACACAAACTGTGGTAGTGATAAAAGAAAAGGCATAATTTCAACCTGATTCTAAGCCAGGAGGGCTCAGGTTACGCTTGCTAATTATTGGTTGCATTTAACTCTGCCTCCTTAGTTGACACCAGAAAAAATGATGACCCACTGTCACTTTTTTATGACAAAAAACTGCTATTGCAAATCAAAGAGATAGAAATGGAAGACGGGAGAAAAAAGTTTAGAGGAGGAGGCATAAAAGAACTAAACTTGCAGTATGCTTGCAGATCCAAGCATCACTATGTACCGAGTAAATGAGACAGCAGTAGGTAATAAGATGCAGAGAGGAAAGAGCACTTTGTAATAAAAAGTAAAACATCACCATGTGCAATTACACTGAGAAATAAACCAGGAAAAGAAAAGGGAGATCAGAAAAACATGCTGGTGGACTCCCACTGGACTAGCAGATAAGCACTTCTTTTGTTAAAGAACAGATCACAACTTCAAGTGGACTGAATGACAGCAACAAATCAATGTAATGTACCAAACCAAACCAGCTCGAATGCAGAACACGAGGTCAGCCACTCAGACAGATGGAAAACCCAGCCCAGTTAGAGCAGAACCCGTCCTCTCCCCTTACATAAGCTACAGACGAGCTACAAGCCAACGCTCTACTGCTCACTGAAGGCACACGGTTACAGAAGGTTTTGGTTGCTTTGGATCACTTGAGAATCAAATCCTATTACATTCACGTTCAGAAAGATGTGACAAAGGAATTTAAGTTTACATCGGGCACTTACGATGAGCTCCGAATCGCGTCCCATGGAAATGACTGTTCTGTTTACTGTCCTCAGAAGCTTCTCCATGATTATCTGGACATGTCGTTGTGTTGGCCCCTAAGGAAAAAGAATGAATTAGTTCTAACTAGATACACCAATACAAAAGCAAACAGTTGAGTTCAAACGACCTCTCTTGTGAGAGACAGATAAAACAGTATGTAATTCTACTGATCAAGAGCAGAAAATTGGTCTCTGCTTGTTCATTTGTTTAAAAAAAAAAGACCATGTCAATTCTTAACATATTTTGCTAACAAATTTATTGATGGTTTTCTAAATGGAAAGCAAGTCTCTGGAAGTACGAGCAATGACTGTGACATTTGGTTACCTCATTTTATTCTCCTCAGTCATTTTTCCCAACATTGCCAAGTCAAAGGAGCTATTATGCAACAGCTCCACAAAAAGGAACTACCAAAACCAAAGCATACCTTCATTCATACAATAACCTGCATCTGATCATTTAACCATGCTTTAAATACCAAAGGCAGACTTGCATATATGCAGAAAGCATTTGCATGTTCAAAGAGCAATCCATCATCTGTACATACACACACAGCTACCACTCCAACAGAATTCTTCTTCCCACTGCTGACATATGTCTTCGGGATCAAGCTTATAATTCTGCTCTACCCTTCAGTTCTCTCTGCTCTCTCCCAGGTGTTTTCCCAAAGATCTTCCTCTTCTCCTCACACCTTGCACTTGTGCTACTCCTGTCTATTTCCCATTTTAATTTGTGCCCCTCCTCGTTTGCGGAGTTTGCTTCCTTTCCCTGCTCCCTTCTCCACCAGTAAGTGTGTTCTGCAGTCCTTTCCTTGCCAGCAGCCATGTGGGGCAGCCCTGGGTTCAGCTCCAGAGATGGGAGGGCTGCAGGTTGCCTGCTGCCACGGGAAGAAAGACAGACAACATGGACTGACAGGAAGCAGCGAGGCTGTCAAAAACAAATCCCATTTTGAAAATAACCTACTCTCCAAAGCACTCACGTAGTACTACTTGAGAAAAGAAATAACATCACTTTCCATTTCTTTTTGGTTTTGCTTCCCCAAAAAACAGCCAAACAAAGATGCAAGACACTATGTGAGCAGGTGACCCCAGAGGTCCTCTCCAGCTGAAGGAGTGGATGCTTCCACACAGGATTGAAGGTTCATGCAGCAGCCACAGCAGATCTTAAAGACAGCATCAAATGACTACAGTTCTCCAGCAATGGAGCAATATTTGCATATTCGTGCAAAGTCAGGAAAAGACAGAAAGACTGTTATGTAAGCTGCACATCTGCACGCCTGCCCAGAGCACTCACAGGTTTGCAGGTGCAGCTGCCTGACATTTCTATTCTGAACAGATAAGACTAATACTCATGCAGAAGCAGTCAACTACCCATACAATAACAGAACTGTAGAGGTTGGAAGGGACTTCCAGAGATCATTGAGTCCAACCCCCTGCCAAAGCAGCTCCCAGCCCAGGTTGCACAGCTCGGTGTCCAGGTGGGCCTTGAATGTCTCCAGAGAAGGAGATCCACCACCTCTGTGTGCAGCTCCAGTGCTCCATCACTGCACTGTGAAGAAGTTCCCACGCACATTGGTGCAGAACTTCCTATGCTTCAGTTTGTGGCCATTTCCCTTGTTCCTATCACCACACACTGCTGAGAAGAGTCCGGCCTCATCCCTTTGCCTCCTGTTCCTCAGATATTTATAGATGTGGATCAGATCCCCTCTGAGTCTTCTTTTCTCAAGGTTGAACAGCCCCAGGTCTCTCAGCCTTTCCTCATAAGGGAGGTGTTCCACGCCCTTTATCATCTTTGTAGCCCTCCAATGGACTCTTTCCAGCAGATCCCTGTCTGTTTTGTACCAGGGAGCCCAGAACTGGACACAGTGCTCCAGGTGAGGCCTCACCAGGGCAGAGCAGAGGGGGGGAGGACCCCCCGCCTCGACCTGCTGGCCATGAATATCCTGAGCTGGAAGGGATGCCTAAGGATCACTGAGTAGTAATCCAGGTTATTTCTTACCAAGATGTACAATTCTACTATATAACGTTAAACAGCACTTTAAGAAGTCAAGCAAGTTTGCTAAATTCACAAAACTAGATGTGCAAACACACACACACATACATGCACCTTCAGGGTCACCTTCAGTATCATTCATACGTGTGCCACATAGTGCTTGGGTAGATGGGGATTTCAAGTACTTTCCACCAGGCACAGGCTGAACACTGTGTAAGAGGGAGGTTTAGCCCTCAAGCATGCATATCCTACTCACTAACCAGCACCTGTGAAAGAGTCCTTAGACTGCAGTGGTGATTGGAGTTGCCACAGAAACAATACGAAACATCCCCCAGATGTCAGAAAACATCCTTGTCACTGTATACCTAAAAAGACGTCCTAGAAGAGATTGGTGAGGGGACAGGAAAGAATCTAAATCATCAGGAGTTACCTGCTGAATCACTTCTGCTAAGATTCATTTCTTTTAAATGCTAATCTTCACAGAAACACGAGATACTAACCACATCTTTCTTGTAGAGCACTTCCAGGATGTTACTCAGCAACTGGCAACAAGCCTCCAAATCTTCTTGTCTTTCCAAGTGATACTTGAGCTGATCTGTCATTGTTGGCAGCAAGATTTCCCTGCAGTCTGCACACAAGACATATGATTACATACACAACAGTAAACACGTGCACAGTACTACCTATACAGCCAACCTGCCACAGTGCTTAAGTCAAAAAATAAATAGGACAAGGATATCTTTCAGCTGCATTTTAACCTAAACCACAAAAACCCAGGGAAAAAAAAATAAGGCACTGAAAGTTAATCTGAGAAGGCTCAGACACACTCTATCTCCCCATTTCTGACCCAGCTGAGCAAAGTGCTTGAACAATCTCGCAGCCCTTAACCGCCCATGCTTGAAAACAACAGTTACCCCCTCACAAAACACCACACAACATTTCACACATCTAACAAAAGTATAACCCTCAAATTGCCTTACTGTACATGGAGAGAACACCACGACATTGCATTTCCTCACTGGAGCACAATCTTTCCTTAAAGAGAGACTGCTCAGCCAGAGATCTGCCTTCTGCATGGCTGTACCAAGCACGTATCCCTCATGCTCAAAGCAGTGAAGTTAAAACCCTTTCATCCCCCTCCACCCCCAGCCCAGTACTTCCACACCCAAAGGAGGAGAACCAGTTACTCCTGGAGCAGCTACCATGAGTCCACCCCTCCCAAGATACCCTGCAGGAAGGCCTGAATTCTGCTCTCACAAACTGCACAATGGGGAAAAATAATAGTCAACAGTACAAAGAAATAATCACGAGAAACACACTACAATGCAGCACAGAGAGCACTTCGTCTCAAGAGGATGCCAGAGAGGAACTAAAGCAGCAACAACTTTATCCTGCCTTGTAGGCTCACAGAATGAGAACGAATGGAGGACACGCACACCCAGCTTCAGCAGTTCAAGAGAAACATTCTTCAGTCTCAAGTGATTGCCACACATGGATGTTCACCAGGGATGCATGAGTGGGCCCTCATTCAAAGGAAGTACACTTTTAGGAGTTAGAAAAATACCACACTGAAGAAACTATTTAATTACTTCTCGGTCATTTAACCACCACCTTCCTAGCTCAAAAAAGAGCAAAACCACGGTGCATTAGTTGAATTTTTCCCTCTAGGAACAGGCACTAAAGCCTGCAAGGTATTTACACAGAGAAATCCATCCAGCCATAGCATCACATCCTCTCATATTCATCTCCATTATGACTTACCCATTAAGGAGAAGAAAACTGGATTACAGGAGAAACAAATCTAATTTTGGAGAAACATCATCATCATCATCAGTTCCCATTATATTTACAGCTATATTATTCATAAATCTGTATTGATATTGAAAGCAGGGAGGTGGTGACCCCTGTGACTAAACAGCACTGACTCAAACAGCACTGAAAACTGAGATAAATCCAACCTTATTCCAGTGGTTAAAGGCACAAAAGCATAACAAACGGCACTGAATGAGATTATTAGCAGGATATTTATTAATGATCTAAAGCTGCTTATACAAACATTAAGTCTCTAAACCATCCCTAGTAAGGCAGACAGTGAAACAGATGTGTTTGAGGTAATAGGTAGCAGTCAATTCACCTGTACAACCTTAGCTGAAGAATAGCATCCCCTCAAACTGAAAGGGATGCTGGAGCTGAACGAAGATCCAGCACTGCAATGAGTTTTTTGGACTGATGAAGGTGACTCACCAACACCGTGTTGATATCATTGCTGTTTTGTATTCATTTTAAGCTTCTGCAGCCCTTGACCATTCCCTCCCTAACCCAATGCTATTCCCTTCCATGTTTAAGTACCTGGGCCACTCTTACATGACATGAATCACCAGACAGACTTAGAAAGAAGCAAAGGCAGATTTGCCCTGCCCGTAGCATAGCAGTTGGAACTAGATGTCTCCAAGGTGCCCTCCAACCTAAGCCATTCTGTGATTAATTCTATGACTCTAAGAAAAAAAAAAAAAGCAACAAAAATGCAGTGTTGAAGCACAGTCCTTTCCCCAAACACGAGGGAAAGTTCTGCCACCCAGTTGCTAAGCATTCCAGCAAAGGCATGCTAATGGGGCTCTGTAAAGCCTACAGGGTGAATCAACATTTAATAACCTACTAAGGCCAATAATTAAGACATTCACGTTCCTGCTAAGCCCCACTGGTAGAGAACGGTCAAAGATCAATTTAATATCTGCAAGCATCCATGAGGCAGAAATTACAGCTACGTCACCTCTGGGGATGATTGCCTGGAATACACGTTGATCAACAGAGCAGGTAATCAGGCTGCATTTCTGAGAAAGGAAAAACTAATTGATTTGTCAAAGCACTTCCCTGGGAGTCACGCAGCCTACACAAACTTCTCCTGGAAGACCTGACAGCGCTCCTCAAGCAGCACCTCCTGGCTCTCTGCCTTCCTACTCACTGACTGCTGAACATCAGCTGCTCTGTTTGTAGCTGCTGCAGAATGCAGAACACGGGAGGATAAAACAGTGTCGAGGTGTCCTGACTACTTGATCATTCCATATAAAAAATTCAGATCCTTCTCAGATCACTAGAAGCACCCAAGACAAGTGCAAAGCACCAAGAGTGTGAAACCTTCCAAGTTCACTTGGCCCTCTAATTACTAATGGAAGCTTTACACCAAGGAAGAAATAGTAACACAGAGATGACTTTGGAAGAAGCGAAAAGGAATAAACACTGCCAGTTGCAAAGACAAAGGCTGGGACTGAAATCAGATGGGCACTTTATGGCAGTCATCATCTGATCGTAACAAAATCCTTTTCATGGACTGAATGATTTTTATGTACTTTCTCTGGTGTTGAGGGAGCTCACCAACACACAACTGTCTCTATTTACGTATGTACACACATAGGCACACATTTCAACAAGTCTACTACTATGGTAATACACTCCACACTGAGACAAGATTTTAAGCACCTCCTCTGCCATAAACTACCCTGAATAACACTGCGTTGATCAACTGCCTCTCAATTATTTACAAGCAGAGCAGAGGAAAAGTTAACCTTCATCGCCCTGTCGGTCACAAACACCTCCCAGCACTGATTAATGGCAAGGCCAGAGAAATCCAGAGCCTATGGCATTAGTCTGCTGCTCAAAAACCAGCTGAAGATAGCTCACAAGTATGATGCACAGTGATTACAGACAACAGTAATACGACATCTGTTCATTCTCTGCTGCACAAGTCCAACCCCCAGTGATTAATGACACAGGAGTGCGCAGCGAGAATAAAATATTAATCTTTATAAAAGGATGCTCAGGGGGCATCATCAGCTTAGGAGCACCCAAGCAAAGCTCCAGCAAAACACTGACATGGGAACTCTGCTGGAGCTAAATACACACCATAAATTTTAGTCAATACAAAGTATTTCACGTAGAGGGACGCTGCTAAACGCATTTCTTTGTTTTATACCTCACTCTGTTTACGAGGCCAAAAACCCCCTCTGCTCAGTAACTGTGCTTCCACTGTGGTGGAGATGAAGACACTATGTTTAGTCAAAATTAATGGGTAAGAAGTTCTATAGATGCTATATGCTCCCCACTAACATTTAGCAGACAAACAACTTCCGAGCGGAGAAACCACTCGGTTTCCTGGCTATTTAATACAGCAGCCACACAGCTCACTCAGTAATTAGCTGGGAGTCATTTGTAAAAGAAACTGATTGAGAATGCAAACAGCTCTACAGGACAGAAGAAATCAGATAAATCACTATTTACACAAAACCAAAATTCTGATGTTTCCAAGGATAAGGCACTTCATTTAGCCACAAACTAAGCAGTCGTGCACTTAGACCTGAGAGCAAGCATTCAGCTGTTAGAAAACCTCTGTGCTCCAGACTGTTCAGACACAGGATCAGGGCATTTTCCTCAAAGAAAAAAAAAAAAATCACTGATGAAATGCTGCTTGATTTTCAGTATGTCTTCAAGCTTTCTTGCAGTTCCACAGTCTTGTACCACATATTGCTTTTAGACATGAAAACCTCATTTCTGTGATATGGTGCAGCATCAGACTGACACTTATATGAAAATACTGGCTATTAGTTTAAAGTGTTTGAATAAATGAGAAGAACTGCATTCTTAGTAATAAGAATTCAAACTCATGGAGCAAGGGAAGTCTACATTTAACCACTGTGGTTACTTGCTTAATTTATTTTCAAGCGTTTACGAAAGATTTCCAGTAAAATTCATTCTCCAGGCATAAGCTTTATGCAGAATTATCTGTGGCACAAGGAGTATTTAAGATAATGTTTTGTTTATTGATAACAGGAGACTATGTGAGGACATGCAGAAGTGCATGGGAAGAATGGCAACAAACAGATGTACACTGCCAGACAGTGGGAAGTGGTATAGTCATGCCCCCTCACTGCCCCCATGTCCTCCTGGGTCACACCTCATCTCAAAACTGAAGCTGGGATGCACACAGCAGTCTGAGCAGCACTGCTGGTGCACATGCCTTGAACGTCCATCACACCTCAGCTGGAGCACATCACTTTGAGGGCATTCTTGACTCAGGTGACATGAAAGCCTGCAGTCAGGAGCCTCATCGTAAGACCCAGAAGTCATTCAGAAGTGCCATTCCATCAGTAAAACCAGACTGGGTTCAGATGGGTAATCAGCAGTAACAGCAGGATATTTTACCTTTCTTAGGAGCTCCACCAGCTAGTCATCACTCTCTGAAGACAGCTGAGTTTGGAGCTACACATAAACAAACAGCATACACAAATTCTCCTTCTTCAGTGACTCTCCTGAGAGAAGAATTTAATTTCCACAGAGTAATATAATAAAAACATGATGCAACACTGTAGTTTCTCTCAGAAGTGCTCTGATCATTGCTTTTTGTCTACTTGATCTCAATTTTCTCCTATCCAGAATGGCCAAGGGAAACACCTCACGTCACTGACTTCTGCCCCGAAGACTCTGCATCCCAAAAGCTGCTAGAAGTAAGAAAAATTACTACAAAAAGCTGAGAATGAAAGACAGAAATGATGCACATTTTGTAGTAACACTTGGTGCATGCATCAGGAAGAACAAACATTAAAGTAGCCTATGAGAAACGTGTACCATTTTAAGCAACACCAGCAATTCCATCTGCTTTCTCCCTTATTACTCCTGCAATTCAGAGCAGATACAGTTGTGTCACTCTTCAGTTGTGGCAAATAAGGGCAGAAAAGTTCTAAAAAGTGAAGATCAAATTGCAGTGCACTTGGAGCTGCTGGTGCAGGAGTGGTGACATAGCCATTAGAGCCAATTTAAAGCAGCTTTATTCCTACTTCATCACTGTCTGTAGTTACAGGGAATACACCCACAACTTTTGTGCTACAGTCCCACTTGAGCAAAAAATGGGAAACTACTGAAGGCTTCCTTATGGAAAACCTCTAACTCTTTCTCAAAAGGTCCAGAGGACCTATGATCCACAAGTCTTAACTCTCTGTAAGCATCCTTTAAATTTTGAGGGAAAATGTGTATATGTATCATGCAGCCCCAATAATTTTACATGTACTCACTATAAATATACTTAAAGAATAAATGTACTGCAAAGTCAGTCAGAACAGAAGGTAAAAATAAAACAAAGCTTGTTCTTTGAGCATCATTCTCCACTGATGCTTGATAAGAAAGAGCAACAGTTAGGACGTTTCCATGGATGTTAGCAGCAGATCCATGCAATACCTATCTTCTAGCTGAACTGCTCCATGTGCAAAGCACAATGCTTTGTGAATTCAGGGACGATGGAAAGCACGGATTGGGTTGGCATAGACTTTTTTTTTTTAAACTAATTGTAAGAAGATAAAAGCTATTAGATCCAGCAAGAGTTACATAACTGTGGCCACACGCTATTGGGTTTAAGACCTGGCTGCACAAAGCTAGCCCACCAATATATATATACATTTTCTGAATTGCACCACGAATATTTCTGATCCACAGAAGAGTCCTCACACATTTCCTTTATGGTTGAACCATTGCCTATTTCCTCCCTCATTAGCTCCTCCTGACAGTACAAAAACACTTAGTTTAGGGTAGTTTAACCTGCAGTCATCTAGAAAAGAATAAAATGCTTCACTTCAAATGAAGAACTCTAAGACACCAGTTGAAGATAGCTTCCACAGTGTAAAAGGAGAGAATGAGAAAGCATGGATAAAGGGTCTTGTATGGCTAACAGAATGAATAGTACTACATAGTATTGTAGCCAAGATACTTTACAGATGCTATAGTTAGAAAGATTATTGTGATGGAAAGAGACAGTCAAAATAAAGGAAAATGCTCACCCATGTCCTAGGCTTACAGTAGGAAACTCCAAAGGAACTATCTCCAGAAAAGAGATCCTTCCCCAACTCTTAAATGGGGTCTGGGAGAGGTGCAGTCAGACTCCACCCCTTCTGCTCACACAGTGCATTGCCTTCACTTGTGCTCAGTGGCTGACTCAGTGCTCACCTCAGGTGATCCATCAGTGGTTCAAACCATGATTCAACAGTTCCCATACAGGTTTCTAATTCCTTTACTTTAGCAAAGGTTCAACTTACAGGGAAAGAAAAATGCTTCAGAAAGAATGGCCATCGAGAACACCTATTGTTTCTGCAAGACTTCACTGAGCATAAATCCATAGCTTTTGATAAAATAAATACAGTTAAAGTCATCAGATGCCAGTAACACTGGATGCTTAGTGCCCTCTTAAATGAAAAATTACAAGTATTTGCTTTCACTTCTTTATGATCTCTAACCTGCAGTAAGCACCAATTAGCATTCCCTCACTTCCTTTCAGATCTTCTCATCTGCTAATGGAACAACCTTAATTGGGCACAACCTGCACTGCGTTTGGCAGCGAGGACAGAACTTCCACCAGCAGAAGTCTGCAGGCAATGAGTAATGTGACAGTTTAAGAGTTGCAAAGCTGCTGCTTACCGTGCTGCGTGAAGAGGTCACTGTGAACTATCTCGATCAAACAGTAGAGCTTCTGAACGGTCAGCCTGCTCACAGGAACATTCAGGATGAATTCAGTGAAGAGTTTGCTACGTATAAAGGGACAAGTGAAAACAGTAAGCTCTCCCAATAGTATGTAAAACAAAACAAACAGCAAACGACAAAATTAGACAGCACAAAACCAGATAGACAACTGCACACTTCCACAACTATACACTTCCAGGCAAGCAAACTTTTTTTTTTACTCCATATAACAAAGTTTTAAATTCCAAATACAGTTCACGTTTCTCTGATATTCCTCTGCTTACTTTTTTCATCTTTTCTTTTGCCCTCTCCCTCTCATCTTAGTTTTATACTGTTTTCTTATGTTTCATTTCAGATTCCGTATTTCAAGTTGCAGTTGTCGGTGATACTGCCTCTTCACTTCAATCATCATAGATTCGGTTTCCCTATTGTCTTTTTGCTCCAAAATGATTTTCTACTCTGCTTTTCTATTTACACTTTAGAGCATTCCTGTATTTATAAGCTACTGAAACATCCATCCATAAAGAAGGCTCACAGAACAAAAGTTATTATTTGCATCCAGTTTGTAATTCAAACAGGGATGCATCAAGCTTACAGGTTGAGTGTTCTGTTGTCAGTTATTGACTGATAATTCTTGATGTCTCATTATATGGTTTTAGTAGTCAGGACTGCAAAATTTGTCAAGACATTGTCAAACCTCAATGCCACACATAGCTTTGCAAATGGGATATCTGCATAGCCCTGCAACTACTTGTAGGAAAAGGGTGATAAAACACCTCAGGTGATCATATTTCATTGCCTCCATGCTTCAAGCCAACAGCATGCTGATACAACAATACATTAAGAACTATACTTTTGTAATATATAATATGCATTATTCTACTGTGCACTTGATGTAGGATTAGTTTGTACACTCAATTAATTACTTACCTAAGTTCTTTGAGATCAAATACTAATTTCACATCATTGACAATAGCAGGCAAGTATTTAAGTGCTGCTCCCTGGAAAAAAAAAAAGAGAAAAGGAAGACTGAAATTCATGCCTCCTTCAACCTGATGGGAAGACTGCAAGAAGAGGATCACATGGGTATAACTGCTTTGGCTTAACTATGCACTGTGCCTTCAGCTGAGCCCTGTAACTCACTCTCAGCCTGTTCTTCTGGAGATATGTCACTCAGCCTCAAAAGTCTGGGAAAATAAAAACGTTGGGATTGAATAGGTCTTGAAGAAGGAAGGAGCAAGAGAAGAGCTGGGAAGACTGATAGCTTGCATCAGTAATCAAGACAGATGAGCTCTTCCCAACATGTTATAGAAACCTCTCAGCCTTCTGGGACACAACATCTGTTACATTCCCTTCATCACTTCTCCCCATCCTCTGTGGAGCTGGGCATCCTTATCATGAGCCACGCTGTTAGGGCTTAACATTCCTTCAGTACTTAAAAATCAAACAAAACCACATAACTGACATTTTTCCCTTCTTTGTCATTACAAACAAATCTGGAGGTCTTTAATTCCCCCTCAATCTTGCAGCAGTCACTCCAACTCTCAGTATATGATGGAAAGATGCATAAAACAAATCCTACCAACAAAGACATTAAATATTTTCACTACTCACAGTCATTCCAAACAATTTTAAGGATCTTTTTAATTATTATTATTATTTTTTTTAAAAACAGTCAGTGGTCAATAACTTATTTCTATCACAAACATTCTCTTAAATCCACCAAGAGCCAAAGCCTAGCCAGGAAAAATTGCAGCCCAGCAACAGAACATAACCATGGTAGAACACATTTTTGGTTAGACAGCAGTAAACAGCCTTCTAGTAACACCAGAGCCAAAATTTACAGCATCTGAACAATAATTAAAAAAAAAATAACTTATTTATTTTTGCTTCACTTGCAAATTATTTCATCCTGCTCCCCTTTTCTTACACACACACAACGAGATGTGTTAGCCACCTAAGGAATTCTCATCAAGAAGTGATTTTTTAGTTTTAACCCTAACAACTTATACACGTGCACTGTTCTAACCAAGCTTCCCCAGCTCTTGCTTCCCAGAGCACCAGGCCAGAAAGAAATGCACTAACTCCAATCCAACCCATAACTGACAGTCTTACTTTGCATTCTATTGATAACATCAAACACTGATTGCAGGCGTGTTGTTGCCACAAAAGGAGAACAATTAATTCCTCATCAAGTATTTCTGTGCTTACTGCTTAGCATTTGCTGTTTCCATCCATGACAGCACCACGTAATCCCTATCCTTCTGAATTAGGAAGGAAGAGGAGCTTTTATTCATTTCTCTACCAATTCTTTTTTACTCTCAAGGATGTGACATGTAATTATGGTATACAGCTTCAAGGTCAGACAAAGTCAAGATGCAGAATACTTCTGTTTAATCAGTAGTTCTTAACAGTAGGAAGAGGAGCATGTGAAAACAAACTTGAGGAATATTGCCCCACAGGTGCATACAAAACTACCTGTCTGTTTTCAAACTACTACACATTAGTAATTTTAAATCAAATTCACTGTCCTTGCATGCTGTAGGTCAACTGTTTGATTACAGTCACAAGGGCCAGCCCAGTCCCAGCTGTTCAGTAAAAAGGGAAAAGTTGTTTAGAGCCCACTATCAATCAAATATTTTAATTGCCTTTCCAACTAAAAATATGAACAAGTACCATTAATGATTAATACGTACTATTTAAGAGTAAAGTTCAGGTATATTATACAGTGTAATTATTTTAATTAAATCATTTGCATATCTTTAGATAAGATTAGAAGAGGTATCACTGATACAAAATGTCATTTCTTGAATAATGTATGAAGCAGTGGTTCATTTACATATTTCCCAATAAAAATGCAGACTAAAATGATTTTAGTTTGATGGTTAAAGAAGGCATATGCCCACATCCAAAAGCATACCCAAATCACAAGGACAGGCAACACTTTCCCTCTGGTAATAAAGCACTGCCAGGTTCCTTACAAATTTCTAGACCATGCTGTTCCAAAATGTGGCCACGTGGCCCTGGCAATGGCAGAGGAAAACACCCAGTGGTAGCAGCTGAACAAAGTTCTGGGTAAAATACTACATGATAAAAACGTAAGGGTACACTACACATCTTCTGATCAGCTCACACCTTCTTCTGCAACACAAACATACAAAGTTGGTTTCCGTTTAGTGTTCATTGTTGAAGAAACACTGCTGAAAGGGACAAAAAAAATTACAGACTGAAGATTTCACGGCCCGTGCTCAATTCTGTTCTCAAATTCAGTCCATCAACTGGGACTGAGTCAACACCCAGCATTTCTCACCAGCGTCTGCCTAAATAGGAGTTGACACAGGTTTGTTGTTACTTTTTGTTAAGGAAATGTAGTGGGCTGGTGGGTTTGTTTAACCAGCAGAAAAGCTCACAGAAAAAGTGGGTTGAAGATAAAAAGAAAAATGATTTGAATGCATAAGGCACAAATAGACTCTGCTGCTATAGTACAAATTCTTCAGGAGAGGTTGACATCTGTCAGACAGCCCCAGGTGAGAAGCAAGGGACATATTTCAGTGCTTGCTGACCAGTTTTACAAGAGCAAAGAACAAACGTGCCATAGGTTAGACACAAATTTCAAAACGTTCCCCTTCATATTCACAGCCCATTTAAACTGCCAGGCTTGATTGTCAAACACTTCCACGTATGCTTAAAGGACTACTTACATGCTCAGAAATCAAGCTCATAACTGTAATTATGCAAATAGTCCCATTATGTACAGGCTTATGTGTTTTGATGGATGAGGACTCTAATGACCAGTTATAAACCGCAGCCATCGCTCTGTTTTTATTTGCTTATCATTCAAATGCATGTAGCAATAAATGTTTAGTAACACACTAAAAAAAAAAGAGCTTTCATTTTATATCTTCAATTAAAACTGCACACTGTGCTGGCACAATCATTAGAATTAACACTTTAATGACTTGAACAAAGCGCCGTTAGGTAAAGCTGTTGAAAGCATCAATTAAAAGGTTGTTTTTCTGGTTGTTTTTTTTTTGCAATTATCAGCCCTTTCGTTCTGCTTTGTGGACAAACCAACTGAAGTTTAGCATCTTCAAATTGTTAAGAAAACTGTGAAAGTTTATATTCCAGTGTGGAATCTCAGCTGACCCAGTGACATCACACGCAGTATGGTGATGCTGGTAGCCACGGGGAGAAGTCTGTATCTGTGTCAGCCAAAGGAATTCTAAAGTAACTCAGGTGGCATTAACTCCTGCAAGAGAGCAGCACTCAGTGCAGCTTTCAGTGTTAAAAGCTGCAGCTGAAAGCAGATCTTTCACTAGCAGCAGCACAACTGCAGTGCCAGTTGTCGCCATGTAATCTTTATTTTTGCCCCATTGAAATCTATTCAGAGTGTCATACTACAGGTTTCTGCCTCAGCTGTATATCTCTGTACTGTATAAAATTAAATTAGATCACTTTCTGCTCTTGCTATCTGGACAAAGGCTCAAACTCCCCATCTCTGCAAAAGAAGCATATGGCAATCGAAAGCAAAACCTTATTTTCACAGGGAGATAGTGATGCCTAAAAATTCAAAATCCGAAGCATTAGAGAAAAAGTAAGTAATTAAGCATCTCCCTATTAACCAACAGTGAAGAACTGTAACTACCTCAAAATAAGTTGTTTTGCAACTTGATCAAGTACAAGACACTAAACTAGTGAGTGGAAAGAATAACTAGAAGAAACAGTGCATCACCACAACAATGGAAATATTTTTCCTGCTGCTGTGCTCAAGCTCCCTGGATGCTCATCAGTATGTTGATCGTGGGGGTATGATTGGGATCTCGTTCCTTGAACATGATTCAGGTGTGAGCATGATTGCAGCAGGCTCAGGTCAGCCTGGCAGCTAACAAAGTGTCACTACTGTGCCTCCTCCCTCTGCCACCACACAAAACCATACATGCAGCTATGCACTCACACAGGTGTTTGTTTTCCCTCTTTGCTCGTCATTTCTGTGCACCAAAAGGTGCTCTATCTGTATGAAAAGATCAACTACCTGACACTTATTAAATCAACTATCTGTTAGTACCACCTCTATGGAAGTGCTGAGTCAAAGAGTGCAGCGCTTCAAGGGATATCCTTCTAGACTAGAAGAAAGTTATGCCAGGAAATAAAAATACAAAGGAAAAATAAAAAGGTGCATAAAAGGCAAAGCTCTGCATTAAACTGAAAATAACTGAGCAGTAACTGATGGTCACAGTCCTCTCCAAGTTCAATACACAGAATCCATAGGTTTTTATTAGTTCACGGAATAACTGCAATGTGCTCCTTAAATCATCACCACTTCTCTGTGCAAAACAGTCATCCTTTGCAATCTCTAAGGTGAGACTTATCTTAAGCACCTTGATGCGTTTTACAGCTGACTGTATTTTGCTAAGCATCTTGAGAGCCAGCACCTATGTAATGCAGGTTTTGTTTCACAGTGAAGAAAAATTCAGTGATGGTTTCTATCAGAAGATCAGCTGGGGGAGGGAAAAGAAAACAAAGAAACATGGACACGGAAGGTCAGGATAAGCAAGACCAAGTGCAAAGCAGACACTTCCTGATGGTGGTCCCAGTCCCACTGAACAGCAGCAGAGCCATCCAGTGCAGTGCCCACTGCCACAGCTCATTTTGGATTGATGAGTTGAATAATGAGGCAAGAAAACATAAAGAACTGGACTTATCAAGAACAACTAACACTTCCCTTAGCTCTACAGGTTCATTTCCACGTACAAACAGGCTGCATGGAAAAGGCTGGGAGGTCAGCTCTATGCTTTTTGCTTGTCTCTTCAGGCCAACAGAAGCACCTGAACTTCATTTTGTAGCTCAGGCTCAGGCCTGGAGCTCTTGGCTCCTCCGCCAGCTCCCTGCATGCCAAAGGGCCCAACAACACTTCTGGATGCACTCTGCCCTGCGAGCCTTTCAGCTTGCTTGGAGATGGCTCCCTTTGTGAAAAGGAGCATTACTTGAAGTATTTGGTCATCAATGACCAAAATGGTCTCAGAAATATGGTCTGATTTTTGGGTGGTCCCATGCAGAGCCACGAGCTCCAGCCAGGTGGAAAAAATATCCTAAACACATCATCTCCAAGCTGATGCATTAACACCACTACACAAACAGGACAGAAAGCATGGCACTGGCTTTGCCTCACAGCATCCTTCTGCCACCTGGCACAACAAGCCTGCACAAGCACTCTGTCCTGTCGAAGCACACAAATATAAGATCTGGGACTTTTGCTAAGGACCTGAAAGTCGCTTCTCATTTCATTTTGGGTAATAGATAAAAACAGATTGAAGCTTTATTCACTTACTTACTTTAGAAGTTGGGAATGTTGAACAATCCTGTTCCTAAACAGAAATGACTGCTGCCATAACAAAACCAGCCAGTGATATATAAATAAAAACAAAGCAACTGTCTGGCATCAGAAGATTCCACCCTTCATCCCACTCTGGAGCTCACACTGACATGGTATTTAAAACACATTTAACAACNGCAAGAAAACATAAAGAACTGGACTTATCAAGAACAACTAACACTTCCCTTAGCTCTACAGGTTCATTTCCACGTACAAACAGGCTGCATGGAAAAGGCTGGCAGGTCAGCTCTATGCTTTTTGCTTGTCTCTTCAGGCCAACAGAAGCACCTGAACTTCATTTTGTAGCTCAGGCTCAGGCCTGGAGCTCTTGGCTCCTCCGCCAGCTCCCTGCATGCCAAAGGGCCCAACAACACTTCTGGATGCACTCTGCCCTGCGAGCCTTTCAGCTTGCTTGGAGATGGCTCCCTTTGTGAAAAGGAGCATTACTTGAAGTATTTGGTCATCAATGACCAAAATGGTCTCAGAAATATGGTCTGATTTTTGGGTGGTCCCATGCAGAGCCACGAGCTCCAGCCAGGTGGAAAAAATATCCTAAACACATCATCTCCAAGCTGATGCATTAACACCACTACACAAACTGGACAGAAAGCATGGCACTGGCTTTGCCTCACAGCATCCTTCTGCCACCTGGCACAACAAGCCTGCACAAGCACTCTGTCCTGTCGAAGCACACAAATATAAGATCTGGGACTTTTGCTAAGGACCTGAAAGTCGCTTCTCATTTCATTTTGGGTAATAGATAAAAACAGATTGAAGCTTTATTCACTTACTTACTTTAGAAGTTGGGAATGTTGAACAATCCTGTTCCTAAACAGAAATGACTGCTGCCATAACAAAACCAGCCAGTGATATATAAATAAAAACAAAGCAACTGTCTGGCATCAGAAGATTCCACCCTTCATCCCACTCTGGAGCTCACACTGACATGGTATTTAAAACACATTTAACAACACAGTAACAAGAGCCTCCTTACAGTAGCAGCTCAAGGAAATTGCAGCACTAACTTCAGGATGTCATTAGATTGAACAAATGATATTTGCAAAGTTTCAAACAAAACGTATTCAGAAGACTACAGTACAGGTTTCTGCCTTGGATGTGTCTCCTTGTACTACATAAAAGCAAAAACACCTGATTCAGAAATGTCATTTTGGAAAGTCATTCATTTCAAACAGCGCAGCGATTCTCAGCTATTCCCAAAATTAAGCATAAAATTTCTTTGCCAAATACAGTGTAACTTTATGAACTCTTTTGTTTGATGAAGCAATAAATTTCTTTTATCTATGCAATCCGTACATGACTTCAATGCTAATTTTCATCTTTTCCATCACTGAACGGAAAGCACATCCCTTCTACACAAGCATTATCCCTGGCTGCAAATCTCATAAAGCCAGCCAAATTAAGCCTGGTCAGCAGCTGGATGAAACCATTTCCAGGAACGCCTCAAATCTAATTTTCAATTGCTCGAGTCGGCAGTAATCACTCGTTCCAAGTCACAAGTGAACCCACGCCTCTGGCACAATGTTCAGTGTAAAACAGCACCAAGCACGACCACTAGGAGAGCAGGAAAAGAAAAACCATAGCCCACAGATGCATTCTGGCACTCAACTGATTTTCAATGATGGTCATAAAATATCGAACCTGTTGGCAAAGCCCTGTGGCCCCGTGCAGCCTTTGTTTCCTCCTGATGACAAGCACACCCTGAGCAGCCCGTAATGGATTTCTCCCTTTAAATACTTTCCTGTGGTTTTCACAAGAAGTGATTATTATTAGGGAAAAACAAACTATGGATACAGAGAGCCACCAATTCTTTGTTAAAAGCGACAAGTGTTACAGAAACCACACACACAGGAGAATTCTCATTAGGGAAACACTGTCATCTTCTGCTCCAGTTCTCTGCGGTCACGTTAGGGGATAATTTTCATATGCACACCTACTTCATCAATATCATTTAAAGCACAGAACGAAGTCGCCCACCCGCCTGCATTTTCAGTCCCCCTGAACTGCAGCACAAAGCCACACACAACAGCAAACATCAGAGCAAGCTGCAAGAGCTCTGCTGAGAGCAGCACTGCTCCCTCATCCCAGCACAGCCGAAATCAAACAGCCCCCATACATTCAGTGCAGCTGGTTCGACTGCCCTTGTTTCTAAGAGATGCAAGAATAAATTACTAGGAAACATTTGCATGTTTATCTAAACTTAAAACATCGTGTTCGGCTTCGGCTGAGCTCATGCTTAAATGGTGAAAGGTTAAGGAAATAATTATCATGCACCAATTAGCAGAAAACAGGAATGCAAATCAGGGAAGCTCCCAACATGTGCAACCATTACAAGTACATATGAGCATCCAGTGCTGCACACCTACAAATAACTCCTAAAATCCAACTGATGCTTGAAAAAGCAAACAGCTTCATGGACAGAGAGATTATTACTGCAGCCCACTACTACTCATCATGCAAGAAAGACCGTGGTGAGACGATGACCTGGAACATCTGTCAGCTCAGATCAGTGTTTTCATTTCCCTCTCCAGTTTGGACAACTGCACACCTAAAAAAGCAAGCAGGGAAGGTGTCCCCTGAATGACTGCCTAGGCTACAGCCCACACTGATGCAAAGGAAAAGAAACAGTCTGCTCAGGTAACTAACTGTAGTAAAATTCACCTTAAACACAAATTTATACCATGCTGACTTAGATTCTAACTTACTATAGGATTGACCATTTATAGCCTAGGATGAAATGTTTTCTTTTAATTCATCCTTACCTCTCATTGTTTTATTTGCAAAACATTTGGGGATTGGGGACGTGATAAAAGTTTATAAATATCTAAAGAGAGGTGGGAGGCAAATGGACGAGGCCAGGCTCTTCTCAGTGATGTGTGGCGATAGGATAAGGAGCACTGGCCTAAAAATGGAAACTAAGAAGTTACATGCAGAAGAAATTCTTTACACTATGGGTGACAGAGCACTCGAACAGGCCACCCAGGGAGGTGGTGGAGACTCCTTCTATGGAGATACTCAAGACCTGTGTGGACACTCACTTGTGTAAGCTGTTATAGGGAACTGCTTTGGCAGAGGGGTTGGACTTCACGATACCTTGAGGTCCCTACCAATCCCTGCAGTTCTCTGATTCTGAGTCCACCAAGAGCTGAAGATGCTAACGAAAGCCCTGCATGAGCTTTTGGCTACTAACAGTACGTAGCTGAAGACCCACAACTCAAGTTTAAATTGCTGGTAATGCAATAATGGATGTGAGGCTCCACAGCACAGCCCTGTGCAACCAGCTCAGTGCCCTTCCCAGCCACAGGAGCAGGAGCCAATGTGACCTCAGCAGCACAAAGTGCCAATTTGGGTGCAGCAGAGGATTCTGCAAGCAGGCAGATGTTTTGCTTGTTTGTAGTATACTTTTTAAGCCCTGAGAAAAACTTAAATCAATGCTGTGCACAGTTATCTCTGCTCATAGTCAACCAAACTATGAAAGCCACCTTTTATCTGCCCTCCACAAAAGCACTCTTGGTTTTGCCTCCTCAAAGCCCAAACCTGCAGCCAGGCCAACAAAGCAACCCTAAATCCTTGTACAATTCAGGCACTTTTCTTTTGATTAAACTTCTTACTTTTCAAGGCTTTGCGTGCATCAGTTAAAAAAAAAAAAGAAAAAAAAAGAGGGGCAGTTTAAATGCAAATATTCAGTAACTGAAGAGCTGAGCAACAGCTGAACAGCTCATCAGCTTCCACAAGGACATAAATATTTGAATAGATAAAGAGTAATTCTTCCCAAGAACATAAGACTCCAGTCATTCATTCTCCCCCGCACAATGTCAGCCTGAAGGCTGCTCCCTTCAGACACATTGGGAAGAAATAGCAAATAGCAATAACAACAACAACAAAAATCAGTAGAGCCAGTCCAGGGGGAAAAGTTGTAACCATTTCATAAGAACTTTGCAGTGGAAGTTCTGCTTCATGTTGATAAACTATCATGAAGCATCAAAAGGAGAAACAGAAACATTCAAATTTGGGAATTAAGTACTTGACTCTTTTAATGTGAAGCACCTTAATTTTCTGTGTAAGTCTTTTCAAGTTCTTATCTCTCCAAACAGACTTATTTCACATACACTTATTTTACATAATGCTTATTTCGCTTTCTCAAAGTATGTTACAAAGAGAAGAAAAAAAATGGCCTGAAAGTGATAAAGCCAGATCTGCTGATCCGAACTGAACAATAACCCCACCCAACAACTCACCTGCTACCTACACTAGTTTTCTGAGCAACTTCAGCACAGGGAATTCCAGCTGCAACCCTGCTGGGCTGGCCAGCACGGCACTCAGACTCCAGCAGTGGCAATGGGAGATCCCACCTCACCTCCACACTGCCCCAGCATCCTCCAGAGGCAGAGTCACCCAGAGCTATGGACCAGAACATCAGCCAGCAATCAGGGTGTGTGTCCAGCAGAGTTACCTAACAGCCAAACAGCAGCCCTGACCTTTCTGGCTGACACCCCACTCTGAACCAATGGCCACAGCGAGATGCAGCATCAAGGTGCCCTTTGTGCACTGCATCAGCCAGCTCCAAGCAGAGAATCATACAGGTGTTAATGTACTCTTCCTGAGATCCTGCTGTACATCTGTCTGCTCTGAAGCACACCTCAGTGCTCCCTCAGTTCCATGAGGTCCCTCTGACATTCCTCACCACCAGCATGGTACTTAGCTCCCCAGCCCAGGTCTCTGATAGTGATGCAAAATGAAGCCTGTAATAGCATGTCTCCCATGGTTGGAGCCTGGGGAGGGTGTCAGTAACACACCTGTCCAGCAGCAGTTTGCTTGGCAGGAGCCATACTCACTCCTTGTCAAAAACACCACCCAACCAAGCAACCACATTACACACCTATTCTTTGTAATGGAAACACAAAGTTCTAGCTGCTGAAAGAGCTGCAGTGCTTCACTGGATACTCAAATGTAATAAGAGCAATCTCACAAGCTGCAAAAAGTCAATACTAACAATTACATATTCTAAGAGCTAGGTAATTAGAGTCCCAAGGAGATGAAAGCCATGAATGAATAGTAAGTGGAAGGCTGTGGAGGCTGCTGAAAGGCACCCACAAGCACTCTTCCTGCTCAGCCTCGTGCTGATCCGTGGCTGCTGCATCCATCTGTGTGCTTACACAGTGTGGGTGCACACTGTACACTCCTGAAGTAGCCCTCACATATGAGTCTCAGGAAATAAACCTTATATTCGATCCTCATAATCTGCAGACATCTTATCTGTAGCACACATAGTGTGTGACTCAAACTTAGCAATTCCCATTCAGGGTAGATGCTCTAAAACAGAATGAAAAGGCAGCTAACTCAAATAACATCACATCCCTACTTTGTTATCAGATGCTACTCTGAGTTCTCACTTGCAAACCAAAATATTCCAGCTCAGTGGCTTTATTTCCCACTGTCTATTTTTGCCATGTACTCAGCATAATACCACAAACCTGAGACCAGAAATAAAGGACCAAGGGTTGGACCAGAAGTGTTTTTCCACTCCACATTTCACAGCTCCCCCTTGCACAGGCACTGTGCTGTGCCACTGTTTTCTTCGCCTCCTGGCTGCTATATGAAATTCTTCTGATGTACAGCTACTACACACCTGAGCAGAAGTCGTATTATTCCCACATTCAACCCCAGTTCTTAGCCCCTTTCTGATCATCTTCTACCAGTTCAGCACAGCTGGGTCAAGAGGTGCATCCTTTTATAAATTCTGTTAGGACTCACAAGGAGAACTTCAAGGTGCAGCTCATCAAACGTGTTTACTACAGTCTCTATACTTTTCCAAAGTGAAAGAAATTCACTGAAAGAATATGAGACTGGTTTTGACACACTGACCTCCGACTTCTCTAAATTACAGTGCTGGAGGATTTACCTATTAATGGCTCTGCAATATTAATAGCCTTTCCACTAAAGGTCGGAGACCACATCCCCAATTCCACGAGCCAGCCAACTCTACTAACAAGTAGACACCATATTAAATGAAAAAAAGGTGGAACCAGAGGTGGAGTTTGAAGCCTGACTCACTCCTGATTTGCCAAATAGAAATATACTATGTTCCTGAACAGTCTAGGACATAAATAAGTATAAACGAGGATATGACATCAGTATCTGAAAAACTATGACTTAAAAAACACCTTAAAGATAAGGTTATTCAATTTATATCAGTTAATTACATAAGTGACATATTTGCAGCAACAGAAGTAAACTTGTTTGAAACACGTTCCTCTTTATGCAACCACCAACTCCTTGTTCGAAGCATGAGGCATTAATCAAGTTAGAAGTAAATGCATTTTGGGGCACAATTAAAACACACACTTTATCCACTGCCTAATTACAGCTGAGGACACACGAGTCAAGATGGAGAGCTGTTTCCCACACACCTTCACTATGACAGTCTGTTCGGAGATGCTGCTCATCATCTCGTTGATGGACTTGAAGAGCTGCAGCAAAGACTCCCTGAAGTCTGCTTCTCCTTTGTTTTCATACAGTCTGAAAAACAATTGGGTGTGTCATAAACCAAAAATGGAAATACATTTGTAATAAATCTGTCCAAACAACCGATAAGTCCTCGTATCTCTTGATTTTCATTTGAGTTTGCAAGTGTTTACACACTGTCACACTGCACCAAGAGTTTTCCCCAACAGAAAACTAAAGAAGCAGCGACCAGACTGGGCCAGCAGGAGCAGAAGATTCTCTGTCTCCAAGTCACTCCTGCACAGCGACCCAATTCCACATGCCCAGGTAGCACTGGGCTGAGCTCTTCCCAGGGCTAGCAGATGTCTGCAAGGACTGATGCCAAGAAGCACTGTGATGTGGAAGCCAGGAAGCACCCCACCAACTTAGCAGCCATCATTAACATCTACTAATGGCCCAAGGTAAGAGACCTTAAAATCTATGAAGGAAAGGAAAATGTAAAAACTCTCTATTTTCTCAACACTCTTCTTCATGAGAGGACTAAAGTTAAAATCTATTTCACTGCTAATTCCTGGATAGCTGACACAAAACTAGTCCTGTTTCCCACACACTCAATACTGCTGCCTCAGAGGAATGACTAATCTGTGGCTGAAGTCTGAAAGGTGCCTTCAGACAGGATTTCCAGAGCTGATCAGAGCCCAGCCCACAGCAACTCCTTTCTTCCTCTGCCAGATGCTTTCTGGGGGGGATAAAAACTGCCACAAGACACATCAGAAGCACTAAGGGAAGAAAAAAAGCTACAGCTGAGCTGAAGAACCTCTTCCTCTGGTGATCCTCTGGTTCAATACAGTATTGGAATGAGTATCTCTGAAACCCCTTGGAGTATTTTAACAGTGTGACTGTTGGTTCAGATGTGATGAGATCACCCTCACAAAATGGAAAGAGAAGACATCTTGCTCCACACCATTCCTCATTGTTCTTTATTCTTTTTCCCCTCTTTGGGGATACAGAGAACCCATTTCTATTTCATATGGCGTATCCAGTCTCACAAACCTCAGCGTGATGAACGACACCATACAGACTTACTGTGACCAAAAGCCAACAAGGACCATTTTTCCATCCATGGCCAATGTTAACAGTTGTGTCTGAACACATCAGATGGATGTTCTCCTCTAACTCACTCCATGTATACACATGCATCTTTGCATGCCTCCAAGAGCCCCTACCATCAGCCACCAGCTTTTGAAGCTCTCTGTGGTCACGTCTGCTCTGTCCTCGAGCCCATTTAGCACCAAGAGTCATTAGAGCAGCATTCACCACACCTCCCCTTTATTTTCCTGTCTCATTCTGCAAAACCCAGCAAGGAAGGAGCCCCAAGTGTGGTGTGTCACTCAGAAGGAGCCCACACCCAGGTACTTTCTCTGCACTGTCTCACAATGATATCTTCACACACAAAGATAAGCAAGCTGTATTTAGAGCTCACAATGGACCACCTATTAGAGAAGGAGAGGTAAACATGGAGATCAAGATGCTCATGCTGCTTTGCACTGAAACTAATGCATATCATTTTGAATTCTGCGTTCAATACCCTTTGGGAGCCACAAGTATTATTAAATGCTATTTAACAAACATGCAGGGAAATGAATACTAGAGAAAAAATACTAAATAGTGCTATTTTGTTGTGTAAGTTTTTATTCCCCTCTCAGGCTAAAACCAGGGGCTACACAGGACAAATTGTGTGTTAACTCCCAATCTCAATTATGGATTTCAGTGTCCCCCTGAACATACAAGAGAGGTGTAACATACACTAATACAAGGAGTAACTAAACTTGACAGCTCAATAAATCAAAACGCTTCAGACAAAAAGCTTTGCACTTCAGAAAGGAAAGCATAATAAAAACAAACAAGTTGGACTCCCAAATATGTTTTTATTGCCAGCTATTTAACATACCTGTCTTTAACACACCTAGCAACAAAAGCACAGCAGCTGTGAGAAGAACAGAATTACACCACAGCAACATTTCCATCACCGCTTTCAAAGTGTAAAGACTTTTCTACACTGAACATTACCACTGGAACCTGTACTGAGTAAACTGAAGAATGATTTTTCTGAAGTTCACTCAATCTTTTGCCCTTATAGAACTTGATATACCACACAACTGGACTTGCCATGCTTTAGTGAGATGAACCAAGCTTCTACACATTATCCATCCCCAAAGCTTGCCTGATATTACACACCCCAAACGCTGTGCATATTGTCTATCATATTGCTATCTTAAAGATATATTGAAAAGATTCTGTTTCCTTGTTGGAATTTCTCAGTAAAATGTTACACTTGAACATTATCATCATTTCAATTGCACATCTCCAGCAGGATTTCAATCCTAGAACAAATTGTGGTGTCATTCAGCAGCTTTCCCAATTAATCCCCATTCACTGAGAATTGCAGCTCCTCAATCCTAAAGTACCCAGAATTAGTATTTAGCATGAGAAAACCCAGTGGCCACTACTGAAGGCTCATACAGTCTGTAAATCCAACCTGCAGCCAGAGATCTTTTTTTCCCCCGTATTAAAATGATTTGTAGGACCCGCAACAGTGTAAATGGCATTCAGCATTTTATGGATATCACAGCAAGTGTCTTAAACGAGTGAATTGCACTCTGTCACTCACAAAAAGGTTGATGGAGCTGGTGACTTCACAGCTCTACATAAATCCCTTGTAATAAGTTTGTTTCAGTCCTTTTACTATGTGGTACAGACTGCATCTAAATTAAGATGAACACATCAGCTCGCTTGCAATGCTTTCTATATGTTGGGTAGAAAACAGAGTACTGATATCAAAATTAACTAGACTTTATAGACAGACTGAACCACTGTGCTACGTTGCACATCACTGCTTCTGAGGGAACCCAAGCGATCCTTTCTACACAACACTACCAATAGGAAGGACAGGGATTTCCCACAGCCACCACACTTACTGATTGAACAGTATCCTGGACCGGACTATGAACTTGAAGATGTACTCCAAAGCTTTCATGGCTTTGAAGAGTTGGTCAGTGATCCCACACTTCTCAGCATTATCCACATACGTTTTTAGAACTTTAGTCAGTTTGCTGTTTGAGAACAGAAACACAGAGAAGTTATAAGCATGACAAACTGAAAAAAACTGCATTTCAAGTAGAGCTCTCCATGATACAGAATTAATTATGCAACTAATAAATACACATTATGAACTTGCTTGTGCTGATTAAGTAGCTGTAACCTGCTCTTGAGTGAGTGAAAACACAGACTGCATCACTCAACACAAAAGCAATAGAGAATGTCTTGATAAGATTCCTGTTACGCTGGATATTCAAGAATATTCCAGTTAATAGGCCATCATAAAGGTACAACTACTACTAATAGTCAAAACAATAAAATTAAACAGAGACCTTGTTAAAATTAAAACACTCAAAATGGGAGTGTGCTGTTTCATGAAGGGCTCCCCTTTATGCAGCTTTGCCCATGGATTTTGGGTTGGAATTTGTGAAATGTATTCCTTAAAAATTCATAAGACAGCAGCTAAGAATGTGGAATAATGGCATTTCCAAGTGTGTCAAATTTGGAAGTAACACAATTTCAAAAATAGCACCATTCTGACTACCTCATTTTGAATGAATATAAACCACTTACATAAATGCAACTACAAGCAGTTCTGTATTATAGTGCCCTAGCTTCAGTGCCTGCTTCAACGTGCACATTAAAAGTAAGTACAACATTATATACCAATACAGACAATAGCACTGTATAGATAAACATCTTGCTACGTGTGCATTTCTTTAAATAGGAATTAAGCACTTGAGAATTTCAGGTAGCCACGTACATATTCTTAAGGCAACCTCTCTTTACCTAGCCTGCTGCAATAAAAGCAGAGAGGCAGCAGGGATCTGTTACAAATCAGGCCAACATTGTCATGTCTTCCCAGCACCCAAAGCTGAAACCTGCTTCTACATCTCTCCATTGAAAGGAGGGATGGATGCTTTCCCTGCCTACCAGCAGAAAGGCCATCTCCAGCTCCAGCAACAAAGGCAGGTGCTGCAGGATGCTTCACCCTTTGTGTGCTTCCACCAAGGCAGAAGTGGCAGCAGATCAGTGCAGTGAACTTAATACCAAAGCTGTGACTAAAGGCATAACTTCTTCACTACATCAATACTGCTCAGACTCTTTCTGCTCACGTAACAGACTGTACAACAGCAAAGCATACAGCAGGTTTGCTTGGTTGGATTTTTTTCCTTTCTAACACCAAGGAGATATCCATTATGTATTTTTCTCCAACGTGAACAATCTGAAGCAGTAGCAATGGACCTAACTGACAAGAAATACTTAAGACAGCAAAAAGTAATGGATCTTTCTTTGTTCTTTGCTACTTTCTCCCCAGAATGACAGTAATACAGATAATATAGGAAAAGATATCAATTGAATGCACCACATTTGAACAACAACACACATTTAAAGAATCTTAAATAGATACTATTTCCTTCTCAAGTACGAGTGAGAATTGCTTATGAATATTTTCCCTACAAAACAACTTCTGAAACAGTCAATTATCCCCTCCTTCAGTACAACAAAGTCAAGACTCTCTCTTTGCAAATATTTTATTGCTACTATTTTAGAAGGGAAAGACGTAATACATTCAGTCACCCACTCAACAAATTCTATGGGCAAATAACTAATTAAATAACTAAACAATGCTACCTGGAAAAAAAAAGTGCAAGTCACATGACATCCCCAATGCAAAAAAGGAGTTTTGAAGACTTACGTGTAGGCTAACGTAGCACTGAAATGCTTCTTAATGTACGTTTCCAGGACCGGATTAAAATGCTGAAATTTTCTGTCAGCAATCAGTCCAATGATAAATACCTGAAAAAAAAAAAAAAAAAAACAACAGCATAGCTATTGCACTACACACAAAAAATTAATCCTGTACACTTAACCACTATTTTCAGATCAGCCACAGCAATAACATTAAAAATAAAGAAAGACTTGGACTTCCTATCATCATCCCCACATACAAATACTTCTCCTGATGTCTGATTATCCTCTCCACATACAAATATTTCTCCTTCCTGTGAAAGCTCCTGTGCAACCTGGTCCAGGGAGCTGCTTTGGCAGAGGGATCTCAAGAGGTCTCTTCCAACTCCCACAATTCTGCAATTCTGTGACTCCCTGCTGCAAGCAAAGCTTTCTGATCCAAGCAGAAACTTTCTGCTCCAGCCCTAACTTCTGCTGCTCATCTGCACCAACACTTGGATCTCCTCCAGGAAGATGGCACAATGCAATGGGGCCGTATCTCCCAATCACATCTTCAAAGAGAATAAAAAGCTTCTGTACATTTGTAACCAAAAATGATGACTAGTTAATAGCTAATAATGACTGCAGCAAGAGAAAACTGCGTATTCACATTGTGACCACTTGTTTTTATTCATAATTACAGTATCTACATTTTAGTCTATGCACAATGCAAACTTACCAAAGCATCAAACACTAATGTGTCAAACGTCTCACTCTCTGAGTTCTCCATCATTATGTTAAAAAGTGCATCCAGTGTGTCTTGAAGGAACTACAAATAAATACACAAGCCACCACATGTAAGAGGAACAACACAAATCAGATTTCACACAGGTTTATGCAGACACTAATGCTTTCATTTATGCAAGAAGGTTTTGAAAGTTAGCTGAGAAAGGGAAAATTTAACCTTGTTTTTCAGCAAATTATTTTTAGTTCATTACCTATACATCCGTATCACTCAAGAAATAGGAAAAAAAAAATCACTCTTGGTACTTGAAGAAAACATTTAATCTATTTATAGTAGACAAACAAAATGTATTCCAAAACTCAATTCTGACACACAACCAACAGGGTCATGCAGTTTCTGAAGACTGATGTTTCATAGCACAAACCAGACAAGCAACTCAGGCTCATGCCAAACCAGTCACCCGGAGTAGTTTGAGCTGAGCAGTATGAGAAGTGCACAGCCTATGGCTTTTCACAGCTGCACAATTCCAAATGACAGCATACATGCAGGCGTGGGACACAGAGCATACAACCTCCTGCCCCAGCCCAAAACCTACAGAGACCTGTCTATCCCTGTACAGAGGAAGTCTTCACTAGCCAGCTGGCTGGACACCCTCATCTGCACAACATGAAAGTAAAAGCAGATTAGCATCAGGGGACACGAGTCAAACAGTGATAAAAGCTGTTTTACACATATTTAATTACAGCACTGCTTCCCACTGACAGCAAGCACCACGTTGATAAACCAGAGATAGACAAACATATCCAGTTCTATCAATACAGGGTTCTGCATCTTCCATCAGATGACAAAAACAATGACAGAAGCCTGGGCTATCACTGAGCAACCCTTGGTTCCACACTGGGGCATCACACATTGACTTGCACTGGTAGAGTTCAAGTTTTAAATTGGTCCAAAAGGACTTCATGTAACAGCAAAAGGGATGCAGGATAGGTGCTGCTGCTATTAAAGAAATGCTTCTCAGGCAGGCAGACAGCACAACTAACTTCTGGACTTCCAGTTGGTACTGTCATGTCCTATGGACTCTGCACAGATGTTGGAGATGGAGCCTCCATCACAGGGAGGAAACGTTATGGCTTCCATCCACTACTGATGCTGCCAGACAGTAAGGATCTGCACTGGTCCCTGCACCACCAGGCAAGAGAGGTTTTACGTGAGTTTTAGAACACAGAAATAGTTTAATAGTTTCCATTTTATCAAATGTACACTTCTTTGCAATACACATGTATTGTGTAACTTGAAAAAAGAAAGAGGGACAGTTGGATATGCTGGATATTACTGATGTGTGAGAGATCAGTCTACACAAAGACTTTCTGAACCTAACTGTAGCAGATAAAGCAAACCAGTGGTCTACAAAACAACGAACAAAGTGCAAAGAGCAGCATGAAGCATTCACTCTTCTGTCCCTAACCCTAAAAAACGCATAAATCAAACTGTGCTCCCATTCCCACGTACAGGGAAATGCGAGTACAGCTTCGTACAAGTCCTGCAGCAGTGCAGGGAGATGGAGTGCCAGAGAACTGCTCAAATACTGCTGTTACTGGAACCTTGTTTGCACAGTGTTCTGATGCTTCTGAAATCACCAGTATCCATCAAGTGTTGATCTGATGTCGTTTGGAGAAGAGTGGAAATTACAAATGACAGCGCTCATCAGAACCAAGTACCAGTGTCAAGTTTTTAGCTATCCAATGATCCGTAACAAAATACCAGTATGGAAATCCTTCCCAAAAAAAACAAATCATATCTGGGATACTATTCTCACCACACCACACTATTCTCACAATACCAGCAGCCTCATACGTTTTAAGTCACTTTAAGATGAGGTATTCTTTATATTTCTATTAAAACATTAAAATCCAAATGAAGCTAAAACACTCCCGGCCCTTAAGGGTCATCTGTCCCCAGTACAGTACATCTTTTGACACTTTATTATGTTTGATTTAGTGGAGCACATTCAATAAAGTCTCAGCCTACTCTTTTCCATAAATAAATCTGTCTTTATGTAGGTCTGTGCAATCACTCAGTGGCCTTGGCAAATGTAAATAACTTGGCTCAGCTCACTGCTTTCAGGAGAAAGAACTTCCCATCCATCTATTAAAAATATATTAAATAACATAACGTGATGATTCCAAGATCTTGCAAAGAAAAACAGTCTTTGCCTTACTGTATCCATACATAAAAGTCACAAGAGTAACTAGAGGACACCGACTAAAATTCCTACATTAATATAAATTCACGCATTCTGTCTCTTTTTACCAGTACTTAACATCCAAGATGTTCTTAGAGGGAAAGGATATTAGCATCCTGAAGGATGAGAGATACCTGGCTACAGTTCAATGTGCACATATGTGCAGTAGGGTTAGGGAAAAATAAAAAGCAAAGCATCAAATTAACTTATACGAAATTAACTTGTTACCTTAACAACTTCACCACCATCAACTTTCATCAACTGCTTCAAGTTTTGCTGCAGCAGGTTCGTATTAGATCTCCATTTCAGAAGTCCCAAGAGATCGACTAGGGATTAAAAGAAATTCTATTATTACATCATGTGTGATATTTACTTTAGCTCACATGCTGTCACTAGGTTCAGAACAAACAAGTTTATTGCTACAGGTCAGGCACTCTCACTGGACAATAATACATGTCTAACGTACCTATGACACTGCAGAAACCTAGCAGAATATTTCTGTCCTGAAATCACTGTGAAAGGCCTTAAATAAAAACAGACTGATTTTTGAAATGTCATCAGTGAAATCTGGGCCAAGGAAGCCCGATCCCTCATTTCTCATTTGCTGTATACAACAGTGGTGTGTTTAAAAAAAGATGCCAACGTGAAATTAGTCATCCGCCAACACAGCGATATCCACGTGGCTGTGACTTTTCCAGTGTGAACATTTCTAGGCTCTCTGCTCCCTCTGAATACCACGAAAGCAAAATATGACAACACAAGCCAAACGGTAGCAAACCAAGTTAATTCAGGGGGAAAGCTGTCTGCTTAGTAACTCGTAGCATCCAAACTACTCAGCTGCTTTCTAATGATGGACGGATGGGATCATGAGAAGAATCTACTGCAATCAGTCTCATCCCCAGATTATACATCCCACTGTTAAGATGGTGTCACACCATCTTCCACTGATCAGCCAGGAACACAGCAGGCGTGCCCTCTCTTAGTAGTCATGATGAACCACAGCACCATTTTTCAGTTTCTCCTGAGACAACCCACAATCACATTCCATCTGCACTGCAGCACCACTAGGTTATACCCACTCCTGCATTTTCTTGAGATGCAACACGGAGCTGCAAACAAACCCAGAAGTCCAAGCTCATCGTGCCTTTGCCAAATTAGCATAGGGGAAACCTTCCTTCCAGTTTCACTAAAAGTCAAGTTTTCAGCACAGAACAAGTTATCTGTAAGTCATCCTCAGTAGGAGAGCTCAAAGAGAAAACCACAAGATTTTTATGACTGCCTACCTTCACCTTAGCCACTGAATTACAAATGCATTCTACTAAATGCCACAAAACATGGCTAACATTGTGTCACTTCTGCTAAAGCATCCCCAAAACCAACCTCCCTCATGCTTTACTCAACCCCTCAAAGCAACCAACAAAAGATTTGCCAAGCCATGCATCTGTAGAGTCTGTTGTACAAATTACACAGAGAGCCAGAGCAGCTGATAGACGTTGCCCAAAATCTTTCACTCTACAGAAGGAATAAAACTGTCTCCAGCACAGTTTTTGTTGGAGGAGCTCAGACTAAACCAAGTCTACTCTCTCTTTGGAGGGCGTCCAAAGCTGAAGTGGTGCAGCACAACAGCTGCACTGCACCATATTTTTTTATTATTATTATTTTTAATATATTCTATGGGAAGTCCATAGGTCAAAACCAAAGTCTCAGAAACTCAACATCAACAGAAAAAATGCTTCTGGAAGAAAGTTGGAGATGTCTCTACGAGATATACAAAGCATTTCATGAATAAACTTGTCAGGTTTCTAACACTGAAGTGGGTTTCAGTCGGACTTCTAAAAAGACACCAGCTTGACAAAAGAAATGAGCTGGACAAAAGCGAGCCCACATCTTTGGAATGGAGTCATGCAGTGCCCCAAGAAAACGAACCCATGTGCACTTTCAGTGCGATGACACAGCAAAAGCATAATGAATATACATGTGTGAACTGAAAATGTCAATGTAGTCCAACAACAAGAAAGAAAAAACAATGTACAGAAAGAACATGCCTTCACTCTGTGACTGCAAGCATTAACCCCTGCAAAGCACCAGTCAACCACTTAATCCTACTCTCTCAGTAAGCGTAGGCATTAAATAACACAAAACAGGGTAGAACATAAACTACTTTTATCCTATAGAAAATAGTAATTACTATAGGTTGTCTAGATCAAGTGAAATATATAGGATCAGAAGACAGAGTAAGACAACAGTGAGGATCTTCAATTGGGTTACAATAAGCATCTAGCCTTCCCATAGCCAGAAATAACTTTAGCAGCTTAGCACATTTGATACTACAAGTTAAACACAAAGATCACCTTTTACATCTTAATTAACAATAGGAAGCAAATGGTTCAGTTTCATGATTATATTCTCTCCTTGACCTGCACGCATGCAAAGGTTTCCCTTCACTGATGCATCAAGTTAACAATACAGCAAGTGACAATGGTGATGTCAGGCATCACCTGAAAACACCTTGATAGTTCAAGGATCTCACAATGCCTTAGATTTCAGTTTTAATAAAGAAACTCCATTTCATTACAGGAAAAAGAATTTGATATTTATGTCAAAGCATTTCTTCATCCGATAATGGACATATTTGTTATCGAAGCTTCTTGAGAGCAGAAGAAAAGTAGAGGTATATGACAGCTGAATCCTCCACGTATGGGAAGAACAACATGACCTTCTTCCTCAGACAGAAGAAGAGTAGAATGCAGTCAAGAGGCAAAGCCATGACAAGCAGCATGACAAGATGCTTTTTTTTTAATTAGTATTTTTATTTCATTTTAAACAGTCCTTCTCAGGACTGTTCAGTTTATATTTCTGTTCTTCCTAAAAATTAAACTCTAAAACCTAAGAAAAACATCGTTCCTACCAATGCATTTTGCTACTAATGCTAGTTGCAAAAAGCAACATTACCACTTTGCAGTTCATAAAGAACAGAAATCCTATGAGTGTTAGAGAGGCTACATGCAGCCTGCAACATCAAATGTAATGCAGAAAGAACCATATGATTTATTCACACAACTTCACAACTATTAAAAATGAATTTTAAAGCCAATTCCATAAGAGCGGAGAAAAATATTACAGATGACCAAAAGGAGTAAATTACTTTGGCTTTGGTAGCTAAGTGCAGATTTTTATTTATTGCTAATTACGGAAGTTAGAGAAGCAGTATTATCTCACAGTTTGACAGAAGTTAATACCAGCTTCAGAAACTGCATTCTGAAGAGCACTACCAACTTTTAGATGAACTGGCACGAGTAAGTTGCACAGATATTATTACCTGCATCACTAAATAAAAACCCAAGTTCAAGGCACGTTACATGCAAATTAAGCATGAAACAACGCTGAGTCTGAATTGCAGTAATTTTAGTAAGAGTTTTTCTTTGAAAGCAGTCAACATATTGACTACATATTTCCAAAATACTACTGAGGTCTAAGAAAGGCTGAGAAAAACAAACAAAGAAAAAAGCAAAACCCTAACAGTATCAATCACAAAGCAAAAGCAGCAAGTAGTTCCGTTTCACACGGTGCTTGCTGTATTCTACAAAATCCCCAGATCACTGCGTTACTGCTGAGCCATGATCCTGTACTTGCGCTGAAATTCCAGAAGTCATTTCTGCATTTTTTGCTAAGCATCCTCTTAGGCTACAAGACTGCCAGACTGCAGTAAGTCTGATGCGCTCTGAATATAAAACACTTAGGATGCGCTTGGAGAGAAATGTCCCTGGAAAAGACCGCAATAAAACTGTGAGTTGACTAAGAAGTGGCAGAGTAGTAACTTTCGTGGACAGAGGGGTGACCAAAGAATTAATTAATGTGACAACTCCAAGCACAGCTCCCCCATCCCCACCTCCACATCCCAGCCTCAGCTCCTGGTGACTCAGGGAGGAAGGATGCCACTGCCCTGCGTGACTCACGCCCAGTGACCCACCCACACTCCCAGCCCACTGTCACTGTGAGGAGAAGCCATGGTAACCAAGCACAAAAACTAAAGAGAGGGCACAGTCTGGAAGAATGAAATATTTGCTCCAGTGGCTGCCACCAGCTCTGGTTGCGGCCAGGCAGCTGACAAACATGTGTGAAAAATGCATATAAGGTGGTTTTGAAAGGAGCAAAATACACCAACTCCATTCCTGCCTTTCCACGGGAACAGAAGAGTGACGTCCACAAAAAACACATCCCCATGTACACAACTGTCTGTCCAATACTAAAGAATGACAGAGCTCTCTTTGAGCAGAGCATACAGAAAACACTGGCTATCGCACCTTGGAAATAACACAAAATAGATTAGTTTGGAGCACAGCCATGATATTATCTCCTCCTGAAAACAAACTCACCCTCTCTCTTTGTGCTATTATTCATATCCACACAGCAGTGAAATGTCACAGGGCCTGTTTTCAGTTTATTTCAGCATAAAAGTCTCAACTACATGGAAAACAGAGGCACTCTGGGTTAAATGGATGCAGAAATACTCTGTTTACCTGCAGACATTCTCCTCTAAAGTAAAACCAAATGCATGGCAAGAGCAGAGATGAGATGCTAAACTGTGAGTAGATGCCTTCAGAGCACCTTGACAATTTAATCCAATTCATGTAATCCACCACCCCACTCAGAGGAAGGGGGACAGAGAAGACTGCATGTAGGTCTGTGCATATGGCTCCACTCTAGCTGCAAGACAGAAAGTGCAGTGTTTCTATGAACTTACCATTCTGGGTAAGCTTTGTGGAACAGACCAGAGTAGAAATCTGGAAAGAGTCTTTGCTGATGGTGCAGCTACCGAGGTTCTGCATGCTCTTCCCTGTTGCAGAGTGTCCCTTTTCCTCCAACTCTATTTTAGTGGATGGCAGACTTAAATATGTTGAGGCATCCTCAAGCTTCTTTGCTTCTGCCTGCGGCAGAGTTTTACATGCAACAGGAAAAACAATTTAAAACAAAAAAAAAAGAGCAAAAACATCCTCGTAATAGTAACATTTTATTATTTACCCTGGAATTCCTTAAGAGTTGGCTCTAGAATTAGAGTTATCCAATGAGTCGTTAACAACTGAGCTAACGCATCTACAGCTCAGAGCCAACATCTGATATTTAAAGGCTCGACAAGTAGCTTTCCCCCCAGCCATGAAAATCCATGTAAATAAAATTCAATTACAAGCCTAAGAAATGCAACAATTAAAACATCCCCTAGAAAACAAATCCCAGGTTTAACCATCAGTCTGCCATACTGGCAAGACACACAGTACTTACTAATTAGTTGCTTGATCTAATATAACCCTGCACAACAAGCATCTTATGTACAACTGTGTAACAAAGTAGTTCACTGGAAGTAAGCAATGCTCATACTTAGCCTCCAACTATGGGAAGACTGTCTCAAAATCCTATACCTTATAAACTATAAGGTCATGTTCTCCATCTCTCAAAGTTGTTCCATCGTATCTCATGAGCTTCACAAACGCTAGGGCAAATATTTTTTCAGATTTATCTTTGGCTGTTAAAAAAAAAAAAGAATCATAGATAATTAACCATCCAACATTAGAAGTGATACTTCATCTAAAGGGTAAAAAAGAAATGGACAACCTGCATGTGAGTGATATCCTAATAAAGGCTCTCAGATGTAGGAAAAAAATAAAGAAATCCATAGGCTTTTATGCATAACATAGAACCAAAACCACACAAACATGCACCAGTGTCTGGCCGTGCTAAGCCACTGTACAACCAGTATACACTAGCTAATGAATTCAAGTATGCTCTCATTGTTCAACACCTAGTATCAAAAAATAACAACCAAGCAAGCACACTTAATAGGAATTGCAAAGTAAATTAAGAAATAAGACCAGAAAGAAAGTGTAATCAACTTGAGATGGCCCAGTGAGCCTATGGAGAAGCACTGGGGCCATAAAGCACAGGCTGTAATTAATATTTAAAGTGTGGCTAAGCTAAATGTTTGTATCATCACACACTTCTTTGTCTCTGGTAGTCAGCAGTTCACAATCACAATTTTGACACCAATGACACTAATTTTCAGCACACATTATTTTCATTAGTAGGTACTATTCTCTATACAAAGAGAATCTCTTCTAACGATCAATTTACAAAGCACACAGCTTTAACTAACAGTTATGGGGGAATGAATTCCACATTACATAGATGTGTAAAGCATAAAAAGTACCACAGACCTTAAAATGCATCCAGTGGACACCACCTGCTTAACACTTTGTTCACCACATGTATTCTGCAGCAAAGAAAATTGCTGCTGACTTTGAAAGGTGTTCTTGCCCAGTAAGACAGGGATGGAATGTCATTATAACCAAGACAAACCCCCAGATTTTACTAGAAAGCAACTGTTGACAAATGGAAGATGTCCAGTAGGACTGGTTGCTCCCTCCACCTCTCAAAGCATCTGAGCTGCCAACAACATTACAGAAAAGCTGTGGATAACCACAAGCTCTCAAGTATCACATCAAAATTACTTCAAAACAACCACAAGTCAACCTGAGAACCGGAAACGGAAACCAACTTCCTGAATAGCTTCTACTACTGATCTTAATCCTCCTGTAACTTCTCTTTCACAATCTTATTTCACATGCAGGGTGCTACTAAACAGTTAAATATCCTCACTACCACCTACCTACAAGATGAGCAACAACACAACCCTCTCAGCTCCTAACGGAAAGCTTTACACACTAGCCCCTTCATTTGGTTTGGAGAAATGACTGGGCAGAAAAAGAAAAAAAAAAACAGTGCCAAAAGGTAAGAGCTAGAAGTTGCAAAGAGAAAAGACGTTGAAAAGCTAACATAAAATAAGCAGGCAAAAGCTTATCCCCACAGCAAAATCAACTGTAACAGTCAATTACAGATCAGAAATGTTATGCCTGTTTCAGCAGATTTTGGCACCAGACACTGACAAGAAACATAATGAAAAGGCCAAATTACTCACAGTCCTGTGATGATCTGTGTCGGAACGTGAACCTCAAATGACTCCGGTTCACATCTTCAATTGGGATTGCGACCTTGACGTATTGGGGGAGAGGATGGAGAAAGGAAACAGTCAGAGCAGTATCTTCAAACATAGCTACCACTACCAAACCTCATCTAGACATTTTTCAACAGTAGTCTTGGTTCTTCACAGAACATTAATGCTAAGGACAAGCTTCAGTTGGCCATCAAAGATCAAAGGTCACAGGAAAATCTTTCATTATTCTTGCAACTAAGAAAATTGAACAATTCAATTCAAAAGTGAACAATTCTTGCTCTAAGAAAAAAAAAAGGAAAAGGAAGCAAGGCCATTAAGTTACCCAGTGAGATATGGAGATACTAAGGCTTACACAATCTCCATGGCTGAAAACTCAAAGCATTCCCTGTCAATCCTCTTAGCTCAGGAACGAGCCCACCTTGAGCATGACAGGCAAAGGTGAACTTCTTAAGATGCTTATTACACATGCACCACTTGTACCACCCAAACTATTAGTGCATCTCTGACTCCCACATAAACTCCCACATAACCAACATGTAGAGATGTAACGACTCTTTCCTGTGATATTTCTGCTAGAGGTGCTGTATTTCCTCAGTCACATGCACGAGCAAGCTCCATGCTGTCTGCTGCTCCCTGCCACATCTGGGGTTCTGAGACTCCCCAGCAGCCACTTTCTGTTGCCACATGCAATGAGAGCTCTTTTAACTTGATACCACAGTTTGAGAGATCCTGAGAGCTTCTTCTTTGATATGCATCTCCTGTTCCCACTGACTACAGAATATTTCATTAAGCCAGCATTGGCCTCCTACATAAAAATCGGCATTTAAGCTAAAATGTTATTATCCAAGCAGCTTCAGCAAGCTTGCAGCACAATCAGCCAAGTCCCAAACCAACGATGAGTTCAACAGTATAGCAATTATGTTTTAATCTCAATATTCTGCTTTTCTAGGTCAGTTTCATGGAAAGAGTAAAAACCATTCCTAAGCAGATGGTGCAGTGCCCCCATAACAGTCATCTCGACCAAAAGGATGAAATAAATGTTTTTAGGCAATGAAAGTCTAATATATTTTCCAGCATCTCTGAAATGCTTCCTTTTGTACTAGTGAGGACGGCTACAAGCATTCATTTTCCTAAATTTGCTTCTCAAGGCTTTCCACTGAAATCTGTATTAACTTCATACAAACACAAATGGATGAGATTATAACATGTATGTACCTTCACAGTCTCAAACCAGCGAGGCTGCTTGACTTGGTAATATATTACTGATTTGTACTCTGAGATGGCTTCATCTCCAGCACCAGGAAAAATAACACTCTAGAAAACACAAACAGAAGAGAAAATGTTTGTGTCCAGTTTAACCTCTACTTTTCAATTCAGTAAATAGAAAATACATCAGTAAGTAGGTCAAAACATGAGAGATGACATGCACTGATATGATACGGGAGTCACAATAAAGGAGAAAGTTTTGTTGGAAACAAAAATAGGGACTAAAGTTGAAAATAGTTAAAAAGATGCTGAATAAATATACATATAAAAAGATAAAAACGTTGACTAAATAATACCTCTAATCTTTTCCCATCTTCATCATAAACAGACACCGTAACTTCTACATTTTTTGCTGTTGTTTTACTGCCTTTGTCAAAATCTCCTTGAACCAACGTTACATAGATATCATTGCGAACATCACCTACAAGAAAAGCAGCACAAAGTTTGGAGCTATTTTCACACTGAATCCTCTGAGGTATAAAACAAACAATCCACAGGATCAATGACCAACATCACTAGAAACACACATACATATGGCAAGATGTTTAAAAGCCAACGTAACATGAACATTCAAAAGCAGCAGTGCTGAAAGCATCCATGGTTTGCTACAATTGATTTATCAAACTTGAGCTAACAAAAACACAGAACAAACAGCCAAGCAATTATTTCTGGTCCCAAAGAATACATCATCATCATCAAGATTATGCACCGCATATATCAGTCCAGAAACACCCCAGTTCCCTTGTCTCTTCATTTTCATTATTAATTTGAAAGGATACACTTCAATTCCTTCAACTTTTCTTACACACATATATTTATATGACAGTCTATGCTGTAACATTACACTGGGAGATGTTCTTATGGTTTGTGCTGCTGAGAGTTTCAGGAGAGGGCTATATTTAGCTTTATGTCTCAAAATGCTCTTCAGCCTCACCCCCATCAACGTAAAACTTTGAAATGAACTGGGAAACAGGATTTCCAACAATCCCAAGAGGCAGATGGCCTACGTGCCAACATACCATCGTAACAAGCAGAGGTGCTGAGGCACTTGGAACATATTGGTTATATCATAAAATATCTGACAAATTCAGTCTGCAGCCCCAGGAGGAGAGCTGAAACTCATTTGCTCCTGAAAGTATCTGATGGCTTCTCCAGAGCCCATCAATCTGAAAGGACAGCCTATCTTCTGTACTCCAGAGTTTGGCTTCTGTCGTTGTTGGGGTTGATAGTTTGCTTCTTGTAAATAAACACCAGATTCCAGCATCCACAGAATATATTAGGGAACATTATAGCTCTCTCTTATATGCATTACCCAAAGTTAGCACAAACCCTAAGAGACCTGCTATCTCTAGATCAAGTCTTTTTGCTCTAAAAAAATTTTACCCACTTTTCTGGTTTGGATTCCCCCTCAGTCGATAAAAATTTTACATCTGCCCTCGCTAGGAAGACAACATGAACAGTGCATTCAGTATACATTTTCCTTCACTGGAAGGAGAAGAATTTCCAGTGTCATCTCAATATGATGTCGCTGTTCGGGGGGAGTGTTACTAACTTCATCAATCCCTGCAGCACACGTGGCAGGTATACACTTACCATCAATTTGTATATATTTTGGGACAAGATCATAGAATCATCAAGATTGGAAAAGGCCTTCAAGATCATCCAGAAAAGAATTCCAAGATCCTTTGATGATGTCTTATTTCTATTAGATACCACTACCATTTGGAGGTTCTTTTCCCCCCCCCTCAAAGCTTCTATGCATACAGGTATTTAAAGAAGGCTAAAAAATAAAGCAGAGTGCATTCACATAATGGCTTACCAGGCATAATGATCTCTGGAAACCCCATTTTCCGAGCCACAGCTGTTGACCTATCCACTAAATGGGGGAATTCTTTTCTAATCTGATGAATATCTCCTGGAAGAAGTTTCAAAGTCACCCACAAACCTGTTGGGTAAAAATCACAATTATTAAACTTGTAGTTTTTCCAGTTAGTGAAGACATTTCCTTTTTTAGGGGACGCATTCAGAAGCAGTTGCACACAGCTTCTCACAGACAGGCTTACAAAGCCCAGATTTCAGTCATGACCTGGAACTTTCACTACAATGCATCCTAACTGAGGAGTACATCAGGTCAGCAGAATCACACCACAACAGCTGGAGAAAGGAAACCATCGGGCAGCAGCCAGACCCACAGAAGCCCATCACACACCACCAGGAACACCAGAGCTCCTCCTGACAGCATTCTGAGAACCAGACTTCTCCTGCTCCTCACATCTCACAGACAGGGCCCTATAGAAATGTGCTTCTTAAGCCATTAGCAGAATCACCTCAGTGCTTGTAAGTTCTTTCTAATGGAAGGTTCATATCTTCTAGGAGAAGAAACAAAAATGGCACATTTTTCCATGCAAAGCGAGGTTACATTTTACAACCAAGCCATATGGATACACCAAGGCAGCCAGCACCAACAGCTGACAGGTATCCTGAAACGGTTCAGTCCCACCACCCCCATCAGCTGTTATCCCAGCACTGAGCACCCAAGTCTACAGCATCAGCTTTACACAATCAACATTTTCCTCTCTTCAGCAGCAGATGCAGCCGCTAAAGCCAATGCTTGCCAACTAACATCAGGCACACTTGTTAGAGGGGGGGGAAAAAAAGAGATACTAATAAAAAAAACAAAAAATGTGTTCCACACTTAGTGAAGTGACTGGCAATTACACTGAAGCATGAAATAATTGCAGCAGCAATTTTCAGAAAATCCCAAAATTAAAAACTATGAAAAGAATACCCCAAAAATATTCATCTATAAAATAACTGCGTGAGTAACAGGATAACCCACAATTTAACTATGCATTTGTTTTGTATTTATCTGGCAGCTAGCTTTCTTTTCTACTAAAATCCCTCACAAATGGCTTTGGTCTGACTTGTTGCCAAAGACAGTTCTACCAGCTGCTATTTCATTAAACAGTAATGTACCCGCAAGGACTGGCTAAGCCACAACTCTTTGTCCTTTCTGGTTTGCTGGGGGTGGGCAGGGCCTGGCTTAGGGAAAGGATCTGGAGTGCATCAGAGTTTCCTCCTTTCTGACACACATTTCTCCAAAGTGAAAGCTGAGGAGCGGAGGAAATCAGATTCAAGTTTTGCACTTCAATTAAAAAGAACTTAAATATATATATATATGAAAATTTAGAGTTTTACTTACTGTAAGTCACTAAAAAAAGCAATTAATTAAAAAAAAAAAAAAAATCAGCAAAGCAAGACATAATTTGTCCTGGTCCTATTTTTCATATACTCAACAGCCAACTGTAAGCAGGCAGCTCTGCACCAGCCTGCCTGGAAGCATATTAACTCAGACTGAAAAAAGACCACAGCCAATACTGTAATCAGAGCTACACAATTCACTGCTCTGCTGGCAGACACACTGTAGGTGTTGTACACAACAAAGGTAACCCAGAGCAAACAAGAGGGGATGCTTCCTCCTGCAGAGGCATCACTGTGTGTTCTGATGGGAGAAATTCCCTGTTCACTTGATGGGAAGCAAACTGCTGTGAGAGCAGCTGCAAAGCAACGAGAAGGAGGGGAAGGAAAGGACCATTCCTTCCTTCAGCACAAGGAAGACAACATCTGCAGCTCTGGGGCACAAGAGCAGACTTCCTGAAGTTGTTTTCAGCACAGAAATACAGAGATGTCCCAGTGAGGGACGCTGAAGTGAAAGGGGGCAGAAGAGTCTGCAGGGCTGATAATACAATAATAATATTAAACAAATAAATATATTTTTGGGTATCAAACAACAGTGATAGTGATATTATGACCCCTTGACTCCATATTTATAACAATCCCTTGCTGAAAAATCAAGCAACGAGCATTTTCACACACACCGATGTAGAGAAAGAACAGTACATACCCTGACCCTTGTGGTTAACTTCTTTAGCAGCAATCACTTTGTTTATAACAGTCTGAAGGAAATCATTCTCCCCTGCCACCCTGGGTGAAAAACGGGATGATATGTTCAGCTGCTTGTGTCGAATGGCGTCATCCAACGCTAGCCTGGAGGATGCACGTGACGACCAACACCAGGAAACAAAGAGTCACAGAAAACCAGAAGTCACAGTAACAAGGGAACACAAAAGATCATATCATAGTCGTGACAAAGAGTATTTATTAGTCAACGCAAGACAAAGGACAGGAAAGGTAACAAGAAAGACAGAGGAAGATCATTAATCAGAAGAACGCTGATCTACTGAAGAGAAGTACAGCAAACTCATGTTGTTACTTCTTCCTTCAGGAACATGCATGCACAGCCCCCATAATTCTTTTTCAGGACAGGAAGTGTGTCTCCCACCTGAGAATCCCCAATTAAGCAGTGAAAACCTACACAGGTAGGTTTTTGTTTTAAATACAAAGCCACAGATTGGCCCTGCTGCACCTCCAGGATCACTTCTGGGGTTCCATAAAGGAGGCAGCAGTGCATACTGCCTGAGGGAAAAGCCATCCATCTCACAGAAATGGCATAGGACAAGGAAAGCAGATAATCTAAACATTCTGTTAAACTCGATGACTAAATGAAGAGATAAAACCTATAAATAAACACCAGCATTAAGTGTCATTCAAGCAATCTTGCCAAGTGCTTTTGACAGCCATTGTGTTGGTGGCTAGTGAATGAATACAAACAAACAAAGATATGAAAACAGAGTTGCATGTGGTACAACAGAAGCAAAGCATGGAATGAGAAGAAAAATGTGGCTCATACATACAGCTTAAGTCTACATCAGAAATAAGGACACCAGCATTCACCCCATGCATTCACATTATTCACACTGTTTGAAATATACTTTTTCTGAAGCATGTTTTAATGTAGTGCTGCCAAAAAAAAAAAATCACATTGTACATCTTTTTCAAATAGCTGATTTATGCAAACAGGAAAAAAAAAATCAGTTTTAATGGAGCAGAAAACTAGACCTGCCGTTAGCATCCACTTCGACACACAAAGATCCATTTTCACTGCGTATTTCCACACCTGCTAGAAGAAAGCTCGCTACTGTTTACCACACAGTAAACATATCGTGAAAGCACTCCTCCCTAAAGAAGTCCATTTCCCTTGAAAAACAGTTACACTTACGACTTTCCACAGTAACTGATGCTGTTACATAGAAACAAAACCATTAGAGACAGCAGGCATCCATCCATTCCCAGCAGCACCTTGACATTCTGTATCGATAGCCCCAGTTCTTCAAACCATGAGGACTTCCAAACTTCAGTCCTTTAGCCAAAACTAAGTTTGATTTGTGCCTACATAATTTCAAGCTCTGTTTGCTGTTGTTTGGGGTTTTTTTTTGTTTTTTTTTTTTGCATTATTAAAAACCCTATGAATACCCATTAGCCAATTAATGGAGGAATTTGATTAACATTACTTCATCGTTCACAACGTCGAACAGATGGCAGCATAACATTTCTTAGAAAGAAGGAACTAAGCATTGCAGCTCTACACACATGCATTTGACATCTCCCTTCCACCTTTCTACACCTAACTGAATAAAAAAAGAAACCTCCATGAACAGATTTCTGATACTGCACTGAATGCAAACACATCAGTATTTTAGAGGGGTGCCATCAACGCTCTACTTGTTGTGAGCTAGTGTTAGTTGTCTAACAGAAGTGGGTATTACTGTTTTCATTTTGCCCTCTGTCCAACGCATCTTACAGACTAAAATAATAAAACCCAAAAAGACAGGAACTGTGTCTTCAGCTTACTCACAGGTATGGGAGGGTTTGCAGTTTCAGAAGACTGAAACCAAGACCAGGTCCAAGCAGGATGCTAATCTCCCTGATCCTCTACACCAACTATAAGTGTTTTCAGCAGACAGTTCTCCTTTACCATCCAACCAAAATATTTAACAGCTCTGGTAAAATCTCGTATGAAAAAGCCAAAGAGTGAGAAGGCATTTCAAGATGTATATTCAAGATGTATATGAAGCCATCTTTCAAATTCTCAACCTTTACTTTTACAACTACTGTGGGCCCTACTGTGCCATTTAATCTCCTACCAAGGAAAAGATAAATGCCATCATTAACTCATTTCACAGAGGTCACCTGAAGACGATGTCTTTTTCAGTCTCAGCCAGCACTGAAACAGCAACTTAACAATTTCAAGCACTGCACTTCAGAAGTGTGATAACCCTGACATCTTTAAGCAAAAAATAGTAAACAAAACCAAGAATGTACCTTTTAAAATCAATTTAAAATAAATAAATTTTTTTGGTGCTACCACTATTGTAACTAATGGGAAGTTGCCAAGAACAGAATTAATAAGTACTACTTAAGATAAGCTATCACAATGAAATAAATTAACTTCAGAATACCACAGAACACACCTTGCAATCAAAAGCTGCAATAAGACAAATCTCAAGTCACAATCTTTTTACTTCTGCTTATTCTTTAAACTGTTCTTTACTTACGGTTGAAATGGTATGAAGTGCTGTTTGTCCTCATCGTCAACTTTTCCATTAATTATATCGGTAACGTCCATTACTGAAAACAAAGCACACTGAATTTAACAATCAATGGAGGAAGAAGAGTGCTGAGGGGACACCCTGAGGGGCAGGAAACGACAGCGACTAAGCACAGGTGTGCAGTTTCCAAGCACAGAGCTTCAGAGTTTTCAGACAGGAAAATCAAAATCACGTTTCAAATAAGCTTCAGCATCCCCAGCTACGCGCAAATCCAGAAAGCTACATTCCATCCTACAATACAGTCTGAACTAACTTAACAACTCTGTGCTTAAGCTCCAGGAGTTTCCACACACCCAACTTGCTACACAACCATATGACACAACACTCAGGGACACTGCACACAACAAGTTACCTGCCACTCCAAAAGGCCTCCGGAGCCCAGAGGTCAGCTTCCTCGTGTTGTTGTCCCTCAGCTCCATCCTGCCCACCCGCACAATCTGACAGACGAAACTGATTTTCTCTCTTTTCAGGTCTTTGCTGCCAAGGTCCTAGAAATATTAGTTTTGTCAGATTGTTTTATAATAGTTGAATTACGAGTTCCACTTAGCACGCAGAACATCGTTTGCCGTCGTCATCCCAGGCGGCAGCACAAGAACAAATTGTTCCCAGAATTTTAAGCATGTTTGTAATGGTAGTTACACCTTATCTTGACTTTTGTGTGAATTAGTTGCTCAGGAGGCCAAGTCATTTCTAGTAAATTAAACCTTCACAGAGCAACTTCATCTTCGTGTTTTAAGGTTTCAAGCAGACATTTACGAGCAGCATCTCATAGGAGCCTTCAGCAGGACTGCGATTAGACACCACTCACACACAGGTTAATAACTCCTCAGTTATTCACAAGATATCAGAGAAATGCTGTGGACTTTGCCAGCTGAACCAGCTCCCCCAGACTTACAGTGAACACAGCTCGGAGGTTGTGCAACCTGTCGATGTCCTTGGGCAGCCCAGAGCTCGACCACCGCACCAAATAGTTTTCACTGAAAGAACAACGTTTCGAAGACTCCTTTTGTTTAAATGGCTTCACTGAATGTAAGGTTACAAAATGAAGTTACTGAAGACTATCTTAAGCCCAACCTATCCATGCTAATCGAATTAATATTTACTTAGCAGACAGCTGCCATTTTCCTCTGCATGCATCATTCATAAAGGAAAGCAGCTCTTCAGCAAGGAAGCGTACAGATTTCTGTAAGGAAGCAGGGGGTGCAGGAATGGCTTGGAGTGCTGTCAGCACTGCTGCTATGTGAGTGCACACAGCCTTGCAGGTATGCTCACGTCTCATTTAAGCTCTGCACTGAAGACATGGTGTGATAAGGAACAGCACGACCCTGAAATGTACCCAGGGTGAAGGGACTTGCCGGATGCTGTGCTCAATACGACTGAAGTGCTGCTGCATCATTACTTCCCAGATAACCCCATCCTACACATTTCACAGAAATCTGACTTTCATAAGCCCTGCATCATCCCGCAGAACTACCTCACTACCGTACCCAAGGAAGAACAGAGAAGAGAGAACACTCAGGAGTACACTAACCTGATAAATTTTGATTCGTGGGGATCATAGAGAGACATGAGGACTTCAGCATCTTCCCCTATTTTGCAGACTACGTTTTTTAAGTTTACAAATAAAGCAAACGAAGGAGTGGCAGCAAACTTAGCTTGTCTGTTGATATCGATATTCTGTTTCTGAGACTGTAATTCAAGAACAGAAGAAACTGAAATTTAATTTAGCCTAACAAATACCCAGCTGTTATAAAATCTTCCTGAAGCCTTTAACACAGTAAAAGAGGAGTTATCTGTTTTGTCCCCACTCTTGTCATCTTTGTTTATGTTAGATCCAGAAAATGCAGCTTGTTGTAAATTCTATCTTGAAGAGCTACACTGTAAGGAATAAAAAAATGAAATAAAAATAAACTAAGAAGCATTGACGTGCCCACTTCTTAAAAAAGGAAGCTAAACCACTCCTGGCAAAAAGGTAAACTTGTTCTCTCCTGTGTCTCTTGTGGCAGAAATACTGCTCTTCTTACAAAATAGAAAACCAGGATACGACCATGGAAACAGGTTTAAGCACGGACAACAAAACAACTCCGGATGCAAAAAATGACATGGTTTAAATCTAAATTAAAATGTTGACATCAAGTTTGGTAAGGTCTGCGAGTGTGTATGTGGTCCACTGCAACTCCAAGAACTCCTTCACCTGCATTAACACACTGCAGGAACAATGTGCTCCACTAACTCCCACTACTGACGCTGGGAAGACTCCTCACTATGGAAATGTTTTTAATTTTAAAAATTAACGTTCAAATGGCAAAGAAGTTGACTGCTTAAGTCTGAGAAAGTCTTTCTGTCTTCTCCCCCTGCATTTCAACAAATTTTCCACCCTTGGTAAACATAAACCCCACAAACATGAGGGCATTATTCTGCACGATTCACCAAAATGAACTCTCAGGAAAACCTATCATACAAATCTGCTACCTCTGTATCCCCAACATTGATCTACATGTACAGCTGATTTATTGATAAAACTGTAAATTTTAATGTCTTTTAATGGAAAAAAGACACAATGGTTGAACAGCCCCTGACGCTACTACTTATAAAATATTTTAACCTGGTAACTCCTCATAAACACATCAAATTCTTCATGTTAACTAAGACAAAATTCAGTCTTATGTTTCAAAGGGAAAAGGCACAGTTGCACAGCAGTTCTTACTTTCTCCTCCAGTAACCTCTCCTCAACTTGCTTGGAAGCAATTTCATGTGCCCTGAAAAGGCTGATGGTGCTCGTCTGCTCCGGGTCCAATATATTACCATCTTCATCTCTAACAACCAGATCTAAATCAAGAATCCTGAACAGAAACAGAACACGCTTGTGAATAACAGTACTCAAACAAATGCTTAAATATTTAACACCTGAAAAGTGTTTACTGTTAACATCACGTGTACCTGATGTGTGATAGAAATAATTATTTGATACTTGGTAAAACTATTTAAGACATTACCAGCCCAGAAGATAAGCATCCCTAGCTGGAAGAAACTTTTTCCCACCAGCACAGGAAGAGCTGATATACATGAAATAGCAGAACAGCTGGGGATGCAGTTTCTCAAACAACTGAATTTGCAAGAGTTGTTTGTTGGAACTGTCAGATGAAACAGAGAAGATATCCACATTCACGCCACATGCAAATCGGTCAGTTCTTTTCTTCCCACTATATTCTCCTCCAAAGCATATTAATCATGGTTTAGTTAAAATCTACAAAATACAGGAAGGCACAAAATGTTTCTTTTTATTGCAGGCAGAAGCCAGGTTTCTGTCAGCACGGAGTTAACATCCATGTTTATCTTCTGCAGTGAGGAGACCACGTTCAGTCTTTTTCCGTGGAACCACAGTGCTGGCAGAGGAATCAAGGATAAGGAAAATTGAAGTCTAAGTTGATCTTATTTCTCTATTTATCTTTTCTAAGACTTACCTCCTCATCTCCCTGTCAATACAAGTGGTCTCAAATGTCACTATCTCTAATTATGCAGCCATCTCTCACGATGGAGCAGCTGGAACTTTGCCTTTGATATGTTTGATCACTAAGCTTAAATCAAGTTTGCTGGACCCTGAGAAGCCACAGAACCACAGAATTGGAAGGAACCTCCACAGATCGAGTCCAACCCCCTGCCAAAGCAGCTTCCAGCCCAGGTTGCACAGGTCGGTGTCCAGGAGGGTCCTGAATGTCTCCAGAGAAGGAGATCCACCACCTCTGTGTGCAGCTCCAGTGCTCCGTCACTGCACTGTGAAGAAATACCCATGCACATTTGTGCAGAACAGCCTACGCTTCAGTTTGCGGCCATGATCTGAGTAAATCCCCTTTAGACAGGACCCAAAACTCTTGAAGAGCATGAACTGTGGAGAACTCTTTGCCCTCCTGACAAGGGAAAAACCCAGAGGTTTGGAACAGATCTCTGAGCTTAAGTCAATACAGAAACCTTCTAATTAATTACTCCATGTTACCTCAAAGCTGGAAACATCATGCAAGCAAGCCACAGAGTACAGGTCACTAACAAACATCTCCCAAGCTCCACTTTTGGAGTGGAGTGTACCTAAATATCACAAAAGTCTTACGCATTCCAAGCAACCCACAGATGAACTTCCCAGTGAGAAAGCGGTTTCATCATTGAAGGCAAACAGAAAAGCAGCCAAAATCATGGCTTTTGGACAGCAGCCACAGCAGAAGACTGTCCTACTGGTCCCTTGCACTGTGCCTGTAAGGGCCTGGATGAACAGCAGCACAGCTCTGCAGGAGCCAACCAAGTGGACAAGAGGAAAGGAACTCACAGGAGGAGCAACCACCCACAGCACACCAACAGGACAAGAACGGATGCACAGATCGTGCAAACAAACAGAAGGAAACACCACTTTGGTTTAATTCCTTCATCTTATCCTTTAACTTGATGCTTAGAAAAAAAAAAACTAATTTTTCCTTCAATGTCCCAGTTGCAGATTTTTGCAACTGAACAAGAAACATGTTTTTGCAACAAAATTATCCGACCCAATTTCAGACAAACAATATAAATACAACTTCCTAAGAGTACTTTTGCTTCCTCAGTTATTTTGACAACGTGCAGCACAACTGTCATTGTTATTTATAGGAATACCTTATTTACAAATCAGTATTTCACAAAAGAGGAAAAGTTGGAACACGGTTAGATCAGAAGACATTTATAAAATGCATCATGAAGTCTGCATGCCGAAAACGTCACTTTCACTTATTTTAGTCAAAAGTGACTATAGGATTACATTAAGAAGCATATGGGATCCTTCCAGCTGTGAGCATTTACTCAGAAATTCACTTCCCCTTCCCTCCTATACTACACAATGTTCTGATCACTTAATTAGTCCATCAGAACATTATGAATATAAAGCACGGCACAAGATGTTCTATTGTGTTTGAACACTGAGCATCTGGAGGTTTTTCAGAGTAACTTTAACCAGCTCCTCAGGCAGATGGTAAAATACAGTAGCCAAACAAACAGTATCAATAACATCTGGGTAATTGTCTATCGGGGTACAGTGGTCCACATCTTGGATGATACATGCAGAAGTATTGACTGAAAGGGGTTCTTGGCTTTTTGTTTTGTTTTGATCTGTGGCTTTTGCTGTTCAAGGGCATGAACAGGAATACTGCAAGTTTGCCAGCTCTCAAAGGATGAAGCACAAACAGCTGAAATATGATGAGTTATTGACATCACAGGGGATTCAAATACTGGTTTGCTCAACACCTTTTCAGTCTCCATTGCACAGACAGTACTACAAAGTTCTCCTGATACTCAAAATACTCCCTCAAACCTTTTCCTGATTTAAGAGGAAGTAATGATTTCTCACTTTTCAATCAAAAGGGGAACTCTTGTATGAACAAGTTGTAAACTAAAATTAAGAAAAACTTTTGTTTTTATCTAGGTCACTGTTTGGAAGTTACTCTATCATCAAAAGTTAATACAACTGAACTCCCAACATATCTTATGTAAGGAAACTACATGGATGTTATTTCTTCATTTTTGACATTTATTTCCTGGCTGGTTAGATGCTTCCTTTTTTGAACCTGCCTGTTAATCTTTTGGGGCAAGCTACATACTACATAAACAGCACAATGATGAACTCAGCTATGCTTCTGAGCAAAATCATCACACTGCAGTATAGGTGACTTGAGGGCACACACAGCTGGCGGCACTGGGAAGGCAATCATTTTTTATGCTGCAGCATACAGTTTAAATGACACGTTGAGCAGAGGAAATACTTGTGCTTTGTAACTGACCTTAAAAAAAAAATACACAACTTCAAACCAATCTCAAATCAGTAGTGTCAGCAAGCAAGGAAGAGTTACATATGGATTCTACTTTGAATGTTATAGTTGGCTCTATATTAAAGAGATGCTGTATCAGCTTCATTCTTTATTACGCTGTAATAGGACTTTTAATACACTACTATTCCATCTGCATAAATAGAGGAACAAAGATACTGCAAGCCAGCACTGACAGCTAGTGTGAAACACAAAGCTGATTTGTTTTTATGTCACAACACTTCGAAAACAGTGTTCACAAACCTGTTTCCATAGTCAATTTTGGCAGTCACCTTCTTTTTCAGTTCTTTGAGCTCATCTTGGGGGAGAGTCCCAGACAGTATTTGAGATCTCCACTCAATAAGATCATATATCATGTGCCGTACACTGCGAAACATTTCTCTGTTATCTTGCTGTTTGGAGGGAAGAAAAAAAATGGGTACAAGTTAAAAGATGTTCAGAAGCCTTCAGAATTAAGTACATAAAATAAATTACGAGATAGGAATTTTAAAGTATATGAGCCTAGAGTTAGCTCTGCCATACAGTCTAACTTTCTATAGCACAGAACACTGAATACTAGGAGTTCTACAGTCTGCCTTGGGTATCTAAAGGAATATAAACATTTGTGTTTATGCCATCTTGAAGTCTAATGGCTTTGAGTCATAATGTTTTAGATAACCCTCAAAATAACCCTCTTCTTAGCCCACAAAATCTAGTCAAGCCTTTAACTCAATACAGAAGAAGATACCTTTCTAAACATCCTACACCACCAAATTATTTAGGTTATGCATAGCTGTCCTTCATTCAGACGACACCCAGCTCTTATTGGGCTGAAACCAACCAGAATAATTAAATAATTACAATAAAGTTAAAAGTCTGCTACATTTGAAAAATAAAAACCTGCAGAATGTGCAGAAAAAAATAACACAGCATCTGAAAGACTCAGGGAAAAATACATCTAACTGTGAAATGTAAAGGCTTCAGTCTGTTCAGATCATCGAAAAGCTGACTTGATTATAGTGTGAGAACTTCCACAGAGAAAATACCAGTTATTAAAAGCTCTTTAATGTAGCAGAGAAAGACACAACACGCTCCTGTGGCTGGGAGCTAAAGGCAGACAAATTCAAATGAGAAAGAGGTTTATGATTTTCAGTGCTGCAGGCAATCATAAACCAGTGAGACAAAGATCGTGCCACTTCCTCCACCATCTGCAAATCAAAACCAAATGCCTATTCAGTACCCAAAAAACACAAATTATGGGCTAAACAAAGGGATAAGTGTGGTCATTTAATAAGCTTTGATATGCAGTGTGTGGATAACGCAGATCTCTCTAGCCTGTAAGCTGAGCAGTTCGAAACCTGTTACCTCCAGTCAACGAAACCCCCTTGAAAAAAAGGGATCTCAGAGCACCAGGTAAACACATGCACTTAATCTAACAGATACACTTGAGATAAAGTGATGAGCAAACTCAAACTTTTTACTCATTTAACCGAGGGACCAGATCCCATCCACCACTGAGCTGAGGCCACTGGTGGTGTTCCACTCTGCTCCTGAATGCCAAACTCTTAGCAAAGCACCACAGCACTCAGCTGCTCAACACCTTCCCACAAACAAATTCCAGCCACAGAGACCACAACAGTTAGAACAAGTGACTCCTGCATTAGGAGAACTTTTAAACTTCTGGAAACAACTTACAAGTACAGAAAGCACGCACACGTCCCAATAAGAAAGCTTGGGACAGTGACTCTTCCTATTGCTCCTTTCTCCCTATACACACACCACAATCAACTCTTGATTACACAGTAGGATAATCTCTCCTCACATCCAAAAAAGGAGACATTAATGCCAAACTATCACCCGCACTGTCAGCAGTGATGTATAGAACAGTGGAACTCAGAGTAAATACAAGCTTCACAATCTGGTCAGCATGCAGTTACCAAACAGATGAATCAGGTGACATCTGAATATAAAACAGAGGGGAAATTAAAAGTAGTAATCACTGAAGAAAACATTCAGGGTCCTTCTCAAAACCTCCTACCTTGTCTCTCTCAGCTTCTCCTTGTGCCTGCTGCAGACTCTGCTCCTTCTATCTCACCTCTGCCCACTGATTTCTACCTTGCTCCTCAACACATGAGCTCTCAAGAATTGTCTCATATTAAAACTCTTTGTGTATGTTCTGTTTTATTTCACGCACTGTACTGTCCTCCATCTCATCTACTGCAACACGGGATCACTTCAAGCAGGTTGGTTTTGATCTTACCTTTACTTTCATGGCTGTGATTCAAAACATCTTAGGACCTAAAATCCCTACAATGGGCTTTAGGTCAGGCGCTCAGAAATTCTGGTTTCTATCCACCTTCAAATATCCTTTAACAGTACATTAAGTATAAATCAGGCATAGAAAAATGGGAATTTCTCATTTCCTGCCATCTTCAAATTTTCCTGTGTTAAGAGCAGTAGTCCTTAGTGGTAGTTTGTGTTCTCAGTAACATTACAATAATCACTCTTCATTATACAGCCTCTCGTGTTATGACTGAAGATTTCAAATGAACATTTATAAGGGATAGATATTCTGCATTACACCCTACTTTAACACTTCCATTTTCATACAGCTTAGTCCTAGTGCCCCTACACAATGAAAGCATAAGAAGTCAGAGCTGGAGTACCAAAAATCCAACACCATGCTGTTGGTTTACATTGGAACTGCTGTTCCAGCTGTGTGTTTGAACACTGCTTCCACCTGACTTACAAACACTTTCCTGTGATGTTTCACAGTGAAGAGAATGTATTTCTCTATTCACCCATTTGAGAAACTTGTTTATTGCCATAAGTTACCAGGAATCCATTCCTACATGCTTAGAACTTCAGTATATGAGAAAAAAGAAAAAGTAACTTAAGGTATGTAATGTAAGGTCAATGAATTTGAAGCAATCAAGCAAGCACAAGAGCACTGACAAGCACAAGGCCTACACTGATGTATCTTCATAAGGTTGAGGTTTACACCATGGAATCTGACATTAAATATTACAATTTCTCCATGATTAGCAGCCTCAAAGTACTTTTTGAGTAGCACAGTTGCCCACAGATTGGGAAAACCTAATATAAATATCTTTAAAAACAGTTTGTTCTGGATAATAATACTTGATAAAAATGGATTTTCTGCCCATTTTAGCCATAATTGCTCAACAAATCACTACCAGATCAAGGTATCACTCCACAAAGCTGTCTCTGCACAAAAAACACTAAGTAAAATATGCAGACAATTCTGAGTTTTGTGCCTCAACACAGATGATGCTGAAGAGCTGTTCCACATTAAGCAGCCATCAGAAACCTTAAGAGAGGGGGAAATGCATGACCAGCTTCTTCATACTTCTCACTGTACCTTTCACAGCACCGCTTTTTTCCCCCACAACCCACGTAATATTGGCAGTGTTTTACACAATTGGTACTTACAACGTATAATTGCCGCCATATGATGGACCATTCCCGTAGTGTAGTGGTGACCTCCTGAATCAGGGGCAGCTCGTTGGGTATGACAGTTTCATGTTGTCTGAAGGGAAAAAACGTTAAGTCATAGCTTTGGGTAGGACAGAGGAGTTGCTTCTAAAATGATGACCACCAGTTCCAAACCAGCCCAACAATGACAGGCTTCAAAAGAGCACCACTCATCACATATCACACCATGTGATGTAAAGGGTATCTATAAGAGGGTTGAGGCTATGCTATTAAGCTCAAGCTTTTTTCCCAGCCTGTGCCTATACTCACAAGCTATCAATACATACCTCACAGCAATAACAGATATTGTTATTGAGAGGCTGATTTCACAAGGAGCAATCAAGAGGAAAGGCAGATACACAGCATGTGCAATGCCACAACACTAATGTCTAATTGTTCTTCAAATCACTGGTCTTACAAAGAGCATGCAGGTCATGACCAATAAGTTTCTGTCTGTGCCATTCAAGTACAAAACAGCAGCCAGACCTTTTAACATTTCAAAAGTAGTGTACTTAAAAGTAGTTTTCTAATCAACAAGAAAGTTGTCATTATGCAGCAATCATATGATTAGTAGTTTTATCATTTACATATTTAATAGTGTATAAAAATAAATCAGGCACAAAGGAATAAAATAGCTTAATCCTGTTACACTCCGTTTCATACCTAGCTAATCATTTATTAATTTCATTTGGCATTTTTCTGATTTTCCGGGGGTTTTTTTCCAGCTTTTTAAGGAATCTTTTCTACCCATGTTATGAATTTTAAAACGCACAGCCAGCAATACTGGTCTGATATATAAGGATCTGAGATTTAACAGCAGCTAAATAAAAACCAGCTCAACTATTTACAGCCACATCAGACAAGGGAGCAGGAGCATCACAAAACAAACCATCTCTCACTGCACGACTATACTCCAGTAAAGCAGGAAACTTCCCAAGGAGGCTGGAAATGAGGTCTGGACAATGGTTTCAGTGAGGGGTCCAGCTCACAAGACTTACTGCAGGGGTAATCAGTGCCTTAAAAACTTCATCTGTCTAAAAGGAAGGTATCTCACACCAAAAGCTTCTTTTAGTAGATCAGATAGAAGTGTTAGGATTTGAATGCCAGAAGATAAACAAAGTTGTGATAACTGACATCAGAACTAAAAGAGGAGTGGGCTGGAAGAAGTTCACCTAAGTAGGTACATGTCAAGGGAGTCATAAAAGCTATAGAGAAATGGATCAATTATCAATTCTTCCAGCTCTCACACCCATGCAGAGCAGTTCAGCTATGTGAAGATGCAGCCAGGGATGGCACCACTGGCAGCAGTCCCTCTGCTGCTGCACAAACACACACGGCTGGTATGAGCTCCTTAACTAGCAGGAAACAAGCACAAGGTATCTGATACTGCACTGAATTTTTTATCTAAGCAAATAAGAAAATGGATTTTCTGTGATCTTTTCAAATGAAACTCACCCTTTTCCTTCGACTATTGCTTCCTTAAGGTGAATATAGGAGGCAGGAAATATGCCCTTTGAGAGGGAGAAAGAGAGGAAAAAAATTAATGTTGCATATAATAAATTTATTATCTAGCAATCCACCAATATACACTGCCAGGTCTGCACAGAGCCATTCACATCCTTCTAAGAATCAGAACTTTCTTTTTAAACATACATTTAAATATTTTATCACAACCTTTTGAGGAAGTGTCACTATAGCCTCAGCAAATAGACACTCAGGTTTTTTGAGCAACCAGGTCTTATGAGTACTATGAGCACACTATTTAACAGACAAATCATGGCTGAAGGATTATCCTACTGAATTCATCTACAGGACATGATGGAGACTAAGAAGTGTTGCTATATTTAGTGGGTATGATGGTGATGGGTTGATGGTTGGACCATGCATCACACTGGGCTGCCTGGCTCGAGTGCATGGCATACATATAAGAGCATACACACGCAGAGCACAGCCATCCCACAACACAACCATGGCATATGTAGTGTCTTTTATCATCAACGTCTCGTTAGTATGTCAAAAACCTCTTCATTAGGCAGTACTGCAGAAGAATAGTGCTGCTTTTCTTATTAAAAAAAAAAAGTTCTAAATTACTCTCACAACTCTAAGAGTAATAATTTGAAAATAATATATATTTTAAAAAATAATTCTGAGAAATAATAATACTGAGAAATAATGCTGAGAAAATACAACTCACTCATAGTGCTAGCAGTTCTGTTTTCTGTTTGGGAATGCAAAGCAATTCTTAGAAAGCTGAGTAATTCCTTCCTCAAACTGTGCCTTCTTGTTTCCTACATCCCTCTTAACAGAACATAGCAGGAATCTCTCAAATGATGCTCCATGGCAGTGTTCATTTTATGTCATAAACGTATACCTACTCTGAATTAACTTAAAACAAAACTGTTTCCTGCAAAGATGGATGAGAAACAATCTCTGCACATTTCACTGAAGTGCCTGAGCTCTCAGCTGCACCCTGTGTTTGAGCACGTGGGCAGCGAGGTCAGGGAGGGAATAAGTAAGAACCAAAAGGAACCAGCCAGCACCAGCAAAACCAACCCACCCAGCACAGAGGGCAGAACAGCTTCAGGGGAGAAAGAAGGCAGCACAGGTCACCAGAGTAGGAACACAGAGATAACCACGGTGTGCCAGCAAGATGCACCACATATAGCAATATCAGCAATGTGGATGGGAAAGAAATTAAGAAGGATGAGTGTGCTCTGTGGGCAAGCATATCTTCCATTGCCTTTAAAAAGAATTCTACCAAAGCCTCACGTTCTAAGGGTTGCAACTCACAACAGTATGATAAAAAGAGTTTTCTTTCAAAAGTTGCTACATTTAGCTGAAGTTGGAAAAACACAGCAACACCTGGAATCAGTTTAAGCCAAGAGGAATGCATCAATTCTGCATAGGCTGAATGGAGCATGCTCACAAAATACAGTTTTTAAGAAATATAGCACATCTCCAAAAAAAGAAAGCATTAAAATAGAGTAGAAAAAACACAGAGCAGGCCTGGGTAAGGAAATGGGTGGGATGAACCACAGAGCTAACTTGGTACTTTCAGACATTCAGAAACAACAACTCTGTACACAGACATGCAAATTTTAAGTGTTTTAATTTAAAACCTAAAGAAAAAAAACACACATAGAAGTTGTGTAATTCTGGTTAATGACTGCTGCAAAGTAAAGCTAAAAATTAAAAATAAAACACATTACAAGCAGCATTTGTGCTGTTCCCTTACTTTTTATTGCAGAAAAGCTGCTATAACCAGCAGCCCCTTATGCAAGCTTAAAGCCAAACAAGCAGGTTGAACTGAGCTGCAGAAGATTACTGCCCCTCTCATGAAATAAGACTGAAAATATCACAGTGTAGACCTCATCACCTTCCAAGATGCAATGGCACCGTACAAGTAATGCGTTATTTAACAGACAGCAGAGCAAACTGTCAGCCTGATAGCAGACCAGCTGGGATGTGAAGCTCTTCACTTTTTACAGAGGTGAAGGCTCTGGCACACGACTTACTGCAGAACACAAGCTACTGCACACCAAATTATCTGGAGTAATTGTGTACATACACACATAAATTGGAAAAAAAAAATAAAAGAGAAATAATTAAGTTTTTAGTTCTCATTACAGTCGGTTCCAGTTAACTTGAAACATTCCCATTTAGGCCAGCCGGGCAGTACCCCAGTTCTCAGAGATCACTGCCATGCAGCAACACATCACATCCAAGATCTCTGTTCACAGTAGATCCCCAAAGGCACCATGCCATGTACAGGAGACAAGTGAGCAGCACTCACCTTTTTGGATTTCTTCCTCAGTGTATAACCCCTGTACCAACCTAGGGGGTGGAAAAGAGGAGAAAGCATTAAAACCTTACACCTCCCAGCAGTGGCTCCTTCCCATTTCAGCAGCCCCTGCTGGCTAAAACAAAGCATTCCTTGAAAGCTGTAAAGTCAGGGAGGATGAGAAAACTGAAGGAGAAGGCTACGTGTCAGAGATGGTACTTCACAGTATGCATTTAATTGAGATCCATTTCATTTTAATTAGTAATTTACCAACATAAACAAAACCAACATACAAGCTTTAACTTTCTGATACCTACTGTTTGTCTGGTTTGATTTTAAAACCTGTGTAAGTCAAACAAATTCAAGCTTTCAGGTGTAGATCAGCCATTTGTCACCTCTTCAGAAGACAGGAACGTTTTTGGGATTAACAGCTCACAAAATGAAACAGACAAGCAGGCAGAGGTCCTGATGAAGTTTGCAAAAATTAAATACAAAAACGTGTGCCAAACTGCTTAGTAGGCAGCATCTGCTCTTACAGAGAAACTCCTCTCTCTACACTCTGGGATAAGGACTGCAAAGTCTCAAGCACGCAGGATTTTTCAGCCTGCTCTCCAGTGGCATACAGTGAATCGATGCTTTGTTTTCTCACTGTCAGACATGAAGTCTATTCAAGTTCTCAGTTCTCCATCTATAAAAACAACTTAAGAAAAAGAACTGTGTTGCTCCCCTCACCGTCTAGAAGAACACTACAAAAACAAGCCATTAATTACAGTAATTAAGGTCACAAATTGTCATGTTTCCTCAAATCGCAATAAGTGCAACTTGTTGGCACTGGAATACCTGAGCACAGCAGAGGTGTGGCTGCATGCAGCTGCCTCCCCATCTCCTGCATCAAATAAAGGAAGGGCAGGGGTGGTAGTGACACACATGGGTGGTGATGGCATCTCGAAGCTGTCCTCACCTATGCTGTGGCCCTGCCCAACCTTACTCCCAGAGTTTGTAGCCTCTGTCACTTTAAAGGTCCAAAACAAGCGAAAAGAAGAAAATCCAATGGAAAAAGAGTGCAAATACCTGATGTCAAACACTGATCTGCAACACCCAGCAAACCATTTCAGATCCTCCTCGGTCTATTTCCAGCAAATTTAGCTTCAGACAAAATGTCAGCAAGAAGAAAACAGGCCAATGCCATAAACGCCTTCTAAATAACTAAATACTCTTGAAGTATCAGGAAAAAATTCTTTAAAACGACCTATTTTAGAATCCAAACTCCTCCTTTATATAGCAGCTCTAGAAAAGAGTTACTGCTCAAATGCAAATAGTTCTGAAGCTTATTCACTGCTATATTTAACAGCCCTTCACCTTAACAAATCTTATTTATTGATCATGCATTCGTTTTGACTATTCTACCCAATTATGTAAAGAAACAAGATATAAGTTGACAAAAAAAAAAAAACAGGCATGCACTTATATGCTTATTCCAAATATTTGTTTAGGGATATCCACTTTGAAAAGCAACCCTTCCTTCCTGACACATGAACACAACTGATCAAGTTACATGGTTTTGCTGTCATCCAGCTTTTCCTGCAAGGTTCACATTAAGAAATGCACCAGGAAATTCTAAAACAGGAAAAAAATGAGATTTTCTGCAATTACCCCTGAAATAATAACATTAGTTTGACTTTAAAGATCCATTATTCCACCAATTTTTGTTAGAAACAAGCTTCATCTTTTCTCTGGGCCCTAGAAGAGCAGAAACATTCTGATTTAACAATGGAAAGCACACAACATTGCCAATCCCATCACCTCAATACAAACACAGGCTGCTTGCAACAAGCCCCAGACTTCTCCATATCTGCACATTAAAATATTTGTAAAAATTGGTTTGGCACTCCAGAGAGAAAATATCCTTTTTTGACTGAATTTTAGAAGATGAAAATGCTTCAGTAATAAAACCAAATTCACACATACAAGCAGAGTCCACCGTAGCAATCCAATCCAGAAGCCTGGCTGGCCTTACAGCAAAAATCTGCCACAGTTCTTCTTTTTGAAGAAGAGGATTCAGAGAAAGAACCATTCACAACACCACTGCTTCCCTACCAAGACTACCAAGGCCCAGGTGTGTGAGCACAGCAGGACACAAGGCACCTGCAGATACCAAGGCACCTCCTGGGGCAACCCTCCCAAAGGGTCTGGGAAGGAACACGGAGATCAAAGAGCTGAAATGATTACCCAATAATGGCAGTTCTGTGAAGAAGAGAGGTAAGCATTACAGCGTCTCATTTCTCATCACAGCGGGGAAGTAATGAGTAACCACTGTACAAAACCCTTGGTAGAACATTAATTTATTTGCATTTCTTTTAATACAAAGTCATCGCAGTCACACAAAGATGCCAAAAGCCCAAAACCACGAGCTGAGAGCACGAAGACCTTGCTGTTATTTGAGTCTTAGTGAAAACAGCAAGTCAGCTCCACCATCCCATTAAGTTACCAGCAGTCATGATTTGACATGGTTTCATCCACCCTATGCAGGATTCAATGTTTCTCCCCAGTTCATTAAACATACCAATTTAGATACACAAAAATACACATCTTATTCATATTTAAATCTTTCTACTTTTTTTTTTTGTATTAGGTAATTATTAAGTCACATAACTTCAGATAACAGAAAAATGACTCAACATAGTCAAACTTGACATTCCAGTGGCAACCTGAACCCTATAGGAAAACGCCAACCTAAAAACAAAGAGAAAATTAATTTGCACGCAGTGATAAACGAAGCTGATTACAACTGTTGAAATAACACTGTTTAAGTAGATGTAACAACAAAATAAAAATAAAAAATGTGATTAAGACAGTATCTAAAAATTAGCACTCAGATGGACCAAAAGATCAACGTCGCGAAAAAACTAAAGTCGTTTAAAACATTAAAGCAAACCCATTAGCAAAAGTTTAGTTATATGTTACTTATGCTCCTCCAGACTGCAGCAGATCACAGTCTAGGATATAATGAGAGATATGTACTCCACTTGGCTGGATCAAGGAAGAGTAGAAAAGTGTTCTGACAACTTTCACGTTCTGTTGATTATCAAACTCAGCATCCCGGTTCCCTTTTTCATGGATCAAGGAGGAAAGATTTTGCTATATGTATTGCTTGTACAGTTTCATATCAAAACAACCAAACCATCTGAAAACCTGAAATCAGTTCAGAGCACTGTGGCACATGTACCCATCTTACAGGAGACATAAATAATTTAGGACCCAGGTGACTTTCAAATTCAGATTGAACTTCTTTTAGCAGCAGGTTCCACTGCATTACCCAAGGGTATCCAAAAGCATCTATCATTTCTCTAAACGCAGGACAGATGCTGCAATCGATCCATACAAATAAAGCTGTGAGAACATCCATCTTTCATAGAAAAGGAAATGGTTATTCACCAGGCATCGACCACACGCTTCTTCATCCACATCTAGCACTGGTTAATTCTGTGCTCATTAAAAATAATGTGTTCTGTCCTTTCACAAGAAAGCAAGTAATTCATCACCTGATAATATGGGATGATAAAGTCACAAACAGAAAAGCAATGCAATCACAAAAACAATGTTTGGGCAATGCAAGTTTTGCAAGCTTACCTTCATATGTTTCTAAGATGTGCACAGTGTCTCCTATTTGTAAGGAAAGTTCATCTGGTCCCCTCGCATCATAGTTGTAAAGAGCTAGACAGAGAAAACACTGCAGTTAGCTCATGCAAGGCAATGTGGCTTTCAAAATCATTACTTCTCCACACAACTGACTTTATTATTCATTACTGCTACATTCAATCTCCTTGTGCAGCTCCTGGTTACGTTTGGTCAAGTTCTTTGATCCAACACCAGTACGTCCCTTCAGAGCACATCTCAAAAGGCACACGTCCACAGTTAATCTCTGAGCCTATGTATAATGCTTTGCTTCTGCATAACAATACATTCAATTAATTTTTTTTTAGACTTGTCTGTCTTCCAGCCTCCCATGCTGACCTGCCCTGAAGCAGCACTGAACAAACACCTTCAGCCTACACTAAAGCCAACTGCAAACAGCATACGCTGCAAGTAAGCTTTGGAAGTTGCTCATGCCTCACAGCCATTGACTTGCAGGCTGCTGACACCTCACAGAGTTCACTTCTGGACAGGGAGAAACTCCAGGAAGAAGAAAAGCTGTTTTGTTGTAGATGAAAGAAAGACAGACAGACAGAAAGACAGACAGACAGAAAGACAGACAGACAGAAAGACAGACAGACAGAAAGACAGACAGACAGAAAGACAGACAGACAGAAAGACAGACAGACAGAAAGACAGACAGGCAGAAAGACAGACAGACAAACACAGTAGTCAGATACGTACCAACAAATAACTCAGATAGAAAAGATGCATCGCCCTACTCATCAGTGACCTGACATTATAAACAGTAACCTGGAGTTTTGAGGAGAAGGGGGAGGGGTTATTTTGTGTTTGTTTGCTTTTTGAACTAGTAGAAGGGGAAATTTCTTAGAACTGTCATCTGCAGAAGATATTCAAGAACAACCACAAAAGTAAAGGAAAGGCCATTTGAAACCACACTTCACAAAAGAAGTGCTAAAAGTAGGAATGGCTAGAAGAACACTGGACATTTATCTGACAAGTGTGCTGCAAACCAGGTTTGACTAGGAAAAAGGTAATTAAAAATATAAAGAAATCAAAACAGTTACAACCTCTAAAGCTAGTTTTCAGTTTTGTATGTTTTTATGTTCCCCAAGAAAGAAATCCCTCTGAAAGAAACAAAGCCTTCTGATACCTTCCTGGTAGGATCTTCACAACCAAAGGCTACAAGCCCAGCGATTCATGAGGCTGAAGTTAATGAACTATAATGAAAGCAGACCAATGAAAGGTTCATTCATATTCCACTTTGAGATGCTATGGATTTCCTCTCCATGAATTCCCAGTACACAAAAGGCTGAGCTCCTCTGAAAGAGATCTCTTCTTTACAACGACAGCTGCCTTTTGATGCTGTGCTCTGGAAGCTATTTCTTCATTTTCAGCATCTGAGAACCAAGATTTTTTTTCCATTATTTGTCATAACGATCAGATTCCAATAATGCTTTATCACTTCCATAGAAGTTATCTCAAAACCTTCAGCCATCCAGCTACTTCTCCCTCCCCAAGATGGGCACCACTGGCCAGAAAGGCTCCAGTTGTTCTCTCTGCCATTATTGTTATTGGAATAGAAAGTTGCAGATGTATCTCCCATGTAACTGAGAGCAGCCTGGCCCCTCTCACAGGAGACCTTCACAGATGGTTAGATCAAAACAGTTCATGGGACATTAACTACACACGCCGTGCTCACTACAGGTCACAAAGCACTTCCACAAAACCTCAAACCTTCAGCAGAAGGCACAAAGTCATCCTTACACAACAGGGCACGACCTCCTCTCTCCAGGCTCCAGGTGAGCCCAAGCAGGGCAGCAATGCCTGCAGGGTGGTCAGTATCACAAGTGGCACGTGCAAAACACTGTGCAGAAAAATAACTTTCTGGATCTCAAACCTGATCATCAGTTTAGCCCACATCCAAGGGGCACATGAGAGGGCCTAATGCCACTGCAGCAGGCACAGAACCACCCGTCCTGGAAACGAATCAAATCCCTACATACAACATCCAGTACATGACCTGGGTCCTCAGTTCTTTTCTGAGTGGCATAGGAAATGACAGAGATGCAAAAAAACAGCAGAAATATGAAAGAGAAAACACTGTATACAGCACAGGACCCTATAGAGTATAGGAAAGGACACTTGAAGGTAAGAAGGTATAAAGATCAAGCGGATTGCAGAGACTAATAACCACCAGTATTTAATGAAGGCTTTAGAAAGCGATACAGTTTTATTGACATCAAAACAAGCCAAGCTAGCTATTCCTGTTTTAATGTTTTTGTTAACTTTCTCATTATTAAAACGAGATAAATCCTTGCTGCCAGGTATCTGGAGCACAGGATTTCAAAGCCATAATTGCTATTCTACAGGAGGAGCGCGTTCTGTGAAAAACATTAACAAAAATTAACATTTTGAACTGTTCTGAGCAGAGGAATGTTAACAACCATGAATACATGGCACGATTCCTAAGCAGTGGCACAAGGGACAGTCTGTTTGATAACACTCAACAGGAATTCTTCCTGTTGAGTTTTTGGAAGAACCAGAAAGACAAAGTTAAGCAGTTAGCGTGAACCCTTCTGAGTTCGGATGGTTAAACCTCAGCACCCAAACCCAAACTTCTGGCCTGTACTTGGATCTCTTGAACGTCACAGCTGTCACCAGGATCGAGAGAAATTGTGGGTGCTCAAAGTGCAGCATGAGCCCAAGTGAACCTTCTGCCTTTGAGACCCTGATGAGCAATCTCACGGCGTAGCACCAAACACCCGAATCAGGAGAAATTCACGTTATGACAGATTAAAAACAGCTTTAAGTTCGCACTTCAGCTAACCGTTCCTCAAACACTTGCACCGAATCACGTCAAGGATCAAAGGCAACTGTGAATAAAAGACATTAAAATTTATATCTCACAGTGCTAACTGGTGTCTGTCACAATGAGGAGGGTCACGTAACATGAACTTTACTGTAATGACCAATTCTCTTGACTGAAGATGACAAGCAGCCATCCAGCAGTAATTACTACCCACGACAGCTCCCACCGACCTCAGCTGAGCAAGGAGCAGTGGTCAAAAAGGGAAGGCTTATTTCAAAATAACAAAAAGAAAATGTGACTTGCAGCAGCATTCATAGATGATGAAACAAACAACCGGAATCACTATTAAAGCACATTCCACCCCTGTGATTACAAAACAAGGCTTGAACTACGCTGCGTGCTCCTATGAAAGCCAACAGCCAACCCCCACTGGGGGGAATGTCTTATGTAGTGATATCAAAAGTTGTTATGACAGATCAAATGTTTGATTGGAGCAAACAACAAGTAAGGGAAAAGAAAAACTGGAGGAATAAAGCATGGAACTGGTACGTGTAGGTCTCATCTGATCAAGAGTATATAAGTCACAATTAAAAATACCTAAAAGTCTGAAGTATAAATTCTCCCCTTATTTTTTTCCTCTTTTATTTTCATTTTGTTTACAACGTCAGCAACTCTAGACTAAAAACCCAGTTCTCAGCACGACTCACTCATAGGCTGGGGGAGTTTTAAGCCAAATGAAGCATTAGGTCCTCCCACTGTGCCTGAATTATGGATCAAGGCCTCGTGTTTTCGAGAAGGAATTATGTAGCCTATAACTTAGCTGTAAAAAAAAAAAAAAAAAAACCTCTAGCCCATGCAAGTTAATCTCATGGTTAACAGACTAACGCAGAACACCAATGCTGCTCCACACCGAGCCTGGAACAATCAAGCTTCTTCTCTAATGCATGAAAACACTCCCCCCACCCTCCTTCTATTTAAAAGAATATTATTTCCAATGCATTCTCCCCTTTCGTGATATACACATGTTAGAGAAACATTAAGAAGTGATATCCAAAAGGTAGCACAAGTAACAAGCTCAAGAAGGATGCAGCTTCCCAGGTCAACAAGCACGCTGTCTGCCCATGGCAGTACCAACATTTGCTCAAGCATTTGTGCCACTTCCCTCAGCCCGGAGGATGCTCAGCAGCAGAGAAAAAGGATCAGGTTCCATGTGCTCTCAGTTTCAGGTAAGCAAAGGAGTACTCTGTAAAGGGGACCTCCTTCCATGGGGCAGCTCTCCCTGGAAAAGATCTTTCAAAAGATGAAGGGAGAAGACTTCAGTGCTCTGGAAAGAGTGACATGTTTACCAGACATCTGTATGTGACGACCATTTTCTAATTACATTTGTAAGATTACAGTGTAGAAGAAAATGACAACATTTACTCAAAATTACAGAGAAAGAACTAATGAGCTTTCTTCTTCAGTTCTAAGCATCATTAGTTATGATTTCATCTAGAGCCGAGGGAGTCCACAGATCATACCTATGGACCACGCTTGCCCAACCACCACGTGATGGGCATTCTCTTACTAGCTTACAAACAGACCATTTCAGCTGCAGCCTTACACCTACCCTGCTTATAAAAGCTGAAGTAACTCACACCTCACCGTGACAGGGAAGCATGGGGAATTCAGAGCACATGCTGACGATGAGTAAGGAACAGCTGGAGATCTGCACTGAGCAAAACAAGCGGTGCATGGGTTCAGTACGATCTGTTACCAGGCTGACGTGAACACAGAACAGCATTCAGCAAACGAGTTATCCTTGTCAGCCAATTTGGAGTTCCAGCTCTGGGATTCAATGACCAGAACCAAAGTGGCAGGAAAAGTGCAAGCAAAAAGAACACAAAGCCACAAGTGATGAAAAGCATCCCGAAGGCACTTCCCCCTTGTACACAGCAGGCCAGCACTGCTGCTCTCTGCTTAGGACAGCTACATTTCAGCACCAGAGATATTTCTGCTCATCAACTGAGCTCCCAGCCATGATGACCAAGCAACTGGTAGCAAGCACTGCTTTCACCCAGCCTCCTCCTTCCAGGGCAACAAAGCAGCAGATCTACACAAAAGTACTGAAATGTCAAAAGGAAAGGATTAGTGTGGGCAGAGAAAGCACAGATTTTAACTCTAGGAGGTGATAAAGAAAGGAACAATGAATAGGGCATTACAGTAATTGCACTAAAAACCCATTTACTACTAAAGAATGTAAAACAAACACCTCTTCAGGACTGCATTCACGAATCCAAGCACATCAGAGAAATGAGGAGTGCAAGACTAGAAGAATGAGAGGTGAAAGAGGAAAAATGGTGAAGAGCAAACAAAGGAAACATCACTGTGTACTAAGAAAGCCTTTCTCTGTATGAAAGCTGAGACTGTTTAAGATACCACAAAAATGTTACCATGTAATATTCCCTAGAATTATTTTTCATTAAAGCCTGCATTAAACATTTCACACTCTGGAAAGAAAAAAAAAAAAATTGACATTATCAGCTTTATTTGTTTGTGTCTTTAAAAAAAATTCTAACATAATTATGCTTTTTTCATAAAAGCAAAATGAAACTAGAGATGGTAGTGATGTCTACTGTAAATCTTTACCACTGAAGACACATAAGAAACCTGAAGATTTTCCTCCTTTTTATCCAAACAGGTGTTGGATTTCCACACTGTAATGACTCCTTAGATCTCCATTACCTACTCTGAGATGTTTCCAATTCTTACAGCTGAGTGTAATGAAGAAAGACGAAAATAATTTCACAGATCAGGATTTGCATCTCAGCTTTGCTAAGGATGACTGCCTCATCTGTAGGGCAACCAACTGCAGTCCTTCCCACGTTACTGAAGTCACCCCGTGCTTTGTCACCCTTGGTTTCTCCAAGCTGAGATCACAGTCCTCAGTGCTTCAGCTGCTTTGTCTCTGTTTGGATGACCAAACAACTGACTTGCACAGGAACACACTGAATTCAGAGGTGAATTCAGAGCAGAGGGCCACCCAAGCTGTAAGCATCACTAAACACTAAGTCATGTTGTGAACAGATGGCAGCACAGGGGAGCAAGACGTTTTGCAACACATCTGGTCTCTTATCACTACCCAGCATGAATTAGTAAGCTGAAGAGACTTTGTAAATCTAGGAGAGAAAAAAAAAAAGAGGAAAAAAAAAAAACAAACTGAAGTCATTTTGCCTTCCAGAAGTGTAACTGCTGTGCTGCTGCATCCTCCAGGCAGAGCTCACATAGGAGAGGCAAGATGCTTGCTTCTTTCTACCTGAATAAAAAATAATTAGAGTTCTAGACCTATCTAAGAGTCGTTCAAGTTCTTGATTTTTCTCCCACCACCCTTGAAGACAGATGCTTATTCTTAGCGAGCTGATGAAGATGCCAAGCCATAGCAGCTTTCTCCCTCCACCTTTTTGCCAATTGATCTGTACTCTGAATGCATCAACCACTAAGTGCTGAGGGGATGAAGTCAAAAGCAGTGTTAAAAAGGAGAGAGATCATCAGTAACTGTAACAGCATTAATGCAGCATACTGCATGGGTAATATAAAGGACAATCAAGAACATTTAAATTAATGTTTAGTATTAAAAAGTCCCTTAACTGAAACACATATGCAAGAGATGACCACACAACCCAAACTCATCTATGCTGGCATTTGCAGTCAGGAGAAATCTGACTTCGACAAGCACAAACAATGGCCAAGAGGCAGATGCCTTGGCATCTGTCTTCTGCTAACCCAGAAACACACAGTTTTGACTTTTCCCTGCACTTCTCTGCTGAAAGTAATAGCTTGGTTCTCGCTGTGGTGGTCAATAGGCCACGTCCTTAAAGAAGGCAAAGACAAAATGTGATGGTGCACTGCTCTATCCCTGCCACAGCATGCCTGAAGGACCTCTGTGCTTTTAACAGATGAAATCTGAAATGGTCCCTACCCAAAATCTTTGATATTGCTGTGCATCAAACACTTCAAAGTACACGCTGGGCATGAGGAAGGAAGAGATGAGTTAAACACCGAGCGGAAGAACTTGTGCAGCCTACGGTCAGCACTGGCACAGGATGCAGCACGTGTGAGCCAGCCTGGAGTCAGCAGAGGACACTTAATCAGACTGAGGCTGCACAAAAGATCAGTCACCCAAGTGGGCACTTCGGTGATAACCGAGGGAAGAAAACAAAACAAAAACACCACAGCAATGAGAGAACAGAGAAAAGAAAATCTTGTGAGCAAGCACAGGAGGGCAACAGCATCAACTTCAGCCAACAGTGCCCAGAGCCTTGGAGAAGGTCCCAAATAGAGCAGTGCAGTTCACAATTACCTTTCCAATCACCCGGGCAGGTGCAAACGTCCCTGAATGCAGGAATCTCCATCTTAAAACCAGTTTACAAGAAGGGCTGCATCAGAATGAGGTGCAAAACCATGGTAAGCACTTAGGTCCTTTTTAGGCTAAAACAGTACAAACCCCCATTGCCAAAGCCTGCAGACACTGAATCCTAAGCTACCAATCCAGTGCTCAGGGAGGGCATGTAACTTCCCAAACTGGGCACATCACTTTTAATGCAAGCTGGGTAGAAGGCTAGCAGTGGATGCTGCAGCTCCCCAGCACCTGCTGCTTATGGGATGAAGCAGAGATTTTTATGAAAATACCTTTCTCAGCTATCTGCTAGTGCTGCACAAAATCCAGACAGAAGGACCTTATATCTGTGTGAGGACTCTGACAAACACAGCCCACATGGCACTCCTGTAGCTCCATACGAGGATGCCTGAAGCAGCATTCCCGTTTCCCCAAGCTTTTCCCCTTACTACTGCAGGTCTCTATCTCACCAAACATATCTTTGAGAAGGGGATGCCATTTCCTGAGCATTTCTGCAGCAGCGAGCTTAATGTCACAGCTATATTTTAATAGTCATTTCAATGGACTATAAAAATCAAGTTCAACACAATAAAACTTCTAGCACGCTACTGAGGAAACAGTTAGCAAAAAAATGGCCCCTGCAAGACACTATTCACTGCAATATGGAGCTGATGATGCAGAGCAAAAAGCCTGAAGCAAGGCAACAACGGGGCGATGGGAACAACTTCCATTTCCTACTCTTCTTCCTCCCTTGTATTTCTACCAGGAAAAAAATAAAAAATCAAGATTCCTGTGTTCTCAGGAAAGCCTGTGGGCAGAGGAAGAGAGGAAAAGGCACTTTAAGATTTTTACACAGCAAACCTCAATTTATTCTTGCTTACCATCACCTTATTCATCTCTCAGTCCTTCAAGCTGTCTCCAACAGCAAGAACTATATGGAAAGAGCAGAGATCTACAGGTAAATAATCCCTGAGGAACTTGTTCTGCTTTCTTAGAAATAGCAGCCAGAGAGAAGAATTACCTGCTAAGAGCTGCAGTTTGATCTGCCAACACCTCCTCTTTTCCACAACAGAGAGGCTACTGCAGAAATAGGAAACGTGTGGCATTTCCCCTGAAGCTGCACCTTATGCATACAGGAATGGATGTAAAAATGCAACCAGGGACACCAGCCAAGCAGCATGGAGTGCATGAGAAGAGCGGCATCTTGCAAAAACAGGGAAGAATTGTTTTTCTCCAAACCAATAAGAAACCACATGACTCATGCAGCTTTCAGAAAAGCAAGACAACTGGCTTGGCAGCTAATGCTAACAAAGAGGTTCTGTCTGATTCACTCGGGGCTTTGGGGGCCAGGCTCTGGGCTCAGCCCCATCTGGAGCACAGTGCTGCCTCGCAGCATGGCTGCAGAGCCCCACGCTGCCCTTGGACAGTGCTTTTAGCTCACACGGATGGGCATTCACTCCCTTCTTCCTGGAAGAAGCAGGGAGATGAAAACGTTAACTGATAACTGTATTCCTGTTCTTTAAGAACTCTAAATCACATTTTCTCTCTCCTTAAATATCTCCTGGAAATACAAAGTAGAGCAGAGGAACGCTGGAATAATCTGCTTGCACAACTAGAACTCCCCACCTTGCTAACCAATTGGAACCCAGATTTACAGCTTTATATTCGACTGTTCTCAAACCTCTTCTAGCCCAGGACAAGTCGATCTAGCCCAGTTCCATCCCATGTGAGATGATAGCACAGGGCCATGTGCTGGGCAGACCAGAAGCAGCTCCCAGCCCACACACCTGGGAAGCCCCAGCATCCAGCAGCACCAGCCTGCACCTGGAGCCTCAGGCTCAAGAGGAAAACTCAGTGGTACAGAAGAAAGCTGCAACCTGCACTTGTTTCTGGTGGGTTGTGCAGGAGGCAGCAGGAAGATGGCACACTTTTGAGACAGTGGTGGCACTTACCTTGGGGACCACAGCAGCCTTCTGATGGCCACTCACCCATCTTCTGCTCTGACCAACGTTCTCAATTACATTCCAAAAGCCATCAATTAAGTGAGTTGTACCACACCCACAAACATTCACTCGCCATGCACCTAGCCCCCATTTTGTCCAGGGTTCAGCCAGCACAGACACAGGAGGCACCAGCAATCCTCTAAGGCCAACTTGCAGTAGAGAAGCGTGCAACGAATGCATCAACGTTCACCATTATTCTAACCAGCTGCTGTAAGAAAAGAGCAAACTATTTTGGCTTTCTTTTTGGCACGTTATGTCCTCAGCACCCTTCCAACTACTGGCTCCCTTTGCTAGGAACACACTGCACAGCTGCCAGCAGTGCCAACAGCCAACCCTGGCTGAAGGATAACCATCACACTCTGATGGTTTCCAAAGCAGTCTACAAGACATTCAATCCGCTCAAATGATGAAATTTGGCAAGCTCCAACTGTCAGTGCACCTTTGTGGTGAACTGGACTGCAAATGTCCTTCACAATTACTTTCCCTTAAAATTTGTGGGTTTTCCCCACTGTAAAAATACTCCACCTGTCTAACAACTTTTACTAGATCAACTCCCATTTCTTGTCTATTCAACTTATTAATCAGTTTCACGATCCCTGCCTCAGTGCAAAGTTATCTGAAAGCAAACAAACCAGAAGAAATACAGATAGCTGCTCCTATATTCAACCCATATCCCACGTCGAGGGAAGCAGCTCTTTTTTTCCTACAAAAATCAGCAGACATTTGCTCCAGCTAATCCTGGTGGGAGCATCTCATCCAATATCTGGACTACATGCAGCAGGACTGGTCCAGCTCACTGGCTGTAGACAGTCAAGTAAATGTGAACACTAAAGAACAAACTAAAAAACACTGTTACACAAGCATAGTGCATGGACTCCCAACCTTAGAGCTGTATCTTGATACATGAACAGTTCCCAGATCATGCCTTGACTGTAAGAACTTTCACAGCCCTCCCAACGTTTTAGATATTCAATCCTTAACAGCATGAAATCTCCCTCTCGTGTTCACCTTCACGTGCTCCAGCTGCAGAAGTCCAAAGAATGCTTTGTGTGTTTGCTCAAGTGAGTCACCAACCTGAACCATTTAAATCAGAGTCACCACAGCTCCGTAAATACAGAGGCCTCTTTTGCAGCAAGTTATTGATAAAAATCTGCTAATAAACCATTTCAAGAATACTTTCAACTGGAAACTCAAACACAAGCTGAACCCACACAAAACTTCTAAAAATGTAAACAATACCACAATTGAGTAACTCTCCTTAATCTGTTTTAGAATGTGCTTATCTGGCTACATCCAAGTCGCTGGCTTTATTTGTTTATTTAATAAATAAGACACATCGGGCAGAGCTGACAGCAAGTCTCCTCAGGCACTCCTCGAAGCCTTGTCTGCTTCTCACAGAAGTTCCCTTGTGATTAAAAGGCTGCTAACAAAACACCTTCCATATGCTGTAGCAAAAGGGCGCAGTGCCACCAGAGCATTACTTGTGCCAGCACCCCGGGAGTGAGACTCGAGGACGGACTCTATCAGACCACAGCCCAAAAACCCAAAGTTACAACTACAGAAGCATCAGTGATCCAGTGTTGGCCAGCAGCCCCCAGCCCCTGCCCTATACACCCCCCCCAAAACTGTTCTTGAGCTCTTAGGACAGCAGCAACCCACATTGAAGCCACCCAGTCTGAAGTAACTGCAGATGTTCCGCTATCCACAGAAATGTCTTTTTTTTCCTTTCTTTTTTTGTTTTTAAATCCCTGTAGACTCTTAGTTACAGTGAGAATACTTGGCTCTTCGTCAAAACTCCGGGGTTGTTGTTTATCCCCCTTTGAGTCACACACGATGGAAACTACAGCCTCAGAAATACCTTCGTGCCACACAAATATCTGCTTTCTACTCCCACCAGAATATCTCAGTAGCAGAAAACTGTGGGAAAAGAGCCTTCACCTACTGCTCCCAGCCCTCCCAGTGCTCTGTCACATCTCTAAGCTCACTCTACAAAGGAGCCAATTCCCACAAACACAGCAGCTGTCAAAGCCTTACAACAATTCTGAGTTGGTGCTCCCATCACCTGGGAAGTCAGAGAACACAGTCTGTGCCTGGCAAGCAGCGAGCACTGTCAGAAGAGACACAGAAGTACAGCAAAAACTTGACCAAAAAGTCACACACAGACAGAAGACATTGTCAACGGGGAGAGGCATCCCTGATAGGCCCAGAGTTAGCTGCTGCATGACAGCAGAGTAGTTCTTACTTGAGGCAGAAGCCCAAACACCTCCAAAACTAAAAACAAAAGCACATAACACTTTTCTTTATTCTTTTCTTTAAGTTGACTTACTCGTGATGCTAGCAGTGTTTCAGTTATGTCCCTTAATGTCTGCACTGGAAATTTCAGAGACCGGTCTAGAGAAATAAAACAATCAACTTCAGAAGGGCAATAAAATAAAGAAGGAAAAGACAATCTCAAGTCTATTCCATCTATGCTTCCTGTCAAAGAAGTACTGGCTGGGCTGGGAACCAACAGAGAAGTCAACTAACATCCAATAATGATAACATTAAACACCAGCAGGGACTCTGCTGGTACAATGATTCCACCTCCGCCTCCCAAGACAAAGTGAAAAAAGTGACAGGAGTTTCAGCTGGCTACTGCAACAGCAGCAAACAGCTCCACTGTATTTGCCATTTCCCCCCCCCAGCTATAAATCTCTGAGGATAAACACTATTCCCTATCAACGAAAAGGGCAAAGCAGTGGTAACTAGGTGAGCAGGAGGGAAGGAATTTCAGTAAGGGCAGCAAGGCGGCCAGCTGGGCATCTGTGGGTACAGAAAATAAGAGATGCAGACAAAAAGGATAGGAAACCAATCACAGATATTATAGTTTCTTTGTTCAGGCAGGAGATGAGCAGGTTCTCACGTGCAGCTGTGTATCATAAGCTCAGACTCAGCACGGCCCAGGGCTGCACAGCAGGCAGCACCATCTCACAGCACAGAGCAAACTACAGACCTGAGAAAAAGCATCACTGCCTGTAGGTTTGGGTTACAAATGAGAGCATCCTACACACTTGAACATAAGCATTGCTTTCTAGAGCTTTGAATCACAAGAGAGCCAGAGACTGCTCGAAACAAACAGCAAAAATGGTAACATTTTCCATTGTGACCAGAAATAAGTAGGAAAAAAAATGACCAGAAATAAGTAGGAAAAAAAAACAGAGAAATCAAGAGCACAAGCTTGTCAAATCTCCTGTGCTGGGAGAACAGCCTAAGATTTAGTCAAGGGAAAGCTTCAAGGATCACCCACTCCTTTATCTATAACTCCCCTGACCTAAACGATACGCTCAACCCTATTTCTACTTAGTCATCAAAACCATAGCACAACCTCCCCTTCAGAGGACAGCATTTGTAAGACATTCCCAGTAACCACCTCAATCAGCTGCAGCCGTTTCAGGGTCATAATTTGTTCACTGGAGTCATATGCACAGCACATTCTTGAAAGCACGCGTACTTTTAAATCGTTCACCATCTGTGTCAGGACTTGGAAACTCAAATATCATCAGCAACTTCCATCTGGCTCAGCGCTGAGATATTTCCTGTCCCAAAGTCCACTACAGGAAGACTTCTGACATTACCAGTCGCTTTCTTTTCACTTGGTTTCTGATGCACCAAATGCTACACGCACACCAAGCTGGAGCAGAGACAACTTAATTCCCCAATAAAAGCACCCAGCCACACTCTGAGCCCACTCTGTGCTGCCAGCGTTTCTGCCTGCAGACCAGCTGCCACAGTGATGGCTGTGTTACAGGCTGAAGCACCAGCTGGGAGGGAGGCAGGCGTGCTGCTAGAAAGGCAGGTACCCACTGAGCTCCCTTCCACGTAGCCCCTTTAGCCTACTAAGGTATTCCAAGCACCGTCATCAGCATCAAGAGGCAACTTATTTATTTCACAATTCTTCTTTCTTAATATTTTTAATATTATTATCCCAGAAATTAGAGAAGACCTCTAAAACCACACACTCTCAGTCTGGGCGTGCTCAGGTCCTGGTCTGGCTCCAGCATCCTTCCCTGGGAGCTGGGCAGTTCCAGGGCTCAGCCAGCTCCACAACGTGTGCTGCCTTACCATGCAACACTACACTGTCAGAACTTCCGTGCTTTGTTTGGAGAGAAAGGAAGAAGCACACAGAGCAAACACAAGCTTCACGAGGCACTGCAGCTCAGGTGCCCCTCAGTACTGGGTCTCTGTGCTGTGGTCTGCATTCTCCTCACCTCACACCTGTGTTTTCAGACATCATGTGTCCAAGTGATCAGGAGCCGTGTTGCACATAGCTCTGCTGGCAACTGATGGGGAACTGAGTATCTCCAGCACCCCAAGGAGAACAACAGCTTGCTGCTGCCAGCACATGGTACTTCCACAGCACTCCCACTTCGTGCTCCTCAAACTGTAGTGTGTGGCTTCGTGTGGGATCCAATCAAGGTCTCTCCAAGCTCAATATTAATTAAGTTGCAAAGCTGTACAGCACAGAGCACCCAGAAGCCAAGCTCCTACAAGCACACTGATTACGTACACCATTATTGCCTTCCTGTCCCTAATTTACAGGGCAAACCTTCCACAGCTTATTCACTTGTTTCCTCTTCTGGGTAACATGAAGGCATTTTGCTATTCCAGCTCCCTTTGGTGAAATCGTTTACAAGAAACCTCTGAAAATGCTTTATAAAAACGTTTGTGCTAAAATAACATGAACAGTACTCTAAACAAAGCAGCACTGCTAGGAAACACCACACCACGTTTAAAAAAGAAAAAAGTACAAGCCTGGTGGCCAAGAGTTACTCCAGTTATCCATCTGTTTCTTTTGTTATGTATATGGTTACATGATTGCACATAACAGTTCTCAATGTAATTATTTCAGTTTAGTTACAAAGCTATATGGAGCAGAAAAATATTCCAGGAGATGGTTCATATTTTGCTGATAAAACTGGAATTCCACAACTGCCACCTCTTGTGTTAGAAGCCTTAACATCAATAACTGTATTTAATGCACAAATTACATGAACACGAGAAGACTGATAATGCTATAAATATATGTATTTTCACCACTACAGCCTAAAAACATAGATAAAGTTTCACAACCACAAACTTTATAATTACGAACATTCTTTTGGTTTAGATAACAGTACTATTTCCATTTCCCTCCAAGCCCGAAGAAATATTTTGGTAACTCTTTAAGGAATATATTAAGACATTATTGAAAACAAAACAAAACCCTACTGTTAAAATACTACAGGGATCCACCACAGGCCAGAAAGCAAAATTAAGCATTTTCAAGCTTGCAGAAAAGATATGCTTCTCCTCCAGTTTGCAACCAATGGCCCACCTCTGTGCCAAGGGAACCTCTGCAGGAGAAGACCATTCCATAGAAACTGAGGTCAGACACCCTTGTGTGCTTTGTAAAAGCTTCAGATCTGCAGTGAGCACAAATGTGAAGTTGGCATCGATAATGGAGTAAATGCTTTCAAACTGGATCAGCATTAGCTCCTCACTGGAGTGTCAATTCATCCATGTAGGTCAGCTTCCAGTTATTTAAAATAGACACATCCACAGATATTTAACAAGACGTAATGGATTTCAGTCCTAGAGGACTACTACAGGGCTAAAAAAAGGCATACCCTGCATGTGGTCCACAGCCAACGCGGGACAGTGTCCAGAAACACAAGTAGTACCTGCAGTTGCAAGCTGAGGGACGTGGTCCCTGGTGATGCTGGTCTGGCTTTAAATTGCATTCAGTTTATTTCCCCCTTTCCTGAAAATTTTGCCACTAAGTAAAGTACTTATTTTACATCAATAAATGCAAAATAATAATAACCAAAACCAAACAGTCAAGGCAAGGAATAGACAAACAGGAAAACCAAATAAACCAATAGCTCAGGTACTCCCTCCTCCTTGAAAGCCTTTAACCAGGACCTTGTCCTATGGTTCCTTCCATACCTGTGTATGATGTGAAGCATAAAACCTCACTGTATGAAAATTCTCCATCCTCTTCTCTTTTCTAGGAACAGGAATGTTAATTCATAGTGGACAAACTTATGCTAAGTTTTGGGTCACTTCAGAGATCAGCCAGTGCTCAGCATTACGCCTGCAAGCAGCTGGAAGTCAGCGACGTGCTGCTCCATCCCCACAGCCTGGAGCAGAGTCACAGGAGAGAGCTACACAGTACCTTCCAGCATCAAAGTACAGCACATTTTTAAAAGCTCTTGTAAAAACTCCAAGAACCTTTCAGATCAGACACGACATGCATGAAAGGTCTGGGGTAGTTTACTGCCCCTATAAAGTCGCACTTGCTCATTAAGCGTTCCCACTGCAAAGCCTAAAGGTTTTTCACCTGCAGCTGTGAAGCACAGAAATGATTAGCAATAAAGACAAACAGCTGAAGCTCACAACTGTCACAAGGTCTTTTCATTAGGCTGAAGTAGAGATTGGCACCTCTCTTATCTCTGGATATTTAAAATGAGGGCCAAAAGCCAAGGTGCTACAGCTAAAAATAAACGCAGCGTGAACAGCAACCACACATATGGAATGCACACGGATTTCACAGCATCCTATACAAGGAAAAAGCTTATTTCTGGTGAGCCCTGGTATCCTTGATATATTTAACATCACCATTGTCCTACCACCTGACACCGCAGCAGCCCCAGTTCTACCTCTCACTGCAGCTTGAAGACCAAAGGGAAGGGGCTCAGCAGCTGCAGAAATCATAGAATCACAGAATCATTAAGGTTGGAGAAGACCCCCAGGATCATCCAGTCCAACTGTCAATCCATCCCCACCATGCTCAGTAACCACGTCCCCAAATGCCACATCTCCAGGGTTCCTGAAAACCCCAAGGGACAGTGACCCCACCACTCCCTAGGCAGCCTGTGCACACCCATGTCTGAGCACTCCTGAGTTTTACCTAATATTCAACCTGAACCTCCAAGGGGATTTGAAAATCACTCAAGCTGTGTCATGTTTGTATATATCACAGGTGCTGCTCAGGCTGACAGGCTTCCTACAGCATCTCGTTACATCTCCTCTTCATTGGCATAAGCAAGAACACCAAAATGACAATTTTCACCTCCAACTACAGGCATGAAACAGGAGCCTGAGCAGCTCTGCTCCGCAGGCACTCAGGACATCGCAGGTAGGCAGCAGATGCACACAGCTCCTGGACTTTCTGATGGTCCTGCTCAGAAAGCCATGCACCCACACAGCCACCTCCATTCCTGAGCATGCCACAACGAGATGAGATCCAAAATACAGAGCTGAAATGATGAAGGAGGAGTGGTACCAGGCGTGCAGAAAAGCTACTGCAATTAGGCTGTTCATTTTCCTCATTCAGATAGATCCTCACATGTTCATCTCTTAAGTCCCTCATGCTATTCTATCCCCACACTCCAAGCCCAGAGCCCCAGCAGGAAGCACAGCTCACGGCTGCCCTCCAAGATAAGGCTGCTCCCCGTGTGGATCCTGAGCATGTAGAAGCCACTGGGAACCCCATAATATGGGATGGGGTGGATGAGCAGGAAGAGCATTTCCTGAAACATCTGCACCCTATCTCTCCAGAATATACTCCCAGTGCGCCCCCACCAGCAGCCTTTGGGACTTGAGATGTTAAGAAAAGTTAGCCTTGCACAGGAATACACTGATCTAATGGGGAAAAAACCCCACAAAACCATACATGCATTATATATATATAGCTTATATACACACACACACACACTTCTGTGCTCCCACAAGGTAAGCAGCATAACCCACAACCAGTGACACCCTCCTGCTGGTTGCTGTGCCTGCTTCAGCACACTCCACCAGTTCAGCCCTGCAGAGATGGATGGCAGTTCCATTAGCAGCCCTGTTTGGAGGACGCAGGTGTTGCTGGTTTGCTGTCAGACAACACTGTTCTGCTGTCACTCTCCAGCACTGGCCACGGCAAATAGTTGGGGAGACAATATTCTTTTATTAGGATGTTCACCTTAACAGCATGATCTCCATTGCTGCTCTGGGACTATGTGACTTCTGCAGTGATACACCACAACCTGGAAACTTTACAACTAGCAGAGAAACACAACACCAGAAGCTGTGCAGGGTACACAAGTGTCCATTTTTAACTACACATAGACATGTAAAATACATTTACCAAGCAGAATCTCCATCAGGAGAAAATTCAGCAGCGCAGAAAAGTGGCAATCCTCTCCAAAACCTGCATTTAGCAGCATAACAGAGAATAGCAGCCTCCAATTAACTCTAAATCCCATTTAATCTCCTTGCAACACTGTGTCTCTACTCAGCTCTCACACCCTATAGTTTGACAGAGTCTTTCTGTGACACTACGGATCATCCCACTCAGCTAACTGGAAGAAAAAAAAAAAAAAGAAACAGCAAAGCTATTACACAAAATATGACAGAACTCCCAAGAGCAGTGGACAAACAAGCAGCACAGACTGAGCCTCAGCTGAGGACTCTGAGCCTTTTCAAGAGTTACGGCTTCAGCACACTCTCAACTCAAAAGTGACCTCACGCCTCATGAAACAAATTCAATTATACCTAAGTTCACCCTCTACACGTGCAGTTTCCCACGCTGGATACCCAAACTCAACACACTCAGCTGCCTCCACAACTCCTCGTCCTCTCAAAGAGAAGCAGCTCCAAGACATCATTCCCCACTTGCAGCAAAGCAGCTCCAAGACATCACTCCCTAAGAAGCACCTCCACCATGAGGCACCACTTCCAGCACAGTGTGTGTGCTCCAGCATCCCCAGGTTTCCAACACCAGCACACATGGTAATTGTCTACTCCAGCAGTTGAGAGGCACCTAGCACATGCCACAGACCTGGGTACTATGCCCTTATGTTCTAGGGATGCACGGGAAGAATTTTAAAGTAATTGCTAAAATTCACTTGGGTTCCGTTTAGTCCCACACATTGCCTTCTTCCTGCACACGGCTTAGCTGGGGATACACACAACTGATCTCAGGATCCGCAGTGCAACCACTTCTGGGGAAAACGCTCCGTTTCTTACTCCCAAACAGAGCACGCACGTTCATCCTTTCCATCCCCACCACAAACGCTCTCGCTCGTGCCAGATTTCTCCTCCTCAACCCCTAAAAACCGTTCCCAATCCCAAGGAAGCGCTGCCAGCACCGCGCCGGCCTCCGCGCGGCATGAGCCCGAGAACAATTCCCCTCTGTGCCGGGGGACGGAAGCAGCCGAAGGAGACATGGATCCCGGGGCAGCAGCGAACAAGGGAAAGCCCCGACACGTCCAGGAGGCACGGGGCGAGGGAAAGGGTGGGAAACCCACGTCCAAATCACTCTTAAGCCCTCCTCCATCCTGAGAAAGCGGTACTCAACGCGGGGCGGGGGGAGTGGGGGAGAAAGAACGCAAAGCTGCAACTTCGGGTTGGTTTGGTGTGTTTTCTTGCGCGAGGATGACTCGAGCTCAGCGCAGACCCCGGAGCCGAGCGGGCCCGGAGGAGGGGGGTGGGGGGGGAACG
>VXAB01013764.1:384641-528039 GCA_013399175.1 Odontophorus gujanensis
AGCGCAACAGGCGGGCGCGGGGCCCGAGGGGAGGCGGGGAGGGTCCTCACCTACGCCGTACTTCTCCTCCCTTTTGGTGGGAACCCAGCGGGTCATGGCGCTGGGGCGGGCGGGGATGCGAGAGCCGCACTCCTACGCCGCCATTTTCCAACCGCGGGACGGGAAAAGTTTCTACCGACGGCAGTCATGTGGTGCGGGCGGAGCCAGCGGCTCCGCGCCCGGCTTTGGGTTGGGAGGGGGGGGATCCGGCCCCGGGCTGCCCGGCGGCGGCGGGGTGAGCTCCGCCTTCCGCCGCCGAGAACCGCCGCTCCGAGAGCGCGTTCCCTCACGGCCCGGACGGTGCGGTCGCCGGGCTGAGTGCGTCCCGTTCTCGCTCTGTAGTTGTCTGTCCCACTCGCTTCTCTTTATGCCGCAGTCACAAAGCGGGCAGCCGCTGCGGGAGCTTCAAACTCCGGCCAAGTGTTGGTCGCTTTGGTTTGTGATCTGTTTTAGAACCGCGGAGCCCCGCAGGATTTGAGCCCCGTTGATGCCCGGAGGTGCGGCGCTGCCTGGATTCCTACCTGTGCAACCTGGGCTGGGAGCTGCCCAAATGCAGGGGGTTGGACTCTATGATCTCTGGAGGTCCCTTCCAACCCCTGTAATTCTGCTTTCCCAGAGAGCCTCAGCCCCAGGAAACTCAATGGCCGTCATGTCAGATTGCTCCTCTGCTGGAGAAGCTCCGTGCCGTACATTTATGATGCACATAGATCAGATTTTAATACCTTTGCTCTGCTTTTCCTATCACTGGGAACATAGGGAGTCACTTTCTACGACAGCACTCGTTATCACCAGGTTTTGGGATCAAGCATTCAGCTCCAACATCTGAAGGAGGCTACACCTCATCCTACAAACCTTCCCTTTTCCCATCCCTGTGATTTGTTGCCCAGGTCGCTACCAACAGGTTCGAAGTAATCTGAATTTCATCGCTCTTGTCCTGCTGAACCCAAGGGCTGCTGTGATAGATCCAACCTCTGCACCTTCCTGCGTTATGTCCTGGAGTGAGGAGATCAAAAGATTCTCAAAGTCAGCTGCCTGGCTTATCATCTTTATCCTGTTTTAATGAGTAAATGATTAGAGTCTTACTAAAGACAACTTACCACAGAGCTCTTTGATTTAACAGGTTTATTTTTCATAAGATAAATCAAAGTGAATTAACTGAAATAATGGGCGTACTTGCCCTGTTGCTGTAGTTATCTTTGTGATTTCAGGCAAGCAAAAAGGGAGTGAAATCACAGAACTGTAGGGGTTGGAAGGGACCTCCAGAGATCATGGAGTCCAACCCCCTGCCAAAGCAGCTCCCAGCCCAGGTTGCACAGCTCGGGATCCAGGTGGACCTTGAACATCTCCGGAGAAGGAGACTCCACCACCTCAATGTGCAAATGAAAAAGCAGTGCAGAAATACAGTTTATTTCTGGTGACAAGTATCTTTCAGTTTTACACGGCCCCAAGTTGTGCCACGAGAGGTTTAGACTGGATATCAGGAGGAGTTTCTTCACAGAAAGGATTGGGTTTTGTAACAGGCTGCCCAGGGAGGTGATGGAGTCCCCGTACTTAAACTTGGTGCTCAGGGATGTAGTTTAGTGGTAAACGGCCACTGGACTTGATGATCATAAAGGTCTTTTCCAACCTCACTGATTCTCCAATTCTTTAGCACTGATGTTTTCCTTTTTGCAGTGCCAGCCTGTACATGCAGCAAAACTGAAGAATCTGAAGCAGCTCAGACATTAAATGCTTTAGAGATCTTTGAGACCATTAATATAATAACCTCTTACAGGGGACTTGATTTTACTTTCGTTTTAATTACTGATAATGTAGCATCACTTCGTGGATGGCAGAATAGCTTTGCAAATACAGAATGTGAACACATGATACAAAGGTGTGCTCTGATGCAAATTTAAAGCTGGACATTGTAATTAGCTTGCATATAGCAAAAGAAGGCCGAGACAGTGCCTTCTAATGGGATTCAGGCTCTATGGAACACTATGGATGGACACTATGGTGTACACCTGCACTATATGGGAATTACATATCCTGTGGTTATGTTCCTAAGGTAGGAAGTCCCCTGTCAGTGAGAAAAAGGTTTGCTGTTGTATTCTCCAGCCGTCTATAACACAAACAACACAAGTAATCCCACGGCCAACATAAAGGCCCACTAACACCACATAAGGTTCTATTTTCATTTTATTACTTTCCACATTTTCATTTTAATGAAAACCTGTTACAAGTGCCATTGAAGTTTTGATAACCAGTAAAAAATACTCCTCCTTGTTCACAATACATAAATATTCCAATACTGTTTTTTACAGCTAGGAAAAAAAAAATGGTAATGTGATAGGTGTAATATTGAGAAAGCAGAAGATTTTTATTTTTCTTCAGCAAACATAATATAAAGTATGCTTGTGAAAAATATTTTTCATTAACCACAAAGTGCTGTAGCTGATATAGTTTACATACTTGGGCGTAATATGTTGCTTCACACTGTGCATGTATGCTTTTCATTTGTGAAGAGGGAACTGAAAAATGCTTCTTTCCATAAGATGTGAAAGTTTTACGACATCATTATGTCAGCTCTTTGGATTCTCACCTCACTGTGTAATGCAGCCTGTGGAATCAGAGGCACTTCTGGAGCAAAGGAACATTCCTTTTCCTAACAGTAACTCCAGGAAATCCAAATGCAGCGTTTGGCCACAAATGAGATTTGGAAATCAAGTCGGAGAAATCAGGAGTGTCTCTGGAAAAGGATGAATGTAAAAAGAACTGCTATCCCAAATTAAGCATATTTACAATAAATGACTCTATAACTGTATAGATCTGATCAAGTTATATTTCATTCTCACTGTGTATGACTACACAAGAGGAATCTTTGTTCCATCTCAGTTAAAAATCACTTTTTTTTTATTGTCAAACTGCATAGGTAAATTCTGAGTTTACATATACTGTGCAAATTCCTCTTGGATTTATCCTTCCCAGGGGATGATGCTGAGGACTTATAAAATCATATAATAAATGTTTTGCTTCTCAATTTCTGCTGCAGGTATTCTGTTGGAAATGTTATTGTTTCCTCTACAGACACCCATCATCTCTTTTGCTGAATGATTTTCATTTGTGGTGAGTGACCTCCATGCTCTAGACCATCTCTGCAGTAAACAGCTACCTGTGTTTGGGTATACACGGAGTTCTCTATACCTGGTGGAAGGACACTTTTCAAAGTACAGCTCTTGATCAGAATGGAAATAAAATTAATTCCATGAGTGTGTGTGACTAAAATGACTTCGGCCTTTTAGCTTGACCTTATATATACCTGATATATATATGATTACTTAGGGAATCTCTTCCAGATGAACGTGGGAGAATTAAGAAGTCCGAACTGGCTTTCCTTTGACCTTCCTGTTGGCTTCAGTCTGGCAATGTGTGGCAGGTGTAAGCCTGGTCTGAAGCTTGACAACAGCATGAGGGAAGTTCTGCTCTTGCTTTGAAAGCGTGCCCAGTGCTAGTCCTTTCTATTTTGAGTATATATGAGTGTGTCTTCAGCTTTACATCTAGTAGAGTGACGTTGTGATAACCAGCATGCCAGCTGCGGGACTTCCAATTGCAAACAGAAGTGTTCAAAGGCAGTGCTGCAATTTATGTATCAGTATATGGTGTTATGACAGGTAGTGCATTCGTCACACCGGTTTAGTGCCTTTCAGATGGGTTGAAGAGAGCTCCTGGCCTTCCAGTCTCCTCACTTTCAGTTGCTGCTTGCTTCTTTCTTGCCTTTGAATTTCTTAAGGTCTGTGGGGCTGTTAAGCCGATTAATTCTGTTAAAGTTCAGAAGGGATACGTCGGTATTAATTTATTAAGAAATATTTTTGACTGAACAGATTTTATCCTAAGAAAAAATTGATGTTTGGTTGTTGGTAATGAAAGCGATTTGGCTCCGCTGGAAATTGCACAAACTGTTCTTGCTATATGGTGCTGAAAGTGGTAGTATAATGAATAAGACATCTTCACAAGGTTTGATGTTTAAATGCAAATGAGTGAACACCTAGTTACTCTTTATAAATATACAACCGTTTTCGAAGTGATGTATTTTAGGAAGGGTATGATTATCGTAGATAGAGCTCGGTTTATACCCTGGTATTTCGTTTTGTGCTCGAGAATAAAAAGAAATCAGATGAGTTTTACAGCGCTGCAGTAAATGGCTTCATTTCTACTCAAGGGGAAAATCTGTTTTCTGATCATACCAGAATGTAAGATTTTACGTTCTTCAGAGAAAAAGCACGGTGAGGTTTTATGAGGGGTCAGCTTCTTCTGTCCCCGTGCATTTGGCACAAATGCCATTTACGCTGGTAGTACATCTTGATCTGTGAAAAGAATGGCAGGCAGCGTGTCCTGGGTAGCGTGTTTGTTTGATTGATGGCAAGTATTTTGGACACTGTCGTTTCCTTGGGACAGAATGGCTGCCCTGCCCATGGGAACTTTCTCAGCAGGTGTCAGGAGGGCCTGTTATTGCCTCCCTGCTTCCCAGCCTTTGCAGCTCATGTTTGGAGCACGAGGAGCCGAAGCAGTGCAGCTTCTGTCCTGCCATGCTGCATTTATTCTGCAGGACCAGGGGAGCTGATGGAGCTTGGAAATGATGTTAGCAATTGCAGGTTTATCCAAGTTCACTGCTGCCTGAACCCAGCTTTAATTTTTGTCTTTCCAACTGAAATTCTGGTGCAGCTACATTAGGGGCATGTTACAAGTTCCACAACTTAACGTTTCATCCATTCCTTGTAAGAGCAGGACTTTAACCCCTACTTAATAGCAGTGAACTCATGTTCCCGAGGAAACGCTCAGGAACATCATTGCAAATTTTACAGTCAAGCCCAAAGCAGTTAGAGGAGAAAGTAGTACAAATCACTGCAAAATAAAGCTAAAATATAGTTTAGTGTTGCTTAGTGGCAACCTGATCCTCTTCGCAGTAACTTTAAATAACCAACAGTATAAGGTTTTATGTGCGGGTGGTTTTTTTTCTGTTTAGTGGTAGTTTTTTTCATACATTTGATATTTATACTCTATATGAGGTTATGAACTCCATTTACGTGCCCTTAAGCAAACTCAACGATAACGGGTGAAACAAAATGCTTTATGTAACAACTTAGGGAAGAATTGTTCCCAGAGACCAGTTGCTTTACTTTATGTGTTTCGACAGATGCATGGTTTAAAATATAACACATTATGTTCATAATAGTTAGGAACATTTTTCCAAGAAAATAGTGAGAAAGACATATTCTGGTAACTATATTCTGATGGAGTCATTTTTTTTTATTGTAAGATAGATAATGATCAGATAGAGAGGAGTACAAGCTTGAGATGGAAACATACATTATTCCTGTTACAAATGCACTTAAGGAGCACTTAACATTTTGAAAGCACTGAGCAAATATTAACTCTTTCTTGTGGGACAGTGCCCTTATCTGTATTTAGGGTGGAGAGGCAGCTGCGCTAAGGCCAGCTTTTGAAATGTGACAGGCGTTCAGGAATTGAGAACTCAAAACATCGGACCACTTCTGTCACACCTCTTGATTAGGTGATTTTCCTGAGGCCAGAAGCGACACATTAGCTGGGGCAGGGTTCGATTTTGTAATTTCCTCGGCCTGCAGGCAATGTTCTCTCTCGCCGTTTGATGAGCGATATGAGATGACAATGAGAAATGACGACGTAAGGACACGATGTACTCCCACTCGTTATAAGGTCTGAGAAACTAGTTACTGAAATACAAATTATTTGGAGCAGTAATGAAAATGGTTTTGCAGGAAGAATGTCTGTTCCTGGGGCCGATTCACAAACACGAGGTATGTGCTGCACATACGGAATAAAAGTGTTCATGTTGGAAGAAATAATGAAAAGGTGCTATTAACTTTTCCTCCTGTTTGCCCATCCATGGGCGTTCAGCCCATACCAGATGTCTCAAGCATTTCTTCCCAGCTGGACTCGTGTGTTTTCCTGCTGTACCGCAATGGGGGCAGGATGGGTTTATTAAAGAGCCTTTTTAAAAGCCTTCTGAGATGTACATAGGATAACAGCTCTTTCTGCTTCCCCTTACTTTCTCTCGAGTCCCACAGCCAAACTGCTTCCAAACTGGGATGTGATGGGGAGTCCACAGCTCCAGATGTGTTAGAGTGACAGATCCAGTTGCATCTGGAAAAATGCATTCCTGTTGAGCTTTGTGCCTTGCTATTGTTCAGGCTGATTAAAGGAGCTCAGAACAGCTTCCCCAACATGAAGCGTTATTCATTGGCCTGGGCCATATAGCAAGCAAAGAAACCACTTGCATTTGGTCTTCTACAAATGTTAGCCTTTTCTTCCAATTTTATTTAATTATAGCTCAATCAGAAAGTTTAGAAATGAAGCTTTTATTCTGTCCAACTACACACAGTTATTTGCTCACACTGTTCTAACTTGGATTTTTTTCTTGTTGAGATTACTGATGTATTCTGACATAGCCTCCTTTTAACAGCAAATGTTAGCTGTCAGAGAAACAAAATAGTTGGTGACCCGGTTCAGCAGCATGATTCTGAACTTTACTTTGCTGTAAATATTCCTTTCTGAAATCAGCAGTGTTTTTCTTCCCGTTGTATATGACCCAGGGTTCTGGCAACGAGGAGCCATGCACTACCTGTGCTTCGTATGAGTCCCCCGTGGGAGGCTGCTCCACTTACACACACACAGCAAGGAGCTGTTTTCCAATTAAATGTTCATTGCTGCTCCTAGGAAAAAAAACGGAGCGAAGCCTTCCTTGTGTCTAAGTCAGAAAAACATCTTCGAATTCTCTCCTGTCATTCTGGGAATATGTCATTTTTCTATTTTCACGAGGACACTTCACTTGGATGACTCAAATAGAGCGAGGGTGCTTTCTGTATTCATGAGCATGCTCTGGCTCTGCCAAAACTTCAGCTTGCAAGCTACTCATGAGTTGTTTGGAAACAGAGAGCTGCGAGTTCTGTTCCTCCCTCTGTGATCGTGTGCTGTTTGTGTCACCCTGAGTGACCACACGCAGACGTGGACAGACGGTGGCTGCAGAGGAAATGCAGTCTGAAAGTGAGGAAATCCTGTCCTGCAACAGAAGCCTCCGCCTGGAGAGCAGTGGTGTTCTCTTCTGAGAGAGAGCACTGCTGATAAAATCTGCCATTGTCCGCTTCCATTTTGAATGCTCTTCATCAAACTCTGTGTGTATGACTTTGTGCGTGCATCTATAAAACATATATATACCGCCACAAACGGCTATAAAAGTATTAATATTCTGAACAGGAATCCAATTTTAGTTTTAAGCAGCATTTGCAGGAGATTGTTAAATCTTGTAATGGAATCATTGTCTAGACAGTTTTCTCACCGGCCAACTTAATTTTTTTACTTCCATTGTTTTTAATGTATTTCCTGGAACAAAAAGTCCCAATAATTTGTTTACAACCTTTTCTGGAAGCTGCGTTGGATTTATAATACTCAGAACTGATAATATTTTTCTAAACCAAATGATATATTCCTGGAGTCTGAACATTCCCGGGGAGAACGGTTACAACTCTCTCAGATTAAAAAAAAAAAAAAGAAGTTACTATTTTATTTTTTTTCAAGTGAAACATTATCAAGTGTGTTGTTTGGAAAGGGGCAAAGCTGTCTCTCAATGACTGTGAGCTGTTCCCAATGGATGATTTTTATTGTGCGTTACTATGTATGAAATGAGACAGCATATCTCACAGTGGAAAATCTCAATGATAACCCCAGTTGGGCTCACTCCTGCTGCACCAGTCTCAGCATCCAGGCAGGGATCGTGGCCTTCATCCCATCTCGCTGAGACTGACGTTGGCTTCGGTGGGCTTTAGCTCTGGACTTGTTCTTCCATCAGTAGTTTTCGGTTGTAAGTCTTAAACCAACTGTCCTAGGTGTTAAACCAACCCAAATGCCTCAGGTTTGAACAATGGGCATTATGAACAGCACCTATGGCTCTTAAGATTCCTATGTCTTCGTTCATTTTTTAATGCGCTTTAATAATGAAACATTACTGTCTTCCACTTTCAGAAAATGTGGCTTTGAATCACATGTAAGGCACTTAAAAGAAGTGCTAAAAATAGTATGAATCTGAGTTATCACCAGAGGCCATAGGTTTGCTTGTGACATCTTTTTTTTGCTTTGATTGTGCTGTATGTGTTTTGGGATTTTTTTAAGGCAATTTTCCTTAATTCCCCCCACCCCCCTTCATTTTTTTTTCCTCTTGCTCCCATCTTTTTGTTTTTGATTTCAATCTTTCTAGCTTCAACCCCACTGCTTTCTAAGAACCTCAGCATTGCTCACCAAGGAGGAAGTGCAACCAATCAGAGTCTGAATAAAGCAGAAGTAGCCTTTCCAGGAAGCTGAACTTCCTATGCTGCATGGCCACCGTTGAATGTGCCATTATCTGTCTGTCTGTCTGTCCTTCTTTGCTATGCCATGCCAAGGATGAGCCCTACCTGCAGCAGAACATCAGATGGAGCTCTGTATGACTGCAGGCCTTCCAGGAGATGCCCGCTCTGGGAGCTTTCCTTGACTGCATCAAGGCACCAGGTGCAACTACTGGGAGGTATCAGAGAATCACAGAATCCAACAGTCAGTAAGGTTGGAAAAGACCTCTAACATCACCAAGTCCGACCATCAACCTCCATGCCCACAAATGGGTATCGTGAATAACATCGTCACACATCACATTGGGAAACTGAGGTTTGTTGAGGGAAGCATCACCAGGGATGCTGCTCACCTGGAGGGCATGGTTTCCATGGCTACCTGCCATCTCCTCCATCTCTCTGCCTCTGTGTACGACCTCAAAATGGAAAGGATGAACTTTCCAATTTAGAAAGCTCTGCTCTGAGTGTGTGAGAACAGTCGTCACATTTTGACGGTTCTCGTAATGCTACATAAACCAAACTTACAATTCAACTTCCGAGCAAGAAGTATTTTTTCTTGAAACTCTTTATATTTATATAGCTATCTGTCTTTAGGTTAGACAAGTAGGTACATGGACTGTCTTGTAAAATTGCAGTTTCCCTTTAATAAGCCACTCTGACAGGCAATTATTCATGCAGTCTGCTCTGTGTGCTAAATGTTTTTTTCATGCTGTGTATCCCTGTCTCTTGATTGCAGGGATGTGCTCCTGTGAATTATAATTATAAGTAAATATGAACTGATATGTTTGAAATGATTTACTAGAGCTTCTCTTGTTACATGATATTGATTCTGAGCTTCTGCTTTACAATGATACAGCTCTAGCATATGCCATGTATTTTTTCACCCTGAGTTTATAAGATTGCCGTTAGTATTTACAAAAGTTGGAGGTTCTGTGTGTACAGAATTTCTTTGGTGGCAGATAGTTTGCTAGTGTTTAAATTTCAGGGCAAAAAAATAATAAAAAAAAGCTGTTAAAATTTAATCCTGTAAGGATAAAGGTATTATACATTCATAAGAAGGTAAGCCCAATCCACTTTCATAATTACTCTGTTTTCAGCAGATGCAAATGAAGGCATTGTGGTACTGAATGCTGTCTCTACATTTGCAAGCTTTCAAACACAAATCCGATTATTAGCACCATAGTTTTTACTGTTATCAGGTAAGAAGTTCGGGTGGAGCTTCTCTAGCTGTAAAATGTGGAGCCTAGCTGGAGCTCATCATTCAGGATAGCCCCTGGCCAGTGCAGGAAGAAGAAATCTGCAGAAAGCATTCATCCCATTTATCTCAGATGTATCAGGATAGGATAAATCATCTCCTAATGGTGCTCATCCTTCTCCTTAACTAGACAGCCCATACAGACTGTATAGACTGCAGACCAGACAGCTCTTCTGAGCCCAACACTTAAACCACGCTTACCGGTAATTGAAAATTCTATGGGATGAATATATATGTATAAAGTTGGAAGATTTTCTTCTGGGGAGAGATTTATGCAACGAGCACAAGTCATATTTAACTTAATAAAACCAACATTCAGTCATGATAAAAGAAAATTCTGATCTCACTCAATGTAGATCCATATATATTTGGGCCGTACAGAGCAAAAATCTGAAACTATGTAAAAAATTTGTGATAATGATGTGTCACTTGGCCTTTTGGTTTCAAAAATGAAGTATGTGATAGCAGTGCACAAGTGTAAAAATAACACTGCAGAGACTTACAGGATATAAAATATTTCTACTCTCAAGACTAATATTGTTGACTGATATCCTCCCTCAGAGAAAACATCTGAGGTTATGTAGGGTTCAAAGTTGTGCTTAAGTTAAAGAAATAATACTGGTTACATGGGTATGTAAAGGACATCATGCCAAGCCAACAGGATTAGTTTTTTAATTAAATTCTGAATGAGTGGAAGAAGGGAAGGAAGTACATTAAAGCACCTCGAATTTACAAAGGCGTTTGACACAGCATGTCACAGAACTGTGTTTGACAAATGAATCAAAATGGATGGCCTATAATGCAATTAGGAAGGCCAACAAGTGGCTGAAGATTGTGCTAAGGAGTTGTCAATAAACACAAGAGTGAAATGCTACTCCCACACAGGACTTGGTTGGGGTTTCTGCAGGCACCATGGGAGCAGTACACTGCAGGAACAACCAAACTTATCGAGTGGTGCATTCAGCATAAGAGAAGGTCGAGAAATCACACAGATGTTCTTCCCTTAGCCCTGCAGTTCTTGCTGCCTTGTCCCGCTGAAGACGTGGGTGAGCAGCAGATATCATGCCTGTGCCTTTGGAGCAGAAATACTCATTTTACATCTGCACATCTTTACCAATTTGCCAGAATTTTTTCCCTGACTTACAGTGGTGCCCAGCATCGCCTCCTTTTGAAGCTGTTTCTGCCAGCTCACGTGAGGACACCAAGTAAAGCATCCTCTCTGTCCATGGCAGGGCAGCAGCAGCCTGCAGCCTGTGGTGCACACATAGCTTTCTGCAGAACATCTTGCTGCAGTCTGGCTCGTGGGAATCACAGAGAAGAAGGACATTTTATTGCTCCAAGAGCTGTATGGCTAGGTGAGAAATAAATGCAAGTCGCTATGTGTCAGCTTAATGATCGCCTTCAGAGGGAACAACAAACCTGAGTAAAATATGAGTTTGAATTACACATCAAGGAAGCAGCAGGCTGTGGTGGGAATAATAATTGACTTATTTTGCCATTTCATCTTCTGTGTTCAGCTATATCACCGCAAAGTGAGTGCAAAATATTCCAATTTGGGGTTGTGGTCCTAGTTTTCATTTTATACTGTTTTGCTCCAGTGTAAATGATTACGCAGGTGCAGAGGTGCTGAATTTGGCTCAGCAAATACAGTGCAATTTTGATGAGCAAGGTGGGATATGAAAAGAAAAAAAAAAAAACAGCAACAACAAAAACGGGTCAGCTCTCTGGAATATAAAGAGACGAAAATGAAGCAAGAGCCATCTCCTATTGCTTGGGCTGCAGCATCACTGCTCCATCGAACAGTACAGAAAGCTGTAAATATTTATCAAAGTGCTCCATCAGTTATAAAGGACTAAAATATACAGCATCTGGTAGAGGATGGGGCAGGGAGACCAGAGCCTGTGTGCTGCTACAAAGGCTGAATGTGCTGTTTAAGCAGACTGTACCAGTGCTGATGTGAGAGGAGGGTCTAGGATCCTCCTCACCACTGCTGTCAGAGCAGCTTGGCTAGGATATGTCTTGACTACCTAAAATAGTTCAAATGGCAGGTGGTTAGCCCAAGTTTCCCATCTAACTTCTCCCAGTGATCACTGAAGGGAAAATAATCCATCTTGTCTTAAAATACACTCAAAATAGGTCACATAGGTAGGAAAAGTCAACCTGTTTTTTTTTAATGCATGCAGTTAACCTACACATTCCTGTGTAGCAGCTCCAGCTAGTAGAGCTGGGTGCAATGCTTGTAAGTTTTGTAAGCCACTTCAGTTCTGGTTTCCTTCATAAGTGGTACATAAGTGCTATTTTGAGGCATTGTTTCCTGCATGTTTTTTGTACTTTTAAACAACTGTTTGGTCATTCACCGTTCTGTAGTGCAGGCCCCACGTTTTAGTAGCTTTGAGTCCATGTATGCCATGCAAATTATGATTATCAATACACACAATTGGTCAGACTTTAAAAACCGGTGACATTTTTCAATGAAATAAAAGGTATTCTCCTATTAAAAAAAATAAAAATTAAAAATCTTCCTAGCAGCATTAAACTAGTAAAAAGAATTCTTTGAGAGCATTTATTCAGGACATATTTCACTCTAGTAACCAGTGGTTGATGAAAAGCATTAGGTTTAAAGAGCTATTGTACTGTTTTTTTCTGAATCCCAAGAGCAAAGCTGCTCCACCTGCACCCAAGCTTGAGTGGACTGGCAAAGCCCAGAGATGAGCCCTGAGCTGGCGAGCAGAGATGGCAATTTCCAATTGTAGTTCTTCTAAAGAATTAACTGCCTCAGTATGTGATAATCAAATAGCATAGGACCTCTAATGATCTCATATTCTTCATTTTTATTTCTAGATCAAATAGGCACCAGCACTGAGCACTGTATTGTCACTGTTATGAGTAATGACCCTGAAAAGTAGACACTTTCCTAATTTGCTAAAAATAAGATTTTATATCTTGGTATCCTTTTCCTTTGGATGGTTAAATATGCACTGAGATATCAGAGTACAGCCTGGAAAATTCTCTGTTTAAGCAGCATAGATATACATCCTGAAGTTTGGTCTTTAATCCCATTTCATATACAGTGGTCTCATAGGGAGAATATAAAACATGAATAGTAGAGTCATAGTCATAAAATAAAGGAAGTAAAAGGGCTTAACATCGGGGCTGTGAAAGCAGTTTCCAAGCAGTCGTTAGCGAAATCAGGTTTTAATCTGGTAAAAGTAGAACAAACACTTCCAGGAGTCTATTTCAGTGGTCAGAAAATACCATGAAATTGAAAGCTCCGTAGTTTATCTGGTGCATTATTGTTTGGCTTTATTCAAATTTTGTCATTGACAGAACAAATACTGTATGCAGGTTCTGATTTTTATTCTACTTGGAAAAAAATAATAATAATAAATACAGAAATAACACTATTTTTCCTCTACCTGTTCAACCCGATAGAGCTCTGTATCTCTTCAAGTTATTTCTCTTCAGTTGCAGTGATAAATGGCACTTCACAGGGAGCAGTCATAAAACTCTCTTAGCTTGCTTGTTATGCATTGTTTATATGTGTTTTAAAGGAGTATTGTATCACAGTAAATGTTCATGAAAAATTATATATACCAATCAGTTGTCCTTACAAGAATTCGTAGAATAAATCTCAAAATTCAGGTATGGTTAAGTGCTTTCAGTGGATTCTGCTTACCAGACTGTCGTGTAGGGGTTTCAATTTTTTTCTGTAATATTTCTTAGTTGTTACCTCTTCAGGCTTACTTTCCCATGCAGAATAAAATCGCATCACCCACCAATCCTTACATCTGCCCCTCCATCCCTCCCTGCATCTGTCAGCACCAGGAGCGGGCTCCCTGGCTTCCAGGACTGCCTCCCATGCAGGGTGTGAGCTCAGGTCCTTCCTGCAACAAACAACGTGGTGGAAAGGTCTGGCTGCTCAGAGAACTCACACGAGATGTGTTAGAGTGTTACGTTCTCTCTAATGAAAGTTAATCTCCATTTTCCAATTAGGCTTTTCTTTTTTATCAGTTCGTACAGTTAATAATATCTACAATTACTAATATAAATTTTAGTTAATGGTGTCTATTAACAACTGACTTTATAAGAATTTATCTCACATTTAAGTATCTGTGGTCATAATAACTGAAATAATGTAGGACTAAATGAGTTTTCAGCCTCGAGCATTTGATAGATTGCATCATTTTTTTTTTGTTATTTACACAGAACCATAGGTGTGGATGGTACTTTATCAGGAGCTCCCCATTTAAATTATACCTAATGCACCAGTGTTTCATAGGGATCATAAACAACACCTCAGAGAGAGATGGTGTTTTTCACTGTAGTGTTCTTTGCTTTTCCTTTTTCATTTAATCAGTGGGGCTGTGCTCTGAGATGATGGTCAGTGCTGGAGTGCTGCCCAAAAATAGTCTCTCTTTGTGCCTGATAGCTAACAGTGCTCAGATTTGAAACCTACATTTATGTCCAAACCATATTTTTCTGGTTTGAGTACATATCCAAAAGTCAAGGTGTTTCCCCCACCTTTTTTTTTTTTACTTTAATTTCAAGAGCAGTTGCATGTGTAAGATTTAATGAGGCAGGGAAGATCTTTAATTTGACCCAAACCATCCTACATTTTGCTAAAAGTTTATGGAACTTATAAAATAAATACCCAATGAGAGGTCACATTTAATAGACATGCTAAAGTTTTTTCGCATGGCTCTGCAGGTTAATGTCATCTTTCTTAACCCGAAATATTGTGCTTTTCCACCATCAGGTGACCTGAAGTCAGTGCTGGGTATTATGTCATGATGAGATTTCAGTGGAGGGTTAGTATCTCTTGTAAGTTCCTTCCTTAAAAGCATCTGTATATCTAAAACATCCTATTTCCCTTTTATTTTACCTTCCTTTGCATAAGCTATATGCTCACCATACAGGTATTTGGGTTGATTAAGCAAATGAGTCAGGAAATGAAGTATAAAAGATAGCACAAACTCCTGAGTGGATGGTAACCCTGGCTGGTCCCGGGTGACACAAGCTGCATGCTTCTGCTGCCAGAATTCCCATCACTCGTAAGGAACAAAAAGAAACATACAGTGCAGCCAGATGAATACTGTAAAGAATCAGGAGGCAGTGCATGAAGATCCAGGGCTGGATCTCCTGCTGATCCCAAACAGCACGGCCCTCCAGCTCTGGGTACCTCGCAGAGCTGTGCTGCCTCATAATTGTTGAGCATCTTCTATCTGCTTTGTGTCTAAGAGAAAAGTAAAACAGAAAACCCAAGGCCAAAAACTGGTGTAGGATCTGTCCTCCAGGACAGCTTGGAGTGCTGAGCTCAACTAGATGTGCTAAGCACCTTCACAAGGTTCCAATTTGGTTTTTTTTCCCTCCATCTTCTCTCCCCTTTATCTCTTCATTACATTTCTATTTCACATCAGCAGTTAATGTAACCTAGATTCTTCTACATTTTCCAGGGTCATTCTTTCCTTTTCTCTTTTTCTTTGTTTATTTTTACTCTTTTTTGCCAGTTTCCTCTTTTCTACTCTTTGTATGAAAATTGCATTAAGTGACAAGAATGATGTCAAATAAATGAGATTATATTAATGAACAGATCTTGTCGCATTTCCATGATTCACAGGAAAAATATTCACACTGCCTGATTTTTCAATTAAATCATTTGCTGTGTTATCTATTCAGCGTATCTTTATGAATATGCATAACTGTAATGGCTTTAAATTATTTCAGAGTCTTTGTTAACCTCAAGAAGCCACAAGCTGCCTACCAGCAAAATATGGGATTTTTTGCTTCTTATGTAAAAATCAGAATACTTTGTCTTAGCCTTGATATCTTCAAGGAAGTACAGGGGATTAGATGTTTCAGAAAGTGTCTTGATTCCTTCTGAAGATAACAGACTTATTCTTTTGTTGTTCAATCTATTTCATCTTTAAAGTATTTTCTTTTTTCCCCTTTTTTCTTAGTATTTCCTATAATATCTCTTTTTCCCCATGAGGACTCCCACCACTAGCAAGTACGTCCAAAAATGCCAGTGAAGAGTTTGTAGAAAATTAGCTGTAGCTTCAAAGGGACCAGAAGTATTCATTTTGAAAGGAAAGATTGCCGTTGCCCAAATATAGAGGGAGAATCTGGGGAGTGAAAGTGGAGTTTCTTGAACATTTCTTTCCTCTGTCGATGAAAGAATTACAGTGTCTGGAGTGCGGGTAATGGCAAGTGCCAAAGTCTCTTGTTTCAAAGCCTGTAACAAAATATCGCCTTGCTGCTGCTTTAAAATGAGAGACTTCTATCATCACCTGTAAAAACTGTACTTTCGCAGACACATTCCCAGATGACTGAAATGGCTGGAATTGCTTTTCCAGTGACATTTCACTGCAAACGAGGCTGCAGTGCAGCCTGCCACGTGTGTATGCGGAGGACAGGGTCCCTTCCCTTGACACATGAGGCTCCTAATGCGTGACAGCTTGGAATTACAAGGGAAATTACATGGGCTGCTCGCTGTTGTCCAAAAGGGCTCATGTGGTCCAGGCGTTCCTCTTCTCACAGGTTCACCACTCAGTTTCTTTCTTTGAGGTCTTTTGAAGCTTATCAAAGACCACACTAGAAGAAGAAAACAAAGAAGAGAGCAAAATATTGCAGCCGTGCATCTGTAAGTAGGTGCATAATTTGTTGGGTTTCTTTGCACTCACATGCAATATATGCTCCAACTTTATAAAGCACAGAGGGTACAGTGACAATGTGCATATATTATTAATGGAAGCATGAAGTCCTTCCAAACTTACAGACTTCTTATCTTCCTGTAGGTAAAATAGGACTGTTTGCTAACGTGGGAAATGTTAATTTTTCACTACAGAATGTGGTATTTTCTATTTTTGATAAGTGTAATTAGAATGGCAGGAATATTGGCTAAATTTCCTGAGTACTCTGTACTCAGTACTGAGTACTGCGTACTTTTAAAATTCATCAGAAAACACTGCATGGTGCACAAATAAAGAAATCCTTGTTGTACTTCCTCTTCAGTATGTAGATGAGGAAGATATTGACAAATACTAGCTAGAATTAAAAGTAGAATTAAAACTGCTGTGTGTCACCAGTATGATCCAATCAGTGAGTGCTGATAGGAGCATTTCTGTCCTTCCACTGAGCAGAAATAGGCTCTGTGCCTTGCTGTAGGAGGCACAGTCCCACACAGATGAGAATAGGCCACCCTTAGGCCATCTTTCCAAACTTCAGGCTTAGCTCAAGCAGATTTATCCCCTCCCCAGGACTTCAGTGTGCCCTCAGCATTGCTGTGTCCCACACTGGGCCATTCCAGCCCCTGGTGTGAATTGTTCTGGTGGCTCACTTCTGCTAAAATTACTTTCAGCATTCCTCTCCCTATTGCTGACTCTTCTCGTTTTATCAGAAATAAATGCAGCTAATCTATATCCTTTATTTGGTGGAATTCATTAGCTGTTAATTGCTCTGCTGCTGTGCTTGCTGTGGAGCTGGAATCCAAGCAATGCTCACACAGCACTGCTGGAGCAGTGCTCTTCACAGCTCTGCCGTTACCCCCCAGGACAGATGCTGTGCTGGGAGTGATGGCACAACCTCTGTAGTGTTTGAAAATCACATGGCTGTATTTTTTAAATAAAAGTAGAATTGACTTTCTGCCAAGAGATTTTGATTTTCTCTGAACATTCTTTCCTACAACGTGCTTGAATTCATGCCCTCAAGAGTTTAAACAAATAAGGTAATTAAAGAGATCCTGCATAGCAGAGACCATCAGGTGTGATAGAAGCCCGTGGTTAAGCACAGTCTTTTATTAGGGAACTTTGCACGCAGCTCTTTTTATCATTCCTCGCCCATTTTTTTCTTCTTATGACATTGTAACATGCTAATGACAGCTCACTCAGTTGTGAATGCACAGTAAGAAGCTGGGTTCCATCTTGGGACACAGAGTATGAACTATGCTAGCAAAACCAGCACTTTCTGCATCCTTCTGATGCTGTAAATGCTCTCGTAATGCTCTCCTGACAGGTCCTATCCAAGAGCATCACAGCAAAGCATCCTGCTGCTCTGCTACCACCAAGGCCACGGGAACTCGCACTGGTTTTCAGTATGATGAAGGAAAATAGAGAATTGCCCTTCTTCTGTTTGGAAATAATATCTTTACATCACTTGCAAATATTAGCAGAGAGTAACTGTGTAATATTGTGATGCCATTTTGTGATAATCTGAGTTATGGAAAAAAGAACTCCATCCATTAGCAGGGCAGCTGGATGGGCTCTGCATGCTCAGAGCAGCTGATGTCCCTTGTTCCCCTCCTGCACACTGCGGGCACAGCACAGAACAGAGGAGCATTGCACATGGTGATCTTGTTTAGTTGGAATGTGGTACAAACAAACCTGGATATTTGATTACTGTTGGAAACAGATGGGCAAGTAAATAAGGAGTAAAGTCATTGATTGTTGTTCCTCTAATCAAATAATTGATTTCACACCTGATCTCTTAGATTCTTTTAGAGAATAAACATTGTTGGGGTTAGAAGAATGCATGCACTTCAGAGGGAATCTCATCTCTGACTTCAGAGAGCCAGAGCTGCAGGGCTCTGACTGGTTGAGTACCAGCACACACATGATCTAAACAGCACAGGAGTTGTGGACTAAAGAAACCACGTTTGGAGGTTTGCCACAAAGACAGTTCTATATGATTTGTTAGCTTTGTGCCTGCTTCTTACTCAGCTTGTGCCCACATGATGCATGGGAGAATCTAAGGCAGAGCCAGAATTCCACTCCTGAATATCCTATTATTAATGCATCCAGGAAAAAAAAAAAAAAAAAGAACTAGAAATTAAAATATTACAAAATATTGAGGCTTACATGAAAGGGTTGAGAGAAAATGTGCCAAAAAAAAAAAGAGAGAGAGAGAGAGAGAAAGTTGCAAGTTTGCTGCAATTTAAAGTAGCTATCTTTGAAGATTTCTGTGCTCCACTCATCTTTCCTAGTGCAGCCCGTTGGGAATCTGTTCATGAGGGTTCGGATCTTCATCTTCACAAGAGATGAAAGCCACGCCGTACAGTGGCGAGAGCTGGTTTCTGGGAAGTGCACCTAACCCCGTGTAAGTGCAATTAAATGACAGTGCATACCATCATTGGGATCCAAGCAGTACAGTGCTCAGTGCTTTGCAAGGTAGAGTGGATAATCAGTTCTGAAACCAGTCACACATCACGTAACTGCGTAATGCTGGTGTCGTGACTGAGTTCCTAGTGATTAACTGGGATAGCATGCTGCTGTAAATTAAAGAGTCGCATGGTAAAGATCAGCAATAAAGGTTAAATTGACTCTTTAAAACAGCTTTCTAATTGATCAGGAGAAGTTCTGGGAAAAGATATGAAAGGGTTTGAGCAGCAGAAGTCGGTAAGCACATTCTGGATCTTGAATCTTGGTCTTCTTCATAATTGAAGAGGTGTGCAGAATATATCTCAAACACTGACTCACCTCACTGTGCTTTGGCTGGCAGGGAAGAAGAAGTCGATGAGTCAAGAAAAGGAAACGTTAACTCATTCAACTGGTACTGACAAGAAGTTTTCCTTTCTTTTTGGTAAATATTATGAAATAAAAGTAATGCAAAAGCTTCAGTGGCACTTCTGCTTACTCACAAAGCCATACTTCCATGGGAACCAAGGCACAGAAATAGCTATATGACTGCTTCTTACCTGGAGTATTCTCCCTGTTCATATCTGAACTTCTCATATTCTGAGGGTTTTAAGAGTTTTCTTTATTTCTGTGTGGTTTTGAGCTCATCTTCACAATTCAGTTGCCATGAATTCCCAAATGTGGGCAGTTTTCAGCTCCCTTTCAGCTGTGCAACATCTTGTGGTTATCTGTAGGAACTCACCAGCTGTTCCATGTAAACAGATGAAGATAAATAGAAGCAGCAAGCAGCAGTGGCCACGAGAGCTGCTCTATCTGCCTTCTGAGATCCCGCCATTGTGCTGAAATTTAAGGGCATTTTTAATAGGGATTGTATTTGGGACTTCTGGCAAATGAGGCTGTGAAGATTCACACCTCCTTGCCTGCCTCAAGGTGGCATTAAGAAGTGTCACAGGCAGGGTATGTCTTCTTTATTCTCTGCTGCAGACTCCTCAACCTTTCCTGCCACTGACAGCACTTCCAGACATCATTAATGTCATGGTAGAAGTTCACTCTGCATAGGTCTCACAGTAACTTCTGTTAGCTTGTTACCATGGGCTTCCCAGAGGTCAAATGAGAAAAAGAGATGAAAGGGCCGACATTAAGGATGCCTTTTCTGAAAGGGCTCTCCTGTCTCCTGATGTCCTGCCTTCACATGTTGCTGCCTGAGAGAACAGAGGAAAGTGATAATCCCAAAATGGGAAAACCACGACGTACCTTCAGATGGCTCCTGGGGAGCATTTAAGTGCTGCTTAACCACAGGTTCACTGTTTCTGGCTTTACAGTGAAGTTTAAATACAACTCACTTTCTGTAAGTACAGGGTCTGTGCTCATGGAAGTGCTTTGAGGGCACTCATCTCTTTAGACATCAGTTGGTCAGGTGGGCTGGCACCTGAGCTGCCTACGGAAACTTGGTCAGCAGTTGAGGTACTGAAGAGTTCAATAGTTTAAAAATGGAAAATACATCCTAAATTATCGAGGTAATTTCCTGAATACGAGCATAGCTTCATTTTTTTCTATGTCTGAAGCAAATCAGTGCCCAACATTTCCTTTGGGACTCATCCTCATGAATCTCATTACCAGAGAATTTTCCCTCATATTCAGCCCAATTTTTCCCTGTCTTAATTTAATCCCATTACTTCTGCTTACGCTCCCTCTTGCTAGACTAAATAATTCCGTGTCAGCCATTAAATGCAATTACAGATGCATCAGTTAACATCTGTTGGTGGGGCTGCAGCGTGATAAGTGTGATAAGTGATAAGTGTCCATAAGAGCTGGCAGAATGTGTGGGGCAGCACAGCTGGATGGATGGAGAGATCTGCTCATGTGCTCCCTTCAGGACTGCCATCTCCTCCCACCTCTTCTCTCCATGCGTTGACCAGGCTGGGCAGGATACCGGAGGTGCCCAGACTGACTTCTCAGTGGAATGGTGCTGCTGAGCACTGTCCCAAAATCACCTAGTACGATAAATGCTGAGGCTAACTATTAGACACATCACTGAAGAGAATCACAAGCTGCAAGAAATGCTATCGTTTGTAATAAAGGGCCTAAATGTGTCACTGTGTTAAAGAGGGTGGAAGGGCGAGTTCAGCCAGCACCATTATACCATATACTGCACTGGTGAGTTTTCACAGTTTTCAGATTGAACAGGATGTGATACCAGTGTATTTGTTTGTTTGTTTAATGTGATACTATTTATTTCCTCTTTTAAGTCCTGGCTCTTCTTTCATTAAATGACAACACAGTGTTTCTCGTTTGTACTTTTACCATAAGACTCTATATATTTCAGCTGCTGAACAGTCAACTGGAAGAGATTGGCTCTAGCAGCTTTTATAAATATACTTGGTGCACAGATGTTCTCAGAACCTATTTTGCATGCTTGCCCGACCCTCTTTCCTTTCTGTTTTTAAGGGGGATTCCACCTGTTCTATCCATTTACAATTCTCCTACTCTCTTGCCCATGATGAAAATGATGGAAATATTAATTTTCAGTTTTCTACATTTGATTTCAGTGCATCTCACAGTAGGCTCAGCGGACAGGCAGTGTGAGCTGATGGGGACAGAGGGAATTCATCTGTGTCATTGGTAGTTCATTTAAGACCCTTTTGGTATAGGATGTGTACCACCCAGTGTAACAGCAGATCAGAAACAGTGGAAGCACCTGGCCAGCCTGATGACAGTGCTCGTTTGTGTCTTCCCTGGTTTCAGAGCCCAGATCCCAGCACCCTCCTTTCCTCCTGTGACTGCTTTGGAAGTGAAGTCTCGGTACAGCCTCTGAGTCCCACGCATTTTTGATGGTGTGAAATTGTTTGCTGAGATGTTCTGCTGAAGGTAAATTCACTTCAGTGGAGCACCACCCGAGAAGCGTGGAAAAGGATTGTCCTCAAAACCACAGATGCTGCAGGGAGAAGTGATTTGCAAAGGTTTTCGTTCACCCCCTGACATGGGTGGAAGGTAACCAAACAGCAGTGCCAACAGCTGTCATGGTGCAGCTGATGATGTCCTGTGCACTACTTCCAACATAACAGACATCCTTCCTGATCTTAGAAGGAAGGCACTTAAACGTAGTGCATTTAAACATAATGGATCATCTATTACACATGGCTAAGTTCAAGAAAAAGCAAATGGCTTTTTATCTTTTATCAGTGAAAGGGTATTTAAAAGTCTGAGAATTGGTACACCTAGGTCAGTGCCTGGCTCTTCCTTTGATTTCTTTGACAGTTGAGGAAATTAGGAAAAGAGTTTGACCAATGAAAAAAATAACGAGGTATCTGAAAATGAATGTACTTCAAAAATAAGTTTGGGGATTCCATGTCATTCCTCACCCGCTTCTCCCCGTGAAGTGTATCAGAGCATTTGTCATTTTGCCCCAAACAGCAAAGAGCTTTAATGTTTCAAAGCACCTTTCTTCATTAAACTGGAGCGAAACAAGAATGAAGCCAAAGTTTCCCACAAACTAATTTCAAATGAAGCTGGGTTTTGTAATTGTAAGACAGATTTCCTGGGAATCCCTAAAGGCAAACCTTATCCAAGCAAAAGTAGAATGATGGATGCGCTATCTAGGGCACGCAGATTCACATCTGTGGATATTTTAGGGAAATAAGATGAAATGAGGAGAAACTCTGTTCTTTTTAATTTCCCTTGGGATTGGTTAAACCTCTGGAGACAGAAGCTTCCCTACAGGTAGAAGACAATTTACCAACTGGGAAACCAAAACAGTGCATCCACGTGGAATTATCCTCTGTGGGACACAGCGTGTCCTCATAAAATGGACCCAGCACCTACACAAAGGCAATTCTGCTGCCCCAGCTCCACTACAGCACTTATCCCAACACCAGCCCCACAGGCAGCGTGCCCGTGATGTCCCCAGCTGTCCCCTGGCCATTCACTTACAGCTTTCTGGCAGAGGAGACACAGCCACTCTGCCACGGGGCTTTTCTCAGCTCTAGTGGTACTGGGAAGCCCAAGCAGTGAGGCACAGGGTGAGGAGGACAGCAGAGCCTGCTGGAAAAAAAGGCTGAAGTCATTAATATGGATTCTTGGGTAATTTTATTTTTCATGAGCTTCTTTTCTCTTTCTCCACGAGCCCCCAGGAGACGGCAGATGTTTTCGAGTATCACATGGAGAGCAATGTGTCTTTTTGCTTTTTTTTCATTGTGAAGATTCCTCCTCACTTGAAAGGCTGAAAATAGAGGAAAATCCTTTTTTTTTTTTCTCTATGTAACTCAGATCTTCTCCAGCAAATGCAATCAGCATTTCTGAAAAGTCTGCAGTACTACTGCCTCGTAGAGCGTTTGCCCTTGTCCATTAAACCTGGCTACAGAGAAAGCTGGGATCCCTTATCTCCTGCAAGGGTACAGCTCATATGCAATAAAATATCAGGATCAGTGAGAAAGGAAAACATTGGTGCTTTTCCCAGGTTGTGTATTTATTCCATATACATTATTGTCTACATTTAAACCTAATCCAGAGGCAAGCAGCTTGTAAATCAAATCTGCATACAATATTCGAAAAATAGGGTCTAATCTTGCTGTCTGTAACTAAAGAAAGATATTGCAAATAGAATTGTGGCAACAACCACATTGAACTCCTCCTGGCTGAGTCCAACACTAGCAATAAAGCACTGTAACAATGTGCAAGATGTCAGAAAAAAAGTAATGGAACATAAAATCTCCATTTTCCTTGCTATAGCATTACTCTATCCCAGTATTGCATATACATCTACCAAACTCATCTGTAATTGTCCCTTCAATTCTTTCCTGCTGATTGCTTGCTTTCCCTTAACGATAACTTTCTGCCACTCCTGCATTCAGATATAAGGAATGCAAAAGGGAGTAATTTTTTTCCTCTGGAAACTGTGGAAATATCAGTGTATCAATACTTTTTAACCTGTTAGATGCCTAAATGCAGGGACACCTACCAGGAGGTGTTGCCATGACCAGCAGCCGATGGGCTCTCAGCACTGAGGTCTCTGCACCACTGGTTGCTCCCTACTCCTTCCTTCCAAACCTGGATCGTGGCTTTGACCAGAAAACACTGCACCTTCCCAGCATGAACACAAGATGTGCTCTCAGCTGCTGGATGGATTCAACCAGTAAGAGCAAGACCAAGCAAGTGGTTGTGCAGGCGTGGCTCCTGTTGGACCCTGCACTGTTATCATGGGTTGAGCTGGGAGAGAATCTTCCACTGCTGGAAATGTCTGTGGGTCCTCTTACAGGTGGTGTAGCATGGTGACAGCAAATCAGTGCTATTAAGAGGGTAGATATAAATACAGGAAGGTGGCACTAGAAGATATGTCAAAGTTCTGCCAACTCTGCTCCTTCACTCAACTTTTATTTTAGCTTAAGACGTAAGAAATATTTTACTTCTTAGCAAATATGAAGGCTGATTCATGAAGTATTCATTTCCCCCTACCTCGGTGTTTAAGGTGGCTCTATTTTTTTCTCCTGTTCCCACGGAGGAGAACAGACAGCTAGCAGTACTGAATGAAAGATATATGAACCATTAAATTGCTGGAGAATCTCTGATGTACATGTTGAAGTCACTGGGCTTTGGTGCTTTTGAAGTACGAGCAAGGACTCTGACTATTCTTGCACTTGGCTGTCAATAGAGGGGTTTTTATTTTAAAAAGACAAAACATAAAATGTCTTTTATCCATTTCAATCAAAGTAAGTGAAAAGATTTTATATTTCCTGAACCTAGTGGAAAGTCTGCCCCAAACTGGGCCTTGTAATAGTGGTTGCACAGAGGAAAAAAATATTAATTTTAATGCTCCTTCACATCCAATAATGCCGTATCACCTTCACACAATGCTCACAAAAATAAAATCATTATGGATGCAGCGAAAAAATCTTTTAGTGTTTCTCATAAAATGAGATACATTAGGGTCTATCAGAGTCTCCTAACAGCAGTAATAGAAACCCTAGACTAATTTTGCAATAGATCTGTTATACAATGAGAAGATGAAACAAAGAGCTGCAAGGAGGATGAGGTGATGATGGAACCCTTCCTCAGTATGTGATGTTCCTTTGCTCATTCCCAAGAAACAAGGGAGAAAAGTCTTGTGAAAATTGTCAGCAATATGAAAGTACATTATCTGGGGCACTGAAGAAAAAAAATAAATCATAACTTTTTCTCAGTATCCTCTCTATTCCCCTGGTGGAAAATGAGATAGCCTTAAAAGTCCTTTTTTTGTGTTTTATCACTTGCAAAAGCAGAACAAAGTGACAAAACTGTATTTTAAAACAAACTTCTACTAATGATGTTTTTTGCTTACAGATGACCTGATGTGCAGTACTGCATCCCCTCCTTGCACCCGTGGGGTGAACGTGGGCTCGTGGGACTCTTGGGGTCTCAGCTTGCGTTGGGCTTCTGTAAATAAGTGAGGATAAATTATTTAACCAAACGGTTCAAGTAGGGTATATAAACTACAGGCCCCTAAACTCAGTGAGAATAATTGCAGAATCAAAAGGTGAACTGCACGAAGTGGGACAGTGCCAGGGAAATCCCTCAAAGAGGGAGAAACATGAACAACGGGTGTGAGTGTGTAAGAACCAAGCTGTGTGTGAGCTCTATGACAACACAGAGCTGAGTATTGCTCGCCCTCCATATAATTCAGTTTAATCCTTTAACTTTTCCATTTTTCCCTGCTCATGTGGCCAGTATTCCAAAGCTTTGCACCATGTAAGAGAAAACTCCACACCATTTCCACCAGCTGACGCAGTTTTCCTTCACATTGTAGTAATAGTGTAATATACAACTAACAAAATTTGGGCTGTAGCTCAAAGCCTGACTGGCACAGCTGGGCTGTGTTTCGCAGGGAATCAGACATGGCACTCCAGAGAGAAGCAGCTAATGGGGTGATGCAGCAGACTGTAGCTTTGCTCACTTTGAGCACAGTTGGCCACACGAGAGCTGGGGAGGCCCAGAGCTCTGCAGATACAAGGCAGCAGGACGGGAGCAGGAGGTTCCCTGTGTGTGTGCTTGTGTGCAGTTCAGTTACAGGCTGTTGAAGATGTCCCTTCATCACTCTGAGCAGTATTTTTACAAATCCCAAACGATGTAGAGATTTCTTGAATACTGAACTGAAACAGAAGTCTTAGACAGGATAGGAGTTCCCCTGGAATCTGGTTCGTGATATGTTTTTTCTTATGCAAACATCTTCTGGGAAGGGAATAATCCCTGGAAGGGGTTTACATTTCTTCCTGTGTTGATTTAAAAGAAGGGACAAGAATTCTTCCAAATACAGTTCTTCATTTCCCAAACCATTGCTCTGACGTCTCTCTTGAGAAAGCATACACCCATTTCATCATATCATATCAAGGCTGACACTTCCAAGTCACATTTGACTGCCACACATTTTGACCTAGCACACACTCCAGTGTTATTTTGAACGAAATACATTTTGTCCTTTTCCAAGAGGTGCCCCCAGCCCATCAGAGCTGGGGCATAGGAAAGGTACACAAAAATGAGCACTTAGATCCAAGTCTTTCTTAACCGTGTTGGAATTGTAAAGTTTCTCCCCTTTTGCAATGTGGCAAGAGCTTGCTTACAAATGTGGTTAGCCCTGCAAAGATGTACAGATGCATGTGGACATGTGGACACTTGCATCCCAGCTTGACCCTTGGAGGTTTCAAATCTATGTTTACTCTAGTTATTTTCCTGGATTTTTTTAGTTCTAGAAACCTATACATGAGAGAAACCTCCTTAAGGAAGAGAGCAGTAGTGGCAGTTTTGAGAGGAGAATATTCAGAGGTAGTGACAGTAGAATGGGAGTGTTGGAGTGAGGCTGATCCACAGCTGCAGTTGGTAGGAGACATTCACCAGGGAATGTGCATGACTGCTGTATGCAGCAGAGGGAGAGGCAGTACTGGAGGACAGAGGGCAAAGCAGAAATGGAGACAAGCCAACTAATGCTTTTCGTTGTTAAGACCTTTCCGATATTCATTTGGTACAGTTTTCCTGATTATACCCCTTCTTTTTTTCCTTACCACTGAAAGACTGGAAAACATTTTTGCCTAAAATCATTTTATGCAAATGTGTGAACAGTTAAGAGAGACTGAATGCTAATGGAGAAAGCCATCATCTGGCATTGGGATGGATATTTAGGGAGAAATGAGGTTTCCAAGACCACACCTCCGAGGTTACATTTGTTTGTCCCACAGAACCAGCAGAGGAAGCATTCATCGGAGGGAATGGAGCTGTGAAACTGCTTGTTGCAGTTGGTGCTCAGTGCCAGTGTCCAAGCAGGGCTTGTTTTGCTCATGCAGCAGCTTCCCCAGGGTACAGGACTGCCTGCAGCTCTCCTCTGTGTCCACTGAGGGATGGGCAATCGTGCTCACACCTCAGCTGGCAGCACTGCGGGCTTGCAGCCCACAACCTTAGCTCATTCTTCATCACCTTCCCTTTCTTTAGTTATTCTTATCCTATGTGAGTTTGTGTTGGGTCCAGAGCCATGTTTTTACAACCACATTATCATCCTGCACAGACAGAAGTTCCCCCGCACCACGTGGCGATGCAGAGATATTTCAGCCTTCCTTCTGCCTTTCCAACAGCCACGAAGCATTTAGTGAACAGGTTTCTTTGCATGGGAGGAATAAACTTCAAAGATAGGGAAGAACAAAATAGAAGGCTTGTGTTCCAGTGTTATTTTCCTCTGTTGGAACGCAGCTAAACAAACAAACACACTGCGCTGTTCCTATAATAAGCAAAAGCTCTCAATCTAAAAAGCACCAACCAGCTTTTTAGAAGGCAGTTAATTATTAAACGACCCATGAAGGTTTTGAATGCATGACTGGCTCTTATGCACTTTTCTGATATACTGAATTTCTCTGGATAGTTTATGTAGATAACTTTCATTCCTTCTCTTTTCTTAAAGTATGTATTTTAAGGATTGATGAGGACAGATGCTCATTTTGAGTAGGACTTGCTTTGATGAGTCATGACAGAGAAAAGAGATCTCTGGAGTGACTGGATTGCAGGTAAGTCCATTTTTGGCACTAAACAGAGGTCAAATTCAATTATCATTAGAAGTTATTATGAAAACGCTGTAGGCAAAGTAAACACATTGGCTGACATAGGAAGGAAAACCAGGTGCACAGTCAGACAGCCCTTCAAGAACTCAGTGTGGGTTTATTACTCCAGGTCAGTTCCCCAAGCTTTTCACTGCACTTACAAAAAGCAGTGATGACACGGAGCAAATATCACAGAGCACTGGTTGCTGTTCCTGCCTGCAGATACCAAGAAGCTGCCGCTGCTGCGTGGTGTGTTGCACGCTGTCCTCAGTAGTGTACAGCCCAATTCAAAAAGATGTGTAATTAAGTGCCTGTTATATTTCCACAATAAGCTTTTATCATTTCTGTATAAAGCAATAGAAAAAAATAAAATAAATTAAAAAAAAACACATTTCCAAATGAGCAGTGATTTCTCCCCCAGGCCTTGAAGTCTCTGGAAGTGATGGAAGGTACAGAATAACTGTGCTGCGTCCATGTTGGACATTTAGAAAAGTTGAACTCTGTGATTATTTCTCCAGTTCTTTGCTACCTGTAACCTGTGGAGTACATAATAAAGCCAACCCCAGTCCCACTGAGATGACAGCTGGCATATAGAAATACAGACTGCAGTCTCTAATAGCACTACTTAGCACTGTTCCTACTAGCACTATTCCCATTCTTTTGGGTGTCTGGCCACCAAACACCAGCCCTGCCCACACAAGACCCTGGCGTAAATCAAAGAAGTTCTTTGCAAAGTAAGAGTGTGCTTCAAAGTCACTACTGGGAGCCCTGATGTTACCTTTGGTTCTTGTTTAGAGCTGAGGAATATTTTCAAAGGAAGTGATGGGAATAGACGATGCCTCTATGAAAAGATAGGTGATGCATTACCATAGCACCTTTAAAAAATCATTTTATGTAGGAGTGCATTATGCTTCAAGAATTGCTATATGCAAGCTTCCTCTTCCTGCCTTCCTTCTCTTCATCTCTGGCAGATCAATGGGTAACTACTGTCCTCTGTGTTTTCCTGCCCTGGTAAAGCAGTGGGAACAAAGCCCAGCTCTCATTCACTTCGGTTCACTTTCAGTGAAGTGAGTGAAAGTCAGAGCTGCTGCTCTGCTGCCTCAAATCAGCCGTGCTGCAGTAGGAAATGCTGAGCAAATCTGTGAAAAATCTCTAACAGCGGGTCGGCGTGGAAACAGGGTGCTCCTCAACACAGGATCGTGAATCTGGGAAATAGGCATGGCCAGATCAGGACTGTGGAATTAGTGCTGGTGTAGCATCTCCTTCTTGCTTACTGGATGATGATAAGCACGCGTTTCGTGTAACTGCAACCAGTTGCCTTGTGCTCTGAAAGCAGCATAAACGTGCTCCTTGGGACGATAGCCTAGCATGAAACTGGCAATTTGTTACAGAGGAGAAAGGATGTCTTAGTTTTGATCTTGCAATTTACTCATCCAAACAAGTGTCTCTCTCTTCATCCTCCCAGGTGTCCGCTTTCTCTTCCAGCAAGCATTTAAAGCTGCAGCTCTAACAGGAGCAAAGCCCTGCCAGTTTCCTGGGCCTCTTTCTGCATTTTGCCATGTCACCGTAAATAAAGCACAGACATTTCAATGCTCTTTAAACACGAATCTTCCTTTTAATTGCCCATTGATCCTAATGCCTAAATCCATACCTGCTTCAGTGAGGTATATCATACTGTATATTGATAAATCTATACTTTTATGATCTGTTATCCAAAAGAAGTCCTAGCTTAATGTGATAGATATGCTTATGCTGTATTTTTATTTCTGTATAAATAAAAGGGACCAAGAGAGTCTGCTTTGCCTGCCACTGTGCTATCACTTTGCAACTTTGGGCATGTGTGATTCTTGTACTTTAGTTCTGATTGCTTCATGAATAATTACAAAAGCAAGCCTTGTATGATTCCTACATGCATATTAAAACACACAACCGTCAGTGCTTTATTTTATGTGGTAGAATGTGGTAAATTTCCAGCATTTAAATAATCTTCAACAATTTCTTCAGCTCTAGGTATTGTCTGGCTTGAGCTCTTTGCACACAGGCAGACATGGCTCTCATTCTTAATAACAATGGCATTGTTCAGATGTTGATTCATTTTGCTCCAGAATGAGATTTTCTCAACTGAGAAAAGGACCAAGAGGCCCCACTTCCAATGCCACCAATGCAGGTAATGCTGCATCATCCCTATGCTGAACTTGGTGGCATAGCAGTGGTCTTGGAGTAGTCCCAGAAAGGTGTTCTGCCCTAACTCCAGCTGCTTGGACATAGGATAAAGTTCTGTTTAAGGCTGCTTAACAATATGAAAATATTCCAAATGTTCTTTCCATCCGTGGAAGTCTCTGTTAAATATTATTAAACTCATCCTCAGCAGTGTTTCACAGCAGTGAGACATAAATACGAGCTATGCACAAGGTGAAAAATTTATTCTATTTTATTCATAATATCAGTGACTCTTCATCAGTTAGGACTTTAGGCAGAGCATAAAGGGAGGCAGGAAACAGCAGAAGTGGATATTAACGTGGTAGGATTGAAATTAAGTCACAAACTCCTTGCCTAAATGTTTCTCTGAGTTATGAGCTTTGGTCTCATTTTAGAGAGCAGAAAAAGAAGCCTTTTCTATTCTCAGTTCCAGCAAGCCAGCTAATGTTCCCAAACATGATGCACAGCTCATTCTTAAGACAGAGCCTAGAACAGAGGAAAACAATTGCTTGACCCAGAGCAAATTTAAGTCAGGGAGCAGATGTGCCTGAAAGGACTGGCACTGTCCAACCCTCCCTGCAGGGTTTGGAGCTCCCAGAGCTGTGATCTGGAGCACCAGGAACTTTCCACACACCCAGGGAAGGAGGAGCTGCTGCATAGGGGCAATTCATCTGCTAACACAGGCATTACAGCATGACTGGCTTATGGCAAAAGATGCTGCTGGCACAATGCTTGTTATACATATGTGCTTGCTCAGAGTATAAGATGACTGCAAAAAAAATTTTTATTAAGGTATGAAAGAAACTGTGTAGGTTGTGTAGGCTCCTGAACCAGCCCTACCAGGTTGCCAGTGTTATATTCCCAGTTGGGTTTGGAGCTCTCCAAAGAGGAGACCCCACAGAACAGAAGTGCTTCTGATGGTCAGAGGGAACCTCCTATGCTCCACTTTGTGCCCTGTGACTATTGACCTGGTTCTGGAACCTTGGAATACAGACCAACTCTGTCTTTGCACCCTCCCTTCAGATATTTAAGGACATCACTGAGGTCCCTCTGAGCCTCCTCTGCTCTGAACAATTCCAGCCTCTCCTTACGGGATAGTTGCTTCTGCCCCTTGGTCACCTTGGTGGCCCTCCACTGGACCTGAAGTTGCTGAGAGGACACTCCACAACCTCATGCTTGTGGTATTTAGAGCCCTGTGATGCTCTATGGACTCTCTCCTCATCACTCCTTGGCTCCCAGATGCAGCCTTTGTGTCCTGTTGGGATAGGGACCAACTTATGAACAAGATAGGGATCTTTTGTCCCAGTCTGGATTCTCTAATAGGGCAAAACCAAACACATAACAGTTCCTTGATTTTTCCATCTCTCAGAGAGGGAAATTTGTCCAGGTAATGGACTGAAGCCTCCAGGAAGGATAATTTTTGGTCCTGTGATTTGGTTCTGTGACTTGCTACAAAGACTGGTATTGGAAGTATGGTTCAAAGTGCAGCACGGTACTCCATGTGTATTAGAGAAATGCTCCTTTCAGAGTAACACTTCGTAAAACAGCACTTGAAGCCCTGAATCATATATTCAGAATGGGAAATATAGGCTATTTATCCCAAGGGGAAACACTTTTCCTAATTGCAAACAGTACGTACTGGCCCAACTCCTAGCACAGCCATTGCAAGCACCTTATATGATCAGCTTCGATCCTCCACTATATGTCCTCCAATAATTCAGTCTTCCTGTAAATGCCCATTATTGTCCAATTTCCTGCTAGAATGACCTACTATAGCTGCATTTTATATCTTATTCTTCCAGTCTACAGATCTATGCTTCTCTTCATGATTTTTAATCTGATTAATAGGTCCAAGCTCTACATTTATATTATCTTGTCTAACACTTGCTTTTGTCATATCAATCAAGCCACTTAAAATAAGGTAGCCTAACACAGAGTCGCTGATTCTTCTCAGCATTATTTCCTTCTACCATTTTTCATCCCTGCTGCTCTTTGCACCTTTTTTTCCTTTAAGGCTTATGTGGATAGCTTGTTTTAAGAAGTAGTGTTTTAAGAGCTAAATCAGGATGCCAGCTGAGAAATATTTTATATCAGCACTGCTGCTAACAGAGGAGAGCTGGCTCTCCCTTTCTGGGTGACAGGAACACCCGCACATGGGTTCTGCTGTAACCCTTGTAAGGACCACCTTGTCTGCACATGTGGAGATGAGGCAGGCAATTCTGATAGCACCGTTGAGAATTAGAAAGGGATTTCTGCAGAAGTCAGACTTTCCTCTGTAAACTGGACCTAGAAAGGCATTAAATTCTAACTTACACCCGAAATAAAACATTTGATGGATAAAATACACTGAAAATGTCAAGGAACTGGCGCAAAAATGGCAAGATATATTTCTGATTGGGTATATATATCAGGGTTTCTCCTGTCCTTACCCAAATGGGTCACATATGACTTTTCAATGCTGTACAGCATTCATTGCCATAAACAAAAGCAATGTGAAACACTGGTGCTTAAAATCATTTTTAAATAAAAATGGAATTAAAGTGAATTTAATCATCCTAGCCTGTTTTATAACAAATAAAGCCACTGTGTCTATTGTTAATACACACAATGCCAAATTCATTTTTAATTAAATCGCTCTTGCAAGTTCTGGTAAGTTAAGTGCCAGAGCCAGCAGCATTTCTGAAATGACATGTCACCTGGAAGATCACCAAAGCCTCTGATAGCTGACAAAGTGCAATGGCAGGGTGAGGGGCAAGGCCCGGGCAGAAAGCTTGAGCCACCCCAGCTTCAGTTTATTGGCAGTGGAAATTTCCAGATCTGTCTGTATATTTTTAATGATGTTAGATAAACTGAGAGCACACACATTTCTGATTGAATTAACACATTGCTGCTGCACTTCTTGCTTTACCTCTCCATCCTTGTTCCTTTTGTGTTTTCTGCACTGTCAGGTCCACCATTTTTCTATATTCAGTTGTGGGACTATAAACAGCTAACTATTTTAATGACAGTTTCTTGCTTTTAAGGAGGGCAAAGTGTGTGTTACACTGTATCTCCACAGCCCAGCAGTGACAGTGCATTGTTTGGTTTTGGATTTGATTTTGGTTTTGGTTGCACGGCTACATGAAGGCCTGTGGCCGTGGGCCTCCATCTTGCTGTAACTTGCTTCCTCCCATGCTGTAGTACGACTCACTGCCTCAAGTCTTATTTTGATTAAATGCAGTGGTTTTGGAGAACACTTTTGACCAGTTAGGAGCAACTAAGCCATTGGGAAGCCCAAAATTCAAACTGTTTTTGCTCTAGGAGCAAGATCCTTGCTGCAAGTCAGCTGTGGGGCTCTCTGAGGCAGCGCAGTGTGAAGCTGGGATGCTCCAACAGCTAAGGCCTGCTCCTCCTGCTGCCTCCCATCCACCCCAAATCCCCCTCTGCAACCACCATGACGTCACATTATGCCAGAACAAACCCACAGATGAGAGCAGCTGTGTCAGGACTGCAGCCCTGGTTTGCTCAGGGAGTGGAGGTGGGATGGTGGGGGCTATAGGAACACACAGCGGCCCTCTCTGCCCACCCCACCCACACCCCTTGGATTCACACAATGTGCTGTGAATTGTTTGAGAAAGTGTAAACTTCTCAGCAGCCAGAAACAGAATAAATGTTTTTGCAGTCTTTCAAGGAAAATGTTTGTCAGAAAGACAAAATGAAGGTATTTTCAGGTGAAGCAGCTGGACAGCAGATCTCCTCTGCGTGATAATGACTGTCATTGAATTCACTTGAAGCAGCATGAGAAGAGCTCCCCTCGTCGCTTTGTTTTAGGGTACTCAGTAGTTCTGGTGTTTACAGCTGATCCCCTCCAGAGGATAAAATCTCCACACGTTGCGTTAAAAATGCTAAAAGCCTCAGAAGTTTCAAAAGGTTTCTGTTCTTAAAAGGCAAACCCAAGCAGGCGAGTGTGGAAGTGTCTCTCATTCCATGACACTCGCATGCAGAGGCTGTTCACAAGTTACTCAGCTGACAAGGAGCTGTTACCATTCCACACAAGGTACATCAGGATTTCCATTACAGAGAACCCAACAAGCAGAGAGGAGCTCCTGTGTGAGTTGTTTTCTCTCCCACCTGCTCAAATTCTGTTCTCCTGTACCACCGTGGTGCCAGCAGTGCCCATTCACATCACAGTTCTTTCAAAAACCAAGAAGCCAATGCTTCCCAGCATGTTTTGGGCAGCTCGGAGAGCTATTTGGCTGAGGCAGCAATTAAATAACTACAGTTGAAGTCTTCTTGGCATCATAAAAAGCAGCACTGGTTGCGTTTTCTGCCTCAAGGATTCAATTTCCAAGAAGGTGACAAACTATGGGAATCCACACACCTGACCGTGCCCATGAAGAACCTAGGAGTAAAAAACTACAGATCATCAGCATTTCAAAAGAAACTAAGTTAGCACTTCATGAATTCAGAGTAATCTGTTTTACTGCTGCTTAATGCTGTATTGGATCCACACAGCCCCCTGCAGATAAGCCCAGAAATACTGCATCACCTGCAGGGGGACATCTCTCGTAGCAGTAAATGTTAATCTCATTATAAAATAGGTTAAGAATTCACAGGCATAAATATGTGGCAGAGGGCACCTGTAGCCATTTTGCCTTTTTAAATTATTCATTCTTTGAATACTTAAATGTGTATGAGATTTTACAAGATCTGTTGCGTTCCAAGAGAAAAAGAAGAAGTTAAATCCCAGCCACCAGAGTTTATGTACTTTGATTATGCACGGGGAAATACATGTACTTAAATATCATTCTTGCACAGAGGGACCTGGGGTATGGCTGCAAAACACACATGGTTCTTTGGTTCCATGCAGATGCAGGAGGGATGGGAGACATCCCAGTGCCCTCAGCTCCCTTTGCAGCACGACGGTGCACATAGGGCCGAGAGGAACCACGATGCTGACACAGACATCCCCACGGGGAAATGCAGAGGAAAAGGTGATCCTACCGTGCCCTGCTCAGAGTGTGTTGAACTTGGTGAGAGTAGTGTGATAAGGGGTGAAAATGAAACTCTGCTCTCCCCTGAAGGTGCTGTTGCAATGTCAGTGCCCTTTGCACGTGGTTGTGCTGTATCAGGGCAGTGCCTCTCTTCTTTAGGAACTAAAACCTCCCCGTGGTTCAATTGATTTACTTTGCTCTTGTCCAATATTAACACTTGGCAGGTTTCCTGGGACAGTGGGAACATACGGACGGAGCCCGGAAACACTGCTCAGGATCCGGGACATAATTAGAGCAGAACAAAACGCTGCATTTCACAGCTAGCGGGGAAAGCCTCTCTGAGAGATCAGGGAAAGCTGCAAACTGGGAGCTCAGCATCCACAGAGCCGGGAGATCTGAGTACACACAGCTCTCAGGGGGCCTGGGAGCTCATTGATCCATACCACAGTGCCAGCTGCCACGGTCAGGAACTGCCCATGCACTTCCCAGCAGATACGAGTGATACACGAAAATCCATTTTCTCCATTCAGATGATTTTTTTTTCACTGGTAAATTCTATTTTCCATCCATTTGTTTCGTTTTCCTAGGCTGATTTCATTGTTAGCGTGGAAATCATCCCGGAGCATCCCCACATCCGTCCGGATGGCAGCACACACCTGCAGCACACGGAGCATGCAGCAGGGCTGGCGCTGAATATGCTCACTGTGGAAAAACTTGTTCTGCTGCCTCATTGTATTATCCCAAATGTTTTCGCTGACTTCAACTGCTCCGATGACTCACACAGAGGCAATTGGTCTCCCAGAATAAAACACTCTTGTAGAAGGTTGTTTTGGTTTTGTTTTTTTTTCTTTTCCCCACATAAAAGGCAAGAGTTTCAGCGATGCTGCTTCAACAGGATTCTGTTTTTTAATTTATATAATGCGTATTCAGTGTGATCTGAAATGCATTATCCAAAAGATCTGAGTTTATACATGAGCTAGCAAAGATGGTCTCACGGAAACAGTCAGGAGGAGGAGGCCACAGAAGTTAATAGGCCATCTAAATTTGGATGAGATATAACCGTGTCTCCTGAGACTGTATTATCTCTGTACAGTTTCTATGGTTGCTCATTAGGGTCATTCTGCACCTCCTCACAAAGTCTGCCTCTGTGAAACACAATCTTTTTTTTTTTTTTTAATGAAATACTAGTGACGCATTCATAAAAGTATTTAACACGAGGACTGACACTGCTCAAGCCATGGGACTAAATTAACCGGATGCATCCAAACTGTGAGAATCCAGAAAGTGATGAAAAAATGTTGTTTGTTTATTTCCATTTCTGCTGTTGAAGCCAGTCTGAATGGATTGGACACTGGATCCTCTTCCTGGGGATGCAATTCTGCATTGGGGTGAGTCCATACCCTACAGCAAGCCAAAACCCCATTCCTCTAAATGAGGAGATTGATTGCAACCTCATCAGCAGAAGCATTGACCGTTGCCCCACAGGGACAAATGCAACCATGACTGTAGTACTGCACCCCCTCTGCTGGGGCATGTAGGTAAAGAAAAGAGGTTTTGTTATTGTAAATCAAAGTAACTTGTAAGTAATGCCGATGAATACAGCCCTGGGTCTGTAGGAATACAGGTGGCCTAAAATCATACAAGAGCGTACAGAGATGGTTATTGAAGCTTTGTTCACATGGGGCTCTTTTGTTGAAGAATAATTTTACAAAATGTACTCTGTGTAGGAAGCTGTTTTTTACTCAGGTGTGTATCATATTTCTGGCAGTAGGGACACTGCACCTACTCTATGCACACTCATCAGTCATGTTAAGGAAAAATGACACTGCTTTTTTCAGCAAAAGTTCCTTAAAACTCCAGAGAGACTCTCTGGAAGATATTCAAATATTACTGAAAAACAAGGCTGAAAAACACAGCTACTATTAGATACCTCTTTTCAGAGTGTCTGCCACGGTGCAAAAGAAGGTTGTTGCTTTGAAACATGACTGGTGAGACACCTGATAGCCGTGGGATGGAGCAGTGACCCTGACAAGCAACGGGCAATGCAGGACCAACTGTGCTGCTGCAGTGAGTGCTGGGGACGTGGCTTATGCCCACCTGAAGCCCTCTATTGAGCTCTGGGTGCTGCAGGCTTGAGAACTTCATCTCACAGTCTGACAGTATGGGAAGAGGAGCTCCAAGCAGCTTCCAGCACAAGGATGGAAAGTGAAGATGGGTCAGTTCCCTCAGCTGCTGCCCTCACACGTGGAGCCTTGGGGATGCTCTAGGAGTGGGCTCCAAGCAACGCTGAAGGTGTGCTTGAGGAGCACAGTGTCTGAGCACCTTGTGTGGAACCTGGAGAGGGCCAGATGGTAAGAACCCATGTTGTGGAAAGTAACTGAAAAAAGAAAACTAAAACCAAAATGTTTTGTCCACACCTGATAGGCAGCAGAGAACAATATCAAGACAAGTAGAAGGTAAAGATAGATATGTAACTGCAGGGGAAAGTACTCATCTGCTGAAATCAGAAATGTTTAGATACCAACAGAAGCTTCAGACACTATAGCTGTTGCCATAGAAATGTAAAACCATGAATTACATGAAATACCAAATTGCTTTTATTTTTTAGATGGCTAACCAAGACTTGGGGAGTGTGCTGAAGTAGTTTACCCTGATCACTAGTGGGAGGCAGCCCTGCCCATGGCAGGGGGGGAAATGGGTGATCTTCAAGGACCCTTCCAACAAAACCATTCTATCATTCCATGATTCTATTTGCCACCAGGAAGGACCAAATGGGCAAGCAAGGAAAGGGCCTTGCAGCAGGAACCAGCACTGCAGCATGAGCTTCTGCCCACTGTCACTTGCAGGTGAAACAAGGAGTTCTGCTAAAACTTCAGCACGTCATCACAGGAGTACATCAGATAGTATTAACTTTCACATCCTTTAAACTTTCAGAGAGAAGGTAAACAGGATCAGAAATGTAGGTGCTTTTAGTATGGGCCTTTTGTTTCACTTAAACATATCTAATAGACTTTGGAACACATTGTATTTTTCAAACAATGCAAGTCCTCTCATGTTTGGGAGAGATTATTCTCACAAAAGAGAATCGTTTTGTCAAAACAATGAGAATAAGAAAGTTTTCAAGATTAAAATGTCAGGGAGATAAACACATTACTTTGAACCCTATTTGTATTCTGCGGCTCCTTCAAACACTCAGGCGGTTATCTTTCAAAAAGTAAACATGCATGAAATCTGATCAACTCTTTATTGTACATGGAATAAATTATGCAGGGCATTGTAATAGACTCCTATATAGCTCATTTACACATCTTTTGATAAATGTAATATGCAGATTCCTCGTCCTCTCTGAGACATTAACCTTTGTGCATATTGATGCTGTTATTCAGGGAGGTGACAGGCATGCAAGGACCTCTCTGTCTCCCTGGAAGAAACAAGCTCCTTTAGAGGGGAGGGACCTGCTCAGAAATGCACAAATGAGCTTCCTTTAGACTTCAGTCTTGTCATGAATTTTCTTCTCAATGTCAAAGAGTCAAAGTTTTCAATTAATTTTAGTAGCTGTATAAAGTGGTTGGACTGGAGAGTGGTTGGACTCAGTCTGGAGAAGAGGAGGCTCAGGAGAGACCGTATTGCTCTCTGTAACTACCTGAAGGGAGGTTGCAGTGAGCTGGGGGTCGGCCTCTTCTCTCCTGTAACTAGTGAAAGGGCGGGAGGGAATGGCTTCAGGTTGCCTCAGGGGAAATTCAGACTGGATGCTAGGAAATACTGCTTCTCCAAAAGAGTGGTCAGGCGCTGGAATGGACTGCACAGGGAGGTGGTGAAGTCACCAACCCTGGAGGTATTTAAGGGATGTTTAGACCGTTGTGCTGAGGAACATGGTTTAGAGAGAACTATCGGTGATAGGTGGATGGTTGGACTGGATGATCTTGTAGGTCTTTTCCAACCTTGTTGATTCTATGATTCTATGAACTTACAACTGGAAGAGCCATGCCTAGCACCTACTCCCAAAACCATTTGGAAGGAAGCTGGGTCTAATTCAGCAGTTGCAGCTCTTAACGAGAAGTTATTTTTCTGGTGCCAGATGGTAGAAATTCCCTCCTGTTGAACGGCTAAAAATTTTGAAGATAAATGATTTAGGATACTTATCTCAGTTTCAGGCACCCAGAGTGGCTGGTTTTCAGAAATGGAAGATGAATTCTCTTTAGGTGCCTCAATTCGGCACCCTCGATGGGAAGTGGCAACCTCTGCTGGAAAAAGTCTTGCCAGGAGAACTGCTGGAGGCTTCGCGCAAGTACCCATGTAACTGCACTTCTTGCTATACCTCATCTGGTACGGCCTCAAAGCAACCTGGGTACATCTGGCTATGGGATGTTTGCTGGTAATTGGAACTGAAGTTATGCATATACTTTCTGTGCACACACACACACACACAAATAGAACACAGCTCTCTAAAGGTGGGGGTTTTCAGATTTTTATTTTGAGAGAAGAAAATCACATGGAAACCTGAAAGCTTTCATTTCTACTCTTATTTAAGGTTCAAGCCAGAAACTAAAAAATGTATCAGAAAAGAAAAAACACCCACAGCATTTCATAACACATACCATTCTTTGCCTGCATTAACTGTGGGATCAAAACACTTCCCAGCATCAGCACCCTGCAGCCCATGCTGAAAGGTCCATCCCAGCTCCTGCTGTCTGGGTAGGAGGAATTAGAAAGGAACTGAAGAGCTGGGGATGGGGGGGGGAGTTGGTAGGAAAAGAATGGATGATTTTTTTCCTTAAATCCTCAGTGTGTTGAAAAGCCAGTAAGAAAACACAAGTGTACCAAATCAGCTAGAACTCGGTGAAAATTCAAAAAGAAGAAATGTAGCAGTGCTTTATAGTAAAGGAACATCTTAAAAGCCACAGTGTCATGAGGGCTTCATTGGCTCTGTCTTTATGCAACATCGCAGGAGTTCGTTACTCCACCAAAGAGCTTTTCTGCCTCATTAATTCTCGTTCAAACTGCCAGGACCTTGAAGTCCTTTGCAGTGCTTTAATGCAAAAAAACTTCTAAGAAGCTCCTCCAAAAAGCTTTAGAAATTGATGGCCACATGAAATTCTCCTTTTAAGTTTGCAGAAATAGAGACAGTGGCTGGTGAGCTTGGCTCTGCTGTGCTGTTTTAGGGGTGGGAGCAATGCCTCTTTGCTCCATTTCTCTTCAGCCAGTACGCAGGGTCAGAGCTGTAATTCCGTTACAATCATGATCAGGCCAACAAAAATACTTACTGGTTCAAAAATCATGAGATTAGGTGTATAAAGATATACAATAAATGAGACGATGCTAATTGCTTCCTGGTTTTGGGGTGCATAGGATGCATTTATGTGATAATCCAAGTGGTAGCGGCTTGGAAGCAGCTCCCATGGTAAAACAAAAAGAGGAAAAAACAAGAACAGGAAGGCAGAGCACAGCCCTCTGGAGTGTCAGCATGAGGACACATCCCAGCCCATGAGATGCAGCCGTGCCACGGAGCTGTGCTGTCAGATCGATGCCTGCTGGATAGAAATGCTTAAAGACTGTTGTAAATGGGAAAGGATGAACCCTCCTGAAAAACAATTAAAAAAAACCTGCTGTTTTCTTGTCCCCTGTATGCCAAATTCTGGATTAATGAGGCAGATCAGCCTGCGAGCCCCTGCCTTGGTAGGGCATTTGATAACTGCACATTTTCAGTTAAACCTACAGCTCCATGGATGTTCTTGGTGCTTGTCTCTGAAGGGAAGAATTACTCACTCTCAAAATGACTTGCTGGCTGCTAGCATGGAAATATGTTATTTGTATTTCTCTGCCCTGGACAAGAAGGCTTTCAAATGTTTACTTTAGGTACCAATATTTCCCTGTTAAATGATATATGAAGATCTGACAATCTTTTTATGGATGTGTTTTCACAGCGTACTGCGAGATGAGTAAATGCGATTAATCTGTTTTACAGCAGGGAGCTGGAGCAGGGAGAAACCAAAGCTCGGGTCTGGTGCTAAAATGCCCACTGGCACTGCCAGACAACTCAGCTGTGGTTTCTCTTTTTTTTTTTTTTTGATAAAATAAACAAATGAAATCTCAAACCCACTAATTCAATATCTTATTGAAACCAACCAGCACCCCCAATCATAGCCCCATCAGCACACTGTCCTTCTGAAGAAGGAAGAAGAATCTCCACTAAAGGCCAAACCTTCCACATCCACTGACAGAGCTGATCAGACGACCCAAACCAGCTGCAAGAAAGGCAGATAGGAAGCAGAGAACAAACTCATCTCATCCATGTAAACTTTCATCACCTGTACCACCACAGCTCCAGAACAGACAGCTGAACCCCAAAATTAACTTTATAATCTTCGTTACTGTATGTAACTTCATTACATACAGTAATGGCATAACCAACGAGATCATCAGAACCACCCTCAAATCAGACTGCATCACCTATTTTGGAAAGGCACTTGATTTCCTTATAGCTCCATCCTGACCTACTTTGAAATGCACTTCTAAAATAGGTTATTTTGTACAGCAGTAGTTGAGTAAGCAGGCCAAAAAATAACACAGTGGTTCCTGTTTGCTTCAGCTGTGCGAGCACTCTGGAAATGTGCTTATTGATAGGAAGAAATAAATTAATCCTTTCTCTCAAACAGATAAAATGCTCCATAAGAGCTGAAGAATAGAGCATTTCATAGTCTTCACTGCCAAAGGTACCCACTAATGTTTTGAATTATAAAACAAGGGGCAAAAGTGTAGTCTAGGAAGAGGAAAGGGCAGTGCTTATCCTTCTTTTGGGGTAAAGTGTCCTGTTGGTAAAACCTTATGCAGATTTTGGGGTAGAGGAGGAGCAGATGCCTGTTGCATGCAGACCTTGTGCATCTTAGATGCTGCGGGAATGCCTCACAGTTGTCTTCTGCCTTTGATTTTGCAGCCAGGGGGGAATCCTTGGTTTTAGCTGCCTCATTTCTGGTTTTAAGACACATCAGATACAAAAATGCAAAATTCTGCTATCGCTATGGATAACAATTTAGAGGGGGAAAAAAAAAAGAAAAGACATCAAAGCCCAGTTCCAGATCTGATACAACAGTTGCAGCTCTTTCATGAGGACTAGGGCAAGTGTTGTATTCTGTCCCTGTTTTCTCCCCTGCTCCACGAGTCTGAAGTAAGAAATGTGTTTGTTACTTGTGGTTCCTCACAGGCAGCGGTACAGCCTTGAATTAGGACTTCCTGTTGATAATTGATCAGCGCAGATAAGCAGACGGAATGGCACGCTGAAGATGTACTACTGACATCCAGCCTAAAATTATCACAGGGAGCAGGAAAGAAATCGATGTGCAGAGCCCAGATCTGCTGGGCTTGCTGTCTGCCACAGTGCTTTGGAGCCATTTGCGTGGTGGTAGTGGTGGTTTGTGATGTATATAGCGAGACGAAGGTTATTCTCCAGGTCCCAAGAACCACTTAGCTGGAGGGTGGAGCATGATGTTTTCCTCTAACCTTCATGAATCACTGAAAGTTGTAAATAGGGGGAGAAGAGGGGAGCTTTATTCCAGTTCTTCAGTCAGCATTTTCCACAGTAAGCAAAATCAATACAGCGCCCAGTCTACATGGGAGTTTGGATCGGTGGGCTGTAAAAACCCCACTGAAAGGTCAGGTACAACATAGAGAGCCAAGACCACCTGGCAAGAATGTACCAATTTCCACAGAGAGCATCCCTTAACTCTTCACACTGCTTTGGTGACTGTAGAACACCTATGCTTCACAGTCGTTGCTCGGCAGAGGTATAGCACTTTATGCAAAACTGACAATGTAGTACTTGGGGAAAATTTTTACAGCCATTTGCTCTGCTCCTGATAAAGGTGGATCTACTGGCTTGTATCTCATCTGGTTAATTAGTAGTATCTTGCTCCATTAACTACATGACAAATTGTACCTCATTGGCATAGCATAAAGTACAGAAAATTCTCTCATGAAAAATGGAGAGCTCATGTTTTTACAAACTGTGGTGATTTTTTTTTTTCCTCCTCTGCATAATAGGATCACAGAATCACCTGAGTTGGAAGAGCTCTCTAAAGGCTGTCTGTCCCAGTCCCTGCAATGCACAGGAGCACGCACAGCTCCATCAGGCACTTGGAGCCCATCCTCTGATGCAAGCTGAGGATAATGTAAAGTGCCTACAGCAAGAATTATGAGAGGGGCAAATATTTTCTTATCTGTACTCCTGATCTGTTATCACAGAAATATTGCAAAAAGCATTTAAATGAGCACCTGTGGAATGTGTGATGCGGGGTAAGGTGTGGGGTAGGACTGTGCTCTGCTGGGGACTGCTGGGTTAGACCGAGGAACAGTTAATCTCGCGTGTTCTGTGAGTCCAAAGGACTCCTGGCTGCACACGGACTGTCAGGAAGGCAGCCCAGGAGGAGCTCTGGCCCAAGGCTCTGTGCCCCCATCTCCCACCACCACGCAGCACTGGCAGGAGGGGCTTTCCTTCTTGGAGATGTCAGACAGCTGTCAACTCCTTGCTGCAGAGACTATTCCCCGTGTGAAATGCATGCATCCTCAATGTGAGGTGTACAGCTGGCGTGGTCTGGATGCAGCCACCAGCAAACCCAGCGTGAGCAAAGCAATTCCTTGCTGTGCAGCAGCAGCTTTTAAATACTAATTTTTGGTCTGGCACTCATAGCTTCAAAGAAAATACTATTTTTTTAAAAAGGGGCAACATTACAGTGCACAATTATAAGTGATTACAGGAAGGTGGTACTGCATCTAAGTGCTACACTCTATTGAAATAACATTCAATTATCTCGTTCATAATATAAATAACCCCAATTTGCTTGTACTTTTTTTTAAAGGCAAATAAAATTTGGCTTAGTTGCGACAACTCTGAAGTGACAACGTACTTACTCGTTATTATTAACCTAACAGTTCTACCATTTAAATTCAGACAAGGGATATTATCTTTGTAATAGAAGGCAATTGAGAATCTAAATGAGAAATCAAAAGCTTTTTCAAGCTGATTTATTTTAGATTAGAAAAACTTAAACCAGATGTAAACATGAATTGATGAAGCATGAAAAGGGAATCACAGCAGAGTGATAAATATCTGACTCGTGTTGTTATAGGTGCAGATCTGCATTAGCTAGAATAAATTGATCCGTAAGCTTTTCTAAAACTTAATTAATGCTGCAGAACAAAGCTGAAGATCAATTATCAGCATGGTATCTTGGCACAGATAAATTTGAACTAAATTAACCATCCAAAAAGGTACGTTATCAATATCATATTGGAATGACTGTTGTCATAGGATAGAAAGCAATCCCGTCGCAGCCTGAACACCACATTGTACACAGATGTTGGAAAAGCACAGAGTATATCCACAAACTCTAATTTTGCCTTTGCAAAATGTGCATGTTCTACTGAAATAAATGAGCAGCAAAAAACTGTTGATGTACAGACATCAGTCTTTTCTCAAGCTAACAGAAGCAGGCATGACTCTTTATATTTTCTTTTCCAGATTAGAATAATTCACTCTCGACCTGGTGGACGGCGATCAGTTCATTTTCTGTTACTGTCACAAGCTTTGTGCAAGCATTGAATTAGTGAGAGAAAAATGCTATGATTTCCTTATAGCTGAGAATTCTACAAGTACTTTCTGCTCTTTTTTTCCCCTTCCACTTCTTTAGGGCAACTATGTCTGATTAAGTCTGCAGAGTAATTCCTTTACAGTAGAAGGTTGTGCAGTGAAATGTATTCCGTAGTATGAAAGGGATGTAGAAATACTGATTTCTTGGTTAGGAGGTTCACACAAATGGGGAAAAACGTTCAGATATGCAACAGTGAAAAACTGTCCTGCAAGACATACTAGAAATTACTCCACATTCCTTATTTTACTGCAGTGTGTACATTATTCGTAATGAGGACAAGGATGAAGTCCTTCCATTTCAAATGAGTCCAAACATTCCAAATGAGATTCACAACTCCAAGACTGCATTCTGTATAAGAAATATAAATAAGTAGTACATCAAACCCACTGCATCTGGATGTGCACAGGTCTTCACATGTTACCATGCTAGACCTGAATTTCCTGCTGCCACTGCAACCAAAACAGATTGAAGCTCTTTCCAGTTCAGTCAGAGCACAGTCTGGTGCCCAGGAGTGGATGGAAAAATGGGTGGACAGATGGATGGATGAGAAGTTCCGTGTTTTCTTTTACTTGTAGATAAACTACATCTTGTAGAAGATAAAAATACATGAGGGGGCATCTTGTCCCCAGCGTCATCTTCTCCATGATCCTTAATCTTTCCAAAAGCATGATGGGTTCAAAGCCTCTCTTTCACACAGTTTCATTTAAAGACAATGAATCCATTTAGAGGTTTTTTTAGTGCTCTTTACCCCCATTTTAAGAGTACCCAGACGACAGTGCAGGACGTTGTTGTGTCTCAGTCCCTGCATAAGCAGATCATCCCAATGGTTCTGAGACAGAAAGTATCCCAGGGACGGTTTTAGATCTCTTCAATCAATAGTATTGATCAAACAGCACTCAGGTATAAATTCTGAGCCAGATAACCCTAATTTGTTTATAAAAGTGTCTCTTTGAAGATAGTCTTAATTAAGTAGGAAAAAAATAGCATACAATTAAAGTGAAGAGAGCAGCATAGACGGCTAAACAAATATCCCATCACTGAAGACAACTGCTGGTATTAAACCTTTTCAAGAGAATGATTAGGGAATCACTGGATATAAATGCATTTGTCCTTTGATCAAGGTCTTCTGCTTGAATGCCAACCAGATAACAGACAGTGTCCTCATTTGAAGTATTCACTGAATAGAAATGAGTGTGTGCAGGAGAATTCAGCCTCCAAAGTGTTGTTAACACAAAAACTGGCGTATTGCCCCACACCAGGAGCCCCATTCCCAGCAGAGCCTCAAGTTGAAGCTGTAACTCAGAGGTCCTGGAGCCAAAAGTTCAGTCTGCTCCCCTGCCTGCAGCCAGCACCTGCACTGAGTGAGGTTATAAATAAAACTGTATGACCATGAAAGTTGATAAATAGCATTTCACCTCTCCTGTACTGCTGCACTGGGTGCTGTGTGGACGCAGACCAACTAGCTCCATTACACCTTGTAGGAAAATATTATAGGCTCCAATTGCCCACTAACAGTTTCTCTGTGTCACAGGGCATTTAAGTCTGTTGGCTGATCATGCCTTGTTATTTAGTTTTTACAGTTCCTTTGAAGTCATCAATATCCCAGCTTCATTTTGTGGCAGATTTGGCTCACGGGGGAGAAGAAGAAATGCCTCATGCATCCAATTCCACAGCTAACTGCTTATTTGGAGTTGAATCCTGTAACCTTTAATCAAGCAAAACTGCTGTCCTTAGTGGGAGAGTGTGAAAATGCTCCAGGACATTTCTTTTACTTGTTTTCATCCTGATACTCATTATTTGAAGATTACATATCCAGTAAGTTCAAAAATAAGGGTTTGTTTTTGTGTCTCTGCAAGATCCATCTCATCTCAGGAAGGTAACTAGCTGGAGTGAATGCCTTTCCCATAGAGCGCAGTGAGTGGTGTCCTGGCTGCGAGACTATGTTGTGGGGCTTGCATTTCCATTCCTCTTATTAATTATTAATAATGATACATGCACTTTGAAGTAAACTCTGTTTATGTATTAAAGAGCATAATGTAATGGTAGTGGCAATGTATAAGGTAAATCTGGATTTGTAAACACAACAATTTTAAATGATGAAGAAGTTACAAGCAAAGCAATACAAAATGAAATCTGGTCTCTTGGGGTGCCTGCTACTGACTTTTGGGATTACTGGAGGATCCTTAGCTAATTAGATTAAAATCACCATAACCCACAATTAAGCATCATGAAAAAAATGAAGGAATTCTAAGTAAGAATCATAGAACCATAGAGCAGCTTAGGTTGGAGGGGACCTTAAACACCATTCAGTTCCAACCACCAGGTCAGGCTAAATTAGGATGCGAGTCTTTTCATAAGCAACTTTGAAGAAGATGGCTGTAGTAGTGCTGTAACATCACTGAGATACAGCGGCACAAGTGAGATTTCAAAGACCAATACTATCCATTCAGTCTGTCAGTGTAAATTGTTTGCAAATCAAACTTCATGCCTGTAATGAGATCAGCGCCGTCTGTGTGGACCAAGCTGTCTAACGTGTTCACACTTTGCTATTAGGTTAATGGGAAGTTTCAGTTCAGGGATTACATCAGGAATAAATAAGGAACAAGTTCTGCTGCACAGAGAAGTGGGATTTAATGAGAACATCTCTCCTGGCTCTATTTCTGCATCTTCCAAGTGGGAATTTGTCGGCCTCACGTGGGAGGATATTTTTCCTTCTGTAGGTGGAGGTGATCCCGTGATCAGCTGGTGTGTGGGGGATCATAGAATCGTGGAATGGTTTGAGTTGGAAGGGACCTCTAAAGGCCATCTGGTCCTACTCCCCTCCAGTGAACAGGGACACACACAGCTCCATCAGATGCTCAGAGCCTTATCTAGCCTGATCTTTACTCCTGCAGAGTTGGAGTGTTTCAATAATGCTTTACCATCTACAGGCTGAGAAACTTCCTTCTTGCAATCCATCTTTTGAGGAAAAGGATCATTCCACTTAGTACTGGTCAAAGTGATGGCTGATTACTAGGGCAGCCAGTCTGCACATAGTCCTGGATATGGCAGGCAGGTGGTGGTGAACACAACCACGTACCTGGGGCTTGTGTTTTTTGCACTGAACAAGTGGTCTCAAACAGAAGGGCTGCTGGCTGGAAGACTCATGAACTTTCCTAGAGGTCCAAAGGACAGAACAAGATTTCTGTTGTGGGACAGAAAGGTTGCTCTGGGCCATACTAAAGGCCTTGCAGATGTCTGCATAGGTGACATCGTAACATCAGCCTCTCTTCCCGTGTCTACTGACTGAGTAATCCTTGTTACCCTCCGGGATCATTCTTCCCTTCTTGTTACCTAACTTTCCCCTTTCCATGACTTACCTGAGCCTCTGAGGAGCAATGTGGACAAACAGACATGCAAAAAATGAGAAATTTTCAACTTGAAGTTACAGATACCCAGGGAAGTGGTGGGCTCACTATCCCTGGAGGTGTTCCAGATCTGCAGAGATGTGGCACTGAGGGACGTGGTCAGTGGGTGTGGTGGGGGTGGGCTCAGGTTGGACTTGAGGACCTCGCTGGTCTTTTCCAGCCTTAATTATTCTGTGATTCTATGAATTAAAGCATCTGCCCAGCTAGAGCCTGTTAAGTGCTCCCACAGCTGCAGCCCTGCTTGCCTCTGTCCTGCTAGCTTCTGATTCAACAGACAACGAGTGGATTAGGGGCAGAGAGGTTACCTGCCAGGAAGGAACTGCAGGTAGCAATGCTTTTCCTGTGTGTTCTCCTCTTTTAAAAGCCTCAGAAGCTATGAACACTGCAATCTGGAATTTTTTAGGACCTATCAGAAAGGCAAAAAAGGCAACACTGTGTTAGCTACAAAGCACAGTGTATGAAAAAAATACATTTATAGTGTTTTCATGTACAATTATTTAGCATGCAATGCAAAGCGTAAACAAGAAACAAAGCAGGGGAATACTGCAGGGGAATACTGAAGGAAGGAGAAAAAAGAAAGAGAAATGGGGATGGTTCTAAGTGTGTGCAAAGGATTTTGCTGAATGCTGCACCACTCAGCTCCTAATTTTGGAAGAATTTCTCAGGAGTGAGCTTCATGAAAATCACCAGAATAAATAAAACTAAATCCTATTGGAAAATGTATGGGTTGGGGAACTCTAGCAGTGTGACCCCAGATAGTATAGATTGAATAGTGGCCATTGAGGATGCTTGAAGGAAAGTTCTGGTGCTGAAGCCTCCAGCCATTATCCCTTCAAGAAGAGTCAGGGATACCTCTGTGTCAGTGCATTTAGGCAGGGACGATCAAGAAAAGAGTCAGGCTTTCTTTAGGGTTACAATCATCCATTCATGTGAATGAATTGTTCTCTACCATTGCACCACGCTGGAAACAGCAAGCCTACTTTGTACAGGGCAATCAACAGAGTTAAGGTTTCACTTATGGTTCAGCTGAAGGAAAGCACTGGGTTATTTTTTTTCTTTCATTGAGGTTAACTATGCCTAAATCAAGTAACATAGAAATAAATATCTAGTTATTCCTTTCTCCATATGTGGTTCTGTTAGCATTCATTGCAAGGTAGAGGAGGTTCTTGTTTTTGTTGCTATGGAAGTTTTGTCTTAAGGCTCACCAGAGAAAAGAGCTAAAAATGTAAATGGGAGATCAACTGAAAGACATCGATTATTTCCACTTAAAGTACGTTATAATTTTAATCTCTTCCAGTGATATACGGAATTGTTACATCAGGAAGGATTCTTTCAATAATTATAAGAGAATTTCAGAAAACTGTGGGCAATATTAAAAAAATGGAGATGGCAGAGAAGACTCAGTACAAGTGACAGGCTTTACAAATCCAGGCAGTAGAAATATCAACATTTTTTGGAAAGTTTTCGTAATTACTTCTTACTATTTCTGCTCTTTAATGAGGAAAACCTTATATCAAATGATATGACGAGGTCAAACTTTCACTGTCAGGAATGATACTCTAAAAATTTGGTTTAAAGCTTCATATACGCATTCAGTATTATTGAGAAACAAGTATTATTTGGTATTTGTAGATTTTGTACTGATTAAATAGAGTTTTGGAACGAGTGCTCAAGGATCCTCACTCTGTACATGTTGCATCTGCAGCTTATTGCTTTTTTGTTGTTGATGTTTTTCCAACCAGTAAACGTCCTAGTCCCAGGAGAAAAACATACAGCTCTGAATTAGCTGTGAAATAATATAACAGTAATCTCCAGGACACAACAGCTATGAGTCCCTCCATGCAGTATGCCAGCTGCTTGAAGGCAGGTAGGCAGACAGACAGATCTATCGACCTATGTAGGAGTTGGAAACGAGTTTGGAATATTGCTCTGTGCTGCACTTGAAGCACAGAAAAACTGTTCACTCAGAAATGTTCAAGGGGACCATAACTAGATTTTATAATCTTCGAGCAGAAAGTCTAAAGACTTCTAGCTCGTGAGATACGTAGACCATTTGTAGGAATTAAATTTCAGTGTTATTCTCGATTAGATCAGAAAGCTGGAGTAAGTGTTCAGAAAAATGCAATTCTGGAGTCCCTCTGGTACTCAATCAGATTTACGCTCTTAAGATGCTCAGCAACTTTTGTAAACAGATTATAAACCCCTTGGTCACTTAGGTAACACAGTCATTTCTTCGGAAAATAACCTGAAACGCCCAATAACCCAGCAGTGCCATTAACCACTACTGTAAAACAAAAGAAAAAGGTGGAAAAAAAATTGCAGTCTGTTCACAGCACTGTATCCTTGTTATCCTGAGCACCTAGAGCCAGGCAGGAGGAAGGTTTGCACGTGCCTACTGGTTTAAGCTCCTCTCTGTGTCCTGACGGTGCTCCTCTGCTTCCTTGCTCTTGTCCTGCCCCCATTCTTTGCCTTCCATCCAAACTTGAATTTTCCTGTCTCCTTCAGCTCCTTGTCTGGTAGTAGAACCAATGCTAGATCCATTTCACCGAGAGAGATACGTGCTACAGTACTCTAAAGCATTCTCCTGGGTTTAACATGGCTTTTGAAGCTACCTACATTACCACAGAATCATTGAATCATGGAATGGATGAGTTGGAGGGACCTCACAGTCCCCCAAACCCAACCCTTGCTCAGGCTGCCCAGGGCCCATCCATGGGTGTGGACACATCCAGGGATGGAGCACCACAGCCCTAGGAGCAGTGCCAGAGCTCAGTGAAAAATCACAGCTTTCAGCTGACACTTCTCTCAGAATCTTTTTTGTTTCCCTTGTTTATTTAGACAGGCCATCAGGCCTGCAACCTTATTTTGTTCAATCACCAACATAACAAACAAGTTTTTATTCATGATTTGCTCGTTAGCAGCTGCTTCAAACACCCTATCTCCCAGTACATAATCCAATTTTAAAAATAATTGGGAAAATGATGTAGCGTAATTAGCATTCAGAAATCTGTTTTAATCCATATGGTTTGAGGTCAGTTTGGGAGAAGTAATTTCAATTAGTCATTAATTGCAGGGGCCAGGGGAGCCTGCAGGTTGCACAGCCCTGTGGTATCACTGCCCACTGCGGCCGTGCCATGCACGGGGAACACGGGCTGACAGAGAACACAGGCTTGACAGCGATTCACTTGGCAGAGCTTTTCTCTTTGTTTTACTTCAGATGGAAGGATCTGATTTTGCACCTTTTTAAAGTTGGAGCAAGTTTAGCCATTTACTTCAAGGAAGGCAACATTGGAGGTTAAATGCTGGGTTAATGCGGGCTGACACGGTTGCTGGAACTGAGCTCATTAGGGTTTCTGTGGCTCTTCCTCGTGTGTATGTGTGCAAGTGTGTGAAAAAGGAGTGCTAATGTTAATACCTTGGCCATACACCAACTGCAGTAATGTCATATAAGTAAAATTCACCCCGAACCCTCAGCTGGGAGAGCTCTTCACAGCCTCGGCCATAATGCAGTTGGTAAGTGACTCATTTGTTGCATTGCAGAAGTGGATACTCCTCTGTAGGAGCCACTGTTTGTTTCATCAGAATAAGCACCAGGCAAAGAAGAACCATTCAAAAGAAACTTCAGAGGAAACAAATCAGAACAGGCATTGCTGAGGTTAGAATTATCTTTATAAAACTGTCCTGTGCAGATGCATGGAGATTTTTATTGCTATGCAAATGATTGTAATGTGTAAGTCTAACGGGCTGCAGTGGAGATGAATCACTTAAATTAAGTTAATCACTACATATTCTGTTAAGGGGTTATCAGAGAGTCTCGTTCGGTATCATTGCTAATGGATGACAAGTTCAGAACGTTGTTTTGAGATTTGGAAGTCACAGAGTTTACATCAGACGGAGAGGTAAAATCCTAAAAGCACAACAGCCTGACGTTTTATTTTGGATCTTTCACTTAATAACTCCTTGGAGAAAAAGAATGACAGCGTTGGGATTTATCTTCTCACTTCAAGGTATTCCACAATTCATCTTGAGAAACTCTGAGTGTTTTCTTAATGTGAAACTGAATGACTTGTGATTTGTAAGTAAATCCATTTCTAACTTGTTCCACGTGTACTTTTCAAGGAACATAAGGATGTTATAATTATCACACAGTTGGGTTGGCCAACATTGTAACATTCTTCCTCATTCGTGTCATTTAAATTTAACAAAAACCTTTGTTGATGCAGAATGATGTTGCATAGCTGTATGGGGTGGCTGAGGGAACTCGGGATGGCTCCATGAGAAGAAGAGGAGATTCAGGACACACCTCATCGCTCTCTACATCCTCTGAAATGAAGTTATAGGGAAGTGGGGGGCAACCTCTGCTCCCAGGTAACCGCAGTAAGACAAGAGGTGATGGCCTTAAGCTGCATCAGGGGAGGTTCAGGTTGCGTATTAGGAACAATTTCTCTTTCTAATTAGTGGTGAGGCATTGGCACAGGCTGCCCTGGGAGTGGTGGAGTTCCCATCCCTGGAAGTGCTCAAGAACTGTGGGGATGAGACACCAGCACCCCTTCCCACGAGCTCCCATTTTCACCTCTGCGTTAGATTTAATCGTACTGGCTGGTACATGGATTTATTGGATCAGCTGGGCATTTATTCCTTAATGATGTAAAGTAGTGTAGGAGGGCAGAGCTTGAAGTAGAAGGTTAAATCCTCAGGCTTAATAAGACAGCGTGCTTCAGCATATCTATTTGGGAAGGGGAGGGTTACTGGTAGAAGGAGAATGACTGTGAGATATGGAAATAGAGCCCAAGATTTGGGGGTGCAAAGCAAGACCCAAACGCAGCCCGGAGGATGTGAAAGCTGGTCGCATAAGGGTTTTCATTGCTGGTGATCACCCTGTGCTTTAAAACCCATCACAACATTCTCGAGTACTTCGGCTGTGCTTCTTTATGGCTTTAAAACGGATGTAAATTTACATGCAAATTAGGTGCAGCCCTCCAGCTCTTGGCAATTTGCCACTGCAGCCTTCAGTATTGCCCCTGAGCAGATCATCTTTTATGAGAAAGCCATCACTCACCCCACGATACTGTAGGAGGGTAATTTCCCTGCAGGAGGAGCGTAGAGGGGAGGAGCACAGCTAGTAGTGCTTCACTGCTGAAAGTGGGGAGAGCGAACAACACCGTTTCCAGGGTCTGGCTGGAAGGCTGCTTTATTTCTAGGACACTGAGCAACTGTAGGAATTGGATTAGAAGGATTAAACCAATAGTTTTTTCAGAACTGAAATTCAGCGTTCTTATGTATGTGCAAGGGATTGAGATCCTTGGATAAAATGTACCCTTTAACTGTGTTGTGTGCAATCCCTGACACCAAAGAGTGTATTTCTTCCTACTTCCCTTTCTTGCTGGTCAAATTTACCAATCTGTAGAGAATGACACAGAGAAATGTAAATCCGGTGCTGAAACCCTCAAAAAAAAAAAAAAAAAGATTGTCCCCACAAATAAATTTTTGGGTTGAGTTTCTCTATAGGAGTAATTTCAATTGCTTACTGCTCTAAATTCCCAGTGTTTACTGCGTGATTGCTTGTTTTGGTGAAATGTTAATAATGCAGCAGTGGCTAGAAAGAGTCGATAATGAGGTAATGGGTATTTATGGGATATATGTCCAAGCCATCCTTAGTGCATGGTTATTTGAAAATAAATAGGTATTGATTAAAGCAACTATGGAACTAAATGGTATTCCAACACGTGGTAATAGCTGATAATTACTTAGAAGCCATTTTTTGTTGTTAATACAGCAACTATTCTATTTTTATTTCCTTTGTATAGAAAGGCAAGTCCACTTAGGGAAATATAATAATGATTTCCAGAGGTATCTGTTTGATAATTCTCCCTCTGATGAAAATACAATATTCATACATATTTCCTGTCACGGGGATAGCTACATAGTCCAATTTCAACACACGCAATACCAATTTGAAGGAAGTTTTAAATAGCACTATATGTTGCCCTATTATTAATACTCGATTAGTACCACATAATCTTCTGCCATGGGATGAATCGAGGGAATGCATTTCCAAGAGAATTTCAAAGATAAAAATGCTCATTAGGAACCTTAAACTTGGGGGTGAAATCATCCATACCAATGTTTGGGAATTCTGTGTGAGATTTGCACATACAGAAGTTGGAAATCAACATTTCGTGCAACAAAGATGCAAACAGGAAATAAGGTTTGTTTGGGTAAAATGTCACGTTACCTCAGAAGGCACTTAGAAACTGAGGTTCAGGGAGAATGAATGGTTCTTTGCCAACAAAAAGCTTTGTGCCCTGCAGATGCTATACAGACTGAAGGCTTTAATTTTTCCCAAGTGGTTTATTTTTGGGTAAATAAATGGAAGTTATATGAAAGATGATAAAATATAACAGGAGAGGGTTATCAGCTGCATGGATTTTCCTTTTTGACTTGATGGCCCCTGAATCAAGTTTTCTTTTTGTTGTAAATCAACAGAATTCCTGCACAGAAGACGAGCTGATGTAGTTTATGGGGTGAACAGCAAATGGAAAACAAACAAAAACAAACAAACAAACAAAAAAAAGATTAAGGTTTGAGAAGTCTGGAATGGTTTGAACATTTGTAGTCAATTAGAAAACCAGTTTCAGTCAAAACTGTTTGTAATGTAATGTAAATGGGAGTAACTTGCTTGTGTTTTATTTTTTCCTGTCAAAATAACCAACTAAAAGTTAAAAGACGTGTTTTAAAATGTTAACTAACATATCCTGGGCTGCAGTGAAGAGAACTGGGATTTACCAAAGATTTGGGATGCTGGGACTTTTTTAATGAAATATTTGGCATTGATGTTTATCAACAGAATGGTAATCCCAAATATTTGGTATTGACTCTTACAAAAGGATGTCACCACTGACATCCAAATCTGTTCTCAGCACAAAGAAGATAATTTGTGTCTCTCAGCCCTGCCTTAGAATCAACACTTCTTCCTTATTAACACCACTGCCTCTTAATGTGATGTTGAAGTTTGGAAAAATGGCAAATAAAGAAGGTTTCAGTCTCCAAAGCATGGCATACCCAAGTGTAATGCAAAGCCTCCTCTACCCACCTTTCCCTTGGGCTTAATAACACTTGCCACGAGGTCACAGCTAAGAAGACCACAGTGTCTTCTCTTGTAGGTATTTCTTTTAAGTGCGATTGGAGGCATAAAATCTATAGTGATCTGTGCCCCAGTCTCTTTTATTATTCATCAGATCGTTTGTAGTTGCTGTTCTCTACATTGCGAGCTTCCAAGCTACTGAATCATGAAGTTAAATCACATTTAATTGCCCGCCTGCAGCATCAGAAAGCAAAAAGTTGAATCATTTATTCACTTATAAACACCCTATACACAGCACTCCCAGCTTGCTGCATTTAAGACCAGCTACCTTAATACCTGTTTGGTTAAAAGGAAAATGAGAATAATACAAACTTGGAAGCATTTAGCAAACAACAGGGGTAGGAAGGAAGGAGCCCACAAGTGTACCCTGTTGGTAATCTGAAGGACACTTGAGTTTTTGCATAGGAAGAATCGGGGTGATAGGGCATTTGTTGAAGCAGTTTTAAAGCCAACCCAGCTTCTCTAACTGCCCGCACAGGTCTAGCAGTGCTGCCCACAGTGGGTGCACCACCACTGCTGTTTATTGATCCCTGTGATTCACTGGTTTTGCCCGTGGGCATAAGTCAGCGCCTTCAGCAGATCAGCACAAGGATCAATTGCTGCTTCCATCCTCCTGATCCATTGTAATTGTGATATCAAAGATGGAGTAATCCTCATTCAGGTTAGAAGATGCATCTGAAGCTGGGACAAAGCCGCCCTATAGAAGCAGAGCAGCTCTGCTATGCAGATCTGGGGGAAAGCTTCCCGATTCCACGGCCGAGCTGAAAGCAGCAGCCAGCGGTGCTGAGCTTAGTTTAAACTGTTACAACAACCAGCTCAATAAATAAAGCGGTTCACTTCCCTCACCTCTCCCTTGGCAGTAGCTGAGAGCTGAGAGCAAACCGTCTCCGCAGGACAACGGCGCTCCAGGGAAATTATTAAGCTCAGACTCACAGCCTTTATTTTGACATTCGAGAACAACCCGGAGCGCAGACATGTTAGCAGACATGTGAGGGCTGATCTCACTTGAATATTAGCTGTGTCTTCTTTGTATTTCTTTGTTTTTTGTTGGGTTGTTTGGTATGGTTTTTTGGTTTTTGTTTTTTGTTTTTTCTTACATCTGCCACAGTGTTTAGAGAAATAATTCCTTTAAAAAAGAAAAGAAATTAAAAAAAAAAAAAAGAAAGAAAAAGTCTTCAGTGCACAGCTGCTGGTTGTTGTGATTAATGGAGAGGTGTAATTAGAGGCAGCAGAGAGCTATGATAGCAGCTTGCCAGCATGCAGGAGTGCCTGATATAGTGGGGTTGATCTTTTTGCTCTTCTTTTTTTTTGGGTTGTTTTATTTTGTTTTCTTTTTTCCCTCCCTTAGAGGATTGTTTTCTCTGTTTTGGCAGTGATGAGTGTTAAGGCTTTCATCCTTTCTATGTCAAAGGTTTCTCTGTCAGTTATGAGCTTTTTCTGGCTGCCCTCCTATGGAGGGAGCCACTATGGGAATCCAGGAGAGCTGGAGAGGGAGGGGAGCTTCCTTCAGGGGTTCTGTGCTGGGAACACCATCAGGATGGTGCACTCAAGTGTAAGGCAAACCCCTTGTCTTTTCTTGCCTCCTTTAAGTTCCTCTCAGTCTTTCAATCCTGAGATCAATTGCAAGGAGTTTAAAGCTGAACAGTTGCTAAGATCTTCTGCTGCAGGTTTCTTCCTTCTGTGGAAGACACCTTTCCCCTGGAACAATGCTCCCCTTCCAAACAGTCTCCTATTCAAAAGCAGGGAGAGTTGGAAATGGAGATGGAGAATTCCAAGAGCAGTTTTGTCTGGGAAACTGCTTAGGAAATGATACTGCTCAGCTGTCACTCCTGTAATGTGAGATAAACAGAAAGAACTGAGGTATCTCTTCCTCCCTCTGGGTTGCAAGTGAAAGATAGGGTACAAGGGCACGTGACTGGTGGTCATCATCCGGAGATCAACTGCATTAATGCAAGAGCTGCAGTGGAAGGATTTCCCAGGAGCAATGTGCAGCTTTCCCTGAGGTTCTGACCCAGCGAGGAGGTCACTGCTTTGGGCAGGAGGAGTTGGGTGCATACAGAGGAGAACACGAGTGGTTGCAACACCAGCACCTGCATCCTGCAGCCAGTGGGAAGGTGAGGCGAGGGATCCCTGCCCTAATGAATTTGGTGTGACCTGGAGATAAATCAAGGCTGAATGCATGCAGATTGCCTGAGCTCTGAAATTGCATTCCAGGCATGTAGCTACTCAGTGGCTTTTAAATGGGGCTCAGGCAGCACAGCCTCACTGCCAGAGCATGCTCCCCTGGCTGCTGCTGCGATACTGCTTGATGCAGGTGGCACACCTGCAAGGTTTGGGACCAGCTACCAGGTTAACTCACTGCTTGCTCATGGGAGACTTAGTTATCTTGATGGAAGGCCTTTCTCTTCTGGCTGGCGCAGCGTGGTTTCATGCTATGCTGTGGGAACACTGGGAGATGCCAACTAAAGACAAACTGCATTGTGGGTCTGCAGTGTTGGACCTCATCTTGGCCTCTCATCTGAACCCAACGGCCTCACTTTATGCAGCGTATGCACAGGTGGTTCAGGGCACTTCAGTTTTTCACATTGCCCTTCAAAACTGGTAAAATGTCCTCGTTTAATTCGGTATTTAACTGAAATCACAACAGTTGGCTCTTTGGTATTAGGGATATTAAATTAAAAAGGCCTCTGTGTTCACAAATCGGGTAACACGTCTGGCCACCTCATTTACATCCACAGATGGGCAAAAATCCCAAATCCTCACACGTATGTCTAAAGGTGGTGAATCTGTGACTGAGGTAATGCGAAGGTGGGAGCACTGAGTGGAAAAGGAACGTGTAAATAAAGTAATTAGGAAAGAATTGGCAGTGTACAAAGGGGAGATACAGATTCCTTGAGATGGGAACATGAAACACGTGCCTGAGTGGCAAACAGGCTATAGTAGATGACTTTGTGGCAGTCCTACAGTGAAATGAAGTCATGCTGCAGACAGAGGTAATCTAGTGGGCAAAGATAGGTGCCTTTAAAAATTAAGATGTACAGAATGAGGTTATTGGAGGTGGAGCTGGCATGAAACTGCAGAGATGGATGAAGAGGTATCAACAAAGAGGGAAAACATAGGAGAAAAAGACAGTACGTTATGTAATCCCTGTAGAAAAAACCATTATGACTTTTAGATAACTTCAGTAGTCCAAATACTTGAGATACTATTATCGGGAGAAGAAGCTTGAAATGCAGCACGAGATAAAGGCAAATCAGAGCTCTGACATCACTTCTGTAATAGCATCTCACCTCTGTAAGGCAACGCTGAGGAATTTCAGATTTTGATCTCTCTCCTCATGCTGGGTTTGTTCCAATGTGCCGGGAGTCAGCACGCTTTGATCCTCAGTGTGCAATTGGGATTGTTTTACATCTGAAGCAAGGCAACTTCTCTCTGGAAACAGAAACATGGGTGGATAAACTGGAACTGAAGAGAAGCGTTTTTGTTCTGATTTGCTATGAAGCTCTTGTCTCTGCCAGCATCATCTATTCTGTGATTCCATAGATCATATTTCTGTGTCGATGTAGAATCATATAAACTAATGTAAGGTATAACTTGCTACTTCTGCCCTTTTAGTTTTTTCTCCTCTCACCTAGAGGTCTTTTTCAACCTTAATGAATCATAATTCCCTTAATTTGTTTACTTCAATTTCTACGTCTTCAGATAGAGTAGCTGAGGAGAAATGTCTTTTGAGATCTAAATTGTGAGTTCTCCCATAAGTAAGGTGGCAAATTGCTCTTGCTTGTTGTGGCTGAGTCTGTAATAAACAGAATCATAGAATGGTTTGAGTTGGAAGGGACCCTTACAGACCATGTGGTCCAACCCCCCTGCAATGACAGAGGGTACCCACAGCTCAGTCAGGTGCTCAGAGCCCTGTGCAGCCTGGCCTTGGGTGTCTCCATCACTTCTCTGGAGCAGTAATTCTGTGCCTCGCTTCTTCCCACATTCTGGCTGGAAGGGCTGGATCACTCTGTAGATTTGATAGTGCTTTTTCTGTGCGTGTTTTGACAAAGGCAGCAAAGGGAAAACCAGCTTGAGGAGATGGGTGGGATGAGGTCATCCTCCCCTCCCTGTGGTGTGTGCTGCTCACCGGCTGTGCTTTCTGCTGGGTCTGTCTCCCATTCTTGTGGCGGGGGAAGGTCCTGAAAAAAGCAATACTAAGCAACTATTAAACTAAAAGGTTCATTTCTAAGTAGTGATTTATGTTTATTGTATAATTAATAGGTGAAAGTCCTTTAATTAACATTAAGAATTGAGAGAAGATTAGAGGAAAAATACCCTATTACTGTTTTCTCTAATCCACCCATAATTGTGTACCAAGCTATCAGCGAAGCACTTAAAACCTGNCAGAGCCCTGTGCAGCCTGGCCTTGGGTGTCTCCATCACTTCTCTGGAGCAGTAATTCTGTGCCTCGCTTCTTCCCACATTCTGGCTGGAAGGGCTGGATCACTCTGTAGATTTGATAGTGCTTTTTCTGTGCGTGTTTTGACAAAGGCAGCAAAGGGAAAACCAGCTTGAGGAGATGGGTGGGATGAGGTCATCCTCCCCTCCCTGTGGTGTGTGCTGCTCACCGGCTGTGCTTTCTGCTGGGTCTGTCTCCCATTCTTGTGGCGGGGGAAGGTCCTGAAAAAAGCAATACTAAGCAACTATTAAACTAAAAGGTTCATTTCTAAGTAGTGATTTATGTTTATTGTATAATTAATAGGTGAAAGTCCTTTAATTAACATTAAGAATTGAGAGAAGATTAGAGGAAAAATACCCTATTACTGTTTTCTCTAATCCACCCATAATTGTGTACCAAGCTATCAGCGAAGCACTTAAAACCTGAAAAAGCCTCAGTAAGAACCAGAAGGCAATTGTCTGCTTCAGCATCTCGGGCATCTGGGCACAGACACAATCCAGCTATGGATGTCTCTTATGCTGCTCTCGCAGTGTTCTTGGCAGCCCTGAGCAGCTTGGTGGCCACGCAGTTTGAGCTCTCTGAGCCAGCCTGAAATGCAGGATCCTCTGCTGAGGACGAAGGACATTAGTTCCCCTGTGCCAGCCATAAGCTTGTCCTTGGTTGTCTACAGTGACCTGCCCCTCTGTATTAGGAAGGGGATAAATTTCAGCTGGTTTGCGTCACTTTTTACTTAAGTTCAGAGAAGGCGAAGCTCTCCAGTGAATTAATTAATTTCACTCAGTTTTGACAGACTGCTTAAATCAGCTTAGAAGTGCCACAGCTGAGTAAACCCATCTAGGCGTTTATGATTGCTTCTTTTGGAAGGACCAGCTCCGTACCAACAGCCGCAGTAACAGTGCAGCAAGGAGAGCTGCTTAATTAAATACTGGTTACAAGAGCAGACAATCTGTACGGTTCCTGCAAGGAAATTGAGATGGAGTTTTGAAGAGTGATATTTTTTTGCTTAGATTTTTCTTTAAGGGCAGTAAAGTCTTAAAAAATGGTGCGTTCTTTACATCTTAACAGTTCCCTCTGCCTTTAAACCTTCGTAGAGTAAATGTTCACGCTCTCTATTTTTCTTTAATAAGAAGAAAATCTAAAGTGCGGTCACCTACGAGTTAAAGATGGGAATAGCATTTGCATTCTTCTTTTAATTGCCCTCATGTTTTCCTGAATCTCACTGCACAATTGTAGCAATCAACCTCATTGACCTGTTTAGGTTTTAACTGGCCAGAGGCCTGCTGCTGGTGTGACCTCTCCAGAAACCCCCTAGTTCTAGCAACAGAGAAACTCTTGCCATCTCCTGGTTGCCTTTCTATCTCGAATCATTTAAGACAGATCACAGATTTCTTAGAAAATCAGGCAACAAGCCACTGATGAGTGCAGAAAGCCCGTAATAAGTTTGTCTGTGGGAAATGATGCTGTGACCAACAACAAAAGTGGAACCTGACCCACTACACAGTGAAATTACTTCTTGTTGCTCATTGTTTCGGGTCGATCAGGTTATTGTGCCTGTGAATTTCTGTTACTACGAAGCAGAGCTGCTGCAGGTGACAAAGCAATCCAAACCTGCACACCTTGGGGAGCCTTGGCAATTTGCATGGCAAAGCAAAGATAACACGGATCCGTGCCTCCTAGCTGCTGGTGGGGGATGTTTCCATCAGTCCTCCTGGAACCCAGATTTCATCCGGGACAGTTCTGAAGATCTTTTGACTAAAACAGACCCAAGGAAAAGGTAGAGCAAGCGGCAATAGCTACTGGCAGATGAGAATGCAGAATGTGGCCCTGGGCTTACACTGCTGCTTTGCAGTGGCACGAGTAGTTCCGGTATTTTATTTGGGAAAAAACATTTGTTTCTGGATTTAGACTTATAGTGAGAACTGAAGAGCACAGGTAGCATTGATCTAATACTATTCTAGTATCCAGTAATGGTTCCAAAAACAATGAGATGGATGTGCTGCCTTCCCAGCAGCAGAGGGACAGGCTCCCCAGGGGCTCTGCCCCCCTTGGTGATTTCAAGGCCCATTGGGGTATTGCCCTGAGCAGCCTGAGCTTTATGGAAAAGGCAATTTGCTAAATGCCAACTGAAAAACTTCATGGATATTTTAATGCCTTGCTCCTGCTTTGCATATGCTACTTTTTTTTCTGCTGATATCACCTATACCTGACCTCTACTGTGGGACCTAAACGGGGCCATGAAAGTATGAAGAGAAAACATTAAACAGATATGGTCCAAAATGATCTATTCACTTTGGTGAGGCTGCCAAGCCGTGAATCGTGGCCCCATCTGTGCTGCAGCTCCAGCCAGGCATCTCAGCTCATTGGGATGGGCGTTTAATGAGAACTGAAAGGGTGGTCATGATGCCAGAGAACTCTCTGGGAAAACACGGGAGAAACACAAGGTTGCAGTGAGGCTTGTGAGCACCCTGCTCCACCGGTTCCTTGCACACTCTGCGTTTGTGTCTCAAACAGATGAAAAGCAGAGGTGACCTTCAAGGAAAGGTTTGAAGGTGGAAAGTCTACTCAGATTTGAGAGGGAGGCTCTTTCCATCCGCTGTAAGTGGCACAAATGCAGTTTGACGCTGGGAGGTATCAGAGCAGAGGCAGGGTCCAACGTCTCTGTAATAGTTTGTGTTTGAAGCAATAGGGAACAGCAGCCAGAGGAGGGCTGTGAGCAGAGGAGTCATTTGACTGAAGCAATGAGCCAGAAAAATGCTCTGCAAAGAAGGATGGTTGCAAGAGAGGTGGCAGGGGATTTGTGAGGGTCAGAGAGACACTTCTGATAGTCCCAGGCAGAGGTTAATCAAGAGCAATGTGTGCATTTTGCAAAGAGAGGCTTAAAATAACAAAATGCTTAGATCTGTTGATGGAAGAAAACATTAAAAATGTTGTGCAGGAAAGAGCATAGGGGCTGCCCCTACCTGCAGCAAAACTAAGGAGAGGAGCTCTCTCTTCACATCTTGGTCAACACTGCTTCTGGGAAGCTGAGGCAATATTAAATGGCTGTATCTATGAAAGTGATCGTAACTTCATCTCCCTTTCCTTTATCCTCATTTAATTGTTTAGGATTCTTTGAAACTCCTTAAAACTGTTTAGGATTATTTAGAACTTTAAATAGTGCTCTGAGGGTGACGCAGCCCTGAAGATACAGCCAGGTCCTGCTGTACTGAATCAGGGCTGCAAGAAGCACAGCTGTACTGAAGAGATTTCTGTCTAACTACTTTGAGCCCAATTAATACCAAATTGTTCATTAGAAATTAAATAACTTGTGTTTAATTTTTAAAAATATTTGGGAATTAAATATTTAATGAAACAGAAGCAACTACGGTGCTCTGTCAATTTAGATCCTCAGCGTGCCAATTTATATTTCTATTTATTGTGAGAAAATCAAATGAGTCAAAGAAGTGAACGCTTTCTCTACGTACAGATTGCCCACAAAGTGAATCAGTGAGCAGCGATGGTATCTTCTGTACAGAAGAGTTGCTGGCTGCAGCTGATTGCTGTGTTCCAGGCTGTGCAATAAAGACAGGTCTTCATAATAGTCTCTGCTACAATAAAGAAGTATGATGAAGAATTCGGGTAGCATTATTTTTAATAATGAAAAGGAAAGGATTCTTTCACTCCATACAAAGCCTTTTGTTTCTCTTCTCTCTGCGAATATGAGGTCCCTTTGCAATGCCCACAATAACAAGTTTCTGAGTAATGAATGGTTGGCAATAATGAGGCAAAGAAGGTAATGTAATCTGGTATTAACTGCTCACCTATAAAGGTAGGAGCAGGCCTGCTGTTGGCTCTGAATGAGCTAAAATGTGACCCACATCACAGCAGATCTCTGGGAGGGTAACTCTGAACTGCCACTGTTCAATATCTTAGAGTCAATCACAGAATTGTAGGGGTTGGAAGAGACCTTTAGAGTCCATCCAGTCCAACCTGTGTGAAATGTATCTGAAGTCACTGATCACTGTTTATATTCTTACAAGAAAGATAATATCCATCAGAAGGTATTGAATTGAAATTTAAAAGCAGATATTGATAAATAATGATGAGGAAAAAAAAAAGTGGGAATGATGGCTGTAGAATGGCTGGAGTCCCCCAGCGTGCACTTAGTTGGCTGTTGCTCCATGAGTGTTTATCAGGGAAATGTTTCCTCCCCACATTTTTTTGGCGATTTTGCAAGATTGCACTGCCACCTCCGTCTCCCTTTACCATTGGTCCCATTTTAGATCCCCTCTTGATAAGTTAAGAAACTTCTCTTTGAGTGGCTACAAAGGGCCATGGGAATTCCACAGCTGGGTCAGCAACATGTGTTCTGAACCCACGTTCACCTCCCCAAACTGCTCTGCTTCTGCCCGTGATGAAGTGGGCTTGTGAGGGATGCAAGCCTGCAGACAGGAGAAGAGCTGGCTCTCTTCATTTCCCACTAATTTTAGTGCCATTGGATGTACTCAGTAACACCATGTTCTGCTACAGCAAAAAAATAAAAAAAAAAGTTAATGACACTGAGCAAATATTTAGTCGCTTGATGTAATGCATCTGAATTTTGAGCCAGCAAACTATCCCTTCAATCCACTTATCGGTGTTTTTCTCTGACTTTCTAACTGCAATTATTTTCTCATCATTTTGTTGGTCTTCCTTAATTTCATGGATTACATGACGGAGCAGAAAGTATGTTCTTGTTTATTCAAGAGAAAAATTACACTAGTGCCTTTATTACGTGTCTCCATGAGCAAGGCCTAGGAGGATGTGATTTCTAAATTGTCTTCATACATAAAGGGATTATACAAATAAGAGCACTGTATATTTATTACCAGACTTTATTTCTTTGCCTTGATTCTGTGCTGATGCAAAAATAGCCTTGCTCTTAGGTTTAAATCATGCTTTAATTAGGTTGTTATAAACTCACCTGTGACTTTATTAATCTTGCAGAAATAATGGTTGTTTTATGTACACGGAGGCTGGAGTGTAGTAGCTTGTGTTTGTTTGAAATGCCTGTTTCATTAAATTAAACGCTTAAAGTAATTAAAGATGTTTTTGGGGATGTCTCAGCTTTGGCCCATTAGTGGGGAGAGGCACAAGAAGGTACACGTAGATACTTCCTTATTGCCCATAAATCTGCTCTTACTATGGCTCTAAATTCTTGGATGTACTTTTATGATTCCCATTTCATCGAAAACTATATAGGCTATTACTGATGCTAGAAACAGATATTTGAATAAGAGCAATTTGGAATTTTGGGTCTGATGGCAATTAATTGTGAATTATGTTGAAGCTACTGTCCTCATTATCTTAAAAAGTATTTAATTAAATATAAGCATCCAACTGTGTGTCTTTTCAAAGAGCCAAAATGTTCAAAGACCTTGAACAGAAGGGCTATGTATATATATGTATATGCAAGTATCACAGGCTTTGCAAAATCAGTCTCTCTTCAGTTTTCTTACAATTTTCTTCCTTTCGAGTGTTTAAGTTGCAGCTTTAAGGAATGATTTACTTGCCTTTTCTTGTGTGTAATCTGAATTCTTGAGATAATGAGCAGCAATTTCAGAATCTCAGCACAGAGAATCATATTTGCCATATGACCTTAGGAAGGTCCACCTTCCAAAACACTTGAGCTAATAAGTGATGCACGTGAGTATCAAGGACAGTGCTGTGCAAACATCCTGGGCCCAGAGGGACACGGAGACCTGAGTCCTATCCCAACACAGAAGGGGAACAGATCCTATATGCCCAGATTCTTCTGTCCTTTGCCACCAAGTTTGAGCTCTTTTTCTCCTGACTTTTCTTCTCTAGTCTCTTGCTCTCCTAATTACTTTTCCTCCCCTTGGAGAAATTGTCCTCCTTCCATTTTCCCTCCTGTCCTTATCTTTGCACCAAGCTAATACCAGATCCCTATCCAAGTCTCTTTCCAATCAGTCTCCGTGGTTTTTCACAATTATTCCCCATCTGTCCTGTCCAAACTTCTTTCTTTTTCCCTAGCTGTCTTTTAACTCACATGTTCTCTCTCGGGTTTCTCATTTGTCAGTGTCCTTAATCTTGCCTCTTCTGCCAGTCTCTTGGATGAGCTTATCTCTTTTCTCCCCCTCCCTTTGCCTACCCAATTTCTCAGGAAATCTGTCTCTTGATTGCCCTTCCCTTCCCCCTTAACAATAGCTCCCAGTCTCTTAGTTCAGTCAGTCCCCATTCCCCTCATGTGTTCACAGACCGTGTGAGTCTGTGCCCCCTCAGATGCACAAACACAGAGCCAGTTACACAAACCAGCGAGAGTTCAGCCGAGGCTTCTGCCCCAGACTTCAGGCATGCCTCTGAGTTAATGACTTGAGTTAAGGAATCAGCATTAACTTTGAATTTTCTGGCTTTCGACTTTTCTTTGCACAGCTTGACATTTTTGTAATGCTTTGTTTTGCTGGTACTTGAGGAAAAACAAAAAGGCAGATGGGGAATAATGTCAGAGCAGAATGCATAACCCTCCTTTGGCATGCCTGCCACCCCATTTCCAGCTCTTGGGGGTCAGTAATGGTGCTGTCCCCAGCGTCCTGGAGCACAGCCCCTCCTGGCATCATGTTCCATGAGCACCACCTCTGAGTGTCCCATGCTGAAGCCTGCAAGGTCACCTTGAGAGGTACCACTTCAGGTAGGTGGCAACCATGGACAAAGTGCTTTGCAGAGGTGCCACCATGGCTAATTGGCAGCCATGGACAAGCTACCTTGGTGAGCTGACACTGTGGGTAGGTGGCAGTTGTAGTTGGGCCGCCTTGGGAGGTAACACCTTGGGCAGGTGGCAGCCATGAGCCCTCTCAGCAGGGAACATGTTGCCTCCCAGTTGTGTGAAAGAATAAAAAGTCAAATAACTGAGGTGGCACTCTGAACGACAGCCAACAGGGAGCGGGCAACCTGTGGGAAAAGTGAAGAATTGATTTCCTAACCTCCTAGATGTATCTCACTGATTTTTTTGCAGTACCTTGACAGAAACCAGATAGTACAGTGATAGTTAATTTAAAGGTATCAATAGACAGTCACATTCCAATCTCCTGAACCTCAAATCTTTTCCTTAGTCACACAATCACCATGTCCATCCTCAGCTACCCAATATGCTTAATCTCTGTAATAATATACACATCTGCTTTGAACTGTGACAGATTGGGGCCATGCAAACTGTTTCAAAGGTGTGATCCAACTTGATCTTTTCTAGGAATGATTTCAAGTAATTACATACATGGATGCAACTTTGCCCAGAGACGTTTTCTATCCACAGTGAATATTTGCTGAAGGGATGAGACTCTGCTAGACCCCAATGGGACATGCTGTGCTGTATCTTGCTGGTCAGGGGGAGGCTGCTTAACTCCTGCATATCTGCATTCCATCTGAAATGCCTAGAGGAAGCAAATGGAACTGAAAATACTTGATTTGAAACTGAACTGAACATCTTCATCTGTATGTTTAAGAAGAGTCAAATCAATTTGAAAAAAAAATGGCAGTAGTGTAATTGGGGGTTGAAGTATTATCAGGTCCTCATCAAATGCAATTAGAGAGAGAGAATATTCATGTTGTGAATAGCACACCTTTCATCTTAAAACATTTCAGAAGCTCAATATGTATGGTTTTTGCTCTGCATTTGCAGGAAAGTTCCAGCCTAGGTTAATAATATAGTGGCAGTACTTTACAATGCGCTCCAGTGTACTGAAGTAGCTATTAAACTGTCAACAGCACTAAAAGATGATATTTTGATGGCAATGGATAGGAACCCCATCTTCCTGCTCATGCTACTCAACATTTCTGTAGCTTTCAAGCACAGTCAACCACAATTTGTCACCGACTTGCATACGTGACATTGGCTGAATAGGTAGTTTGAGCTACAACTGTGTCAATCAATTTTCCAGGCAAAACTTGCATAGCGTCAATAGACAGCTGCTCCCTTTTCCTCCTCTGTAGCTCTTGATTGCTCTCATTCCTGTTCATCATCTGCCTGGAGACCTCTAGAGAAGGTGCAGGACATGCCACCTTCCTTGCTGAAGCTGTTTGCTGTTACTGACCTGAATAATTCCCTTCACAGCTGCAGCCTGAGATATCATTATATACGCAGAATGAAGATCAAATTCAGTCTTGCTACGTCCCATGGGGAAACATTTCAAAGGACTGATTTGGCCAGTATCTGACTGGCTATCTTCTCCTTTTTTTGCCTAACTGATCCTTTACTGTTGCACATCTCCTACAGGACATTTTCAGCACTTAGTGCAGCTGGAGAAGTAGCGTTATTTTGGGTGTAAATATTCTATGTCCATTGTTAAAAATCCATCGTGGGAAGATGTGACCTCAGCAGCAATCTCTGTATGCACTATCTTGAAACCCCACCACACCTGCAAGCTGGAACAAATTCTAGCTCATGCCATAATTCAGCAGGTTACTCTAAGTTCTTCTGTCTCTGCTATGGTGATCAAAGTCTTTAAAGCCCTGTGCCATTCCATCCCATCTACATCAGAAACTGAATAAAGTTGTGCTTTTCTCAGTCTTGAATAAGAATGTAAGAATCAAAAATAAGTTTAGTTATCACACCTCAGGCAAAACCAAACAATTTCTTTTACATCAAGTTGTTTTTCTTTCCTTTCTTAACCAACATGAGAATACGGTGGGAGGAACGCAGGTGCACCTGGGTTACTTTAGAGAGGCTCAGCAGCAAACATTGCAAAGTCAACCATAAAATGTTCATCAGTCTGATCATCACTGCAGTGTCATGGTTCCCTGAATGAATCTTGAAATCAGTGCAAAACTCTTTGATTTTAAGATTATCAAAATGATTGGGCTCAGCTGATAGGAAAATATGCACTCTAGACTTCAATGAAGTGTTTAAACACAATACAACGCAAAGAGGATTTAAAGGAATTTGTTCTTAGGTTCTCCAGACCTCAAATCTCTGCTGCTTTGAGTCAAATAACTTTGTATTATTTGTTTGCTGAAAGCGTATCTTCTAGCAAGGCATCTGGGCAATGTGAAGGTCACGAATGCACTCAGCTGATTTCTGTAGTAAGTAATCTCCCTCTCCATTAGAAGCATGTACCTCAGAAATACTTCTACCAGAAGTATTTTCTCCCCACAATAACCTTAGTGCACTGTAGTCAAGTTCACTCTCGATGTCCTTTTTGGCAGCAAACCAGCTTGAATCACACGTTTTTAAGACCTTCTTCCTTAATAACTTCGAATAATTTTTGTGGCTCTTTTCTCTCATTTGCCAGTCTCCTTTTTGGATACAGCACATACGTGTACCATCAGTATAAAAAAACCTAATATTCCCAACATAACACTGAAATCTGCTTCTAGGTATTCCCATAATGCGCTACACACCTACAGAAGTAACTGATAAGAGAAACCAGAATTGTCTCCAATTATTAATTTTGTGATCAGCTGATCAGAATTATGATTTTCTTATCATTTTCTGGTATTACAAATCTACAGATGGTTCACAAGGAGGAATATAATTGCTCTGCAAACCTTTGAATACAAATTCAAATGTCGCTCTGAAAAATATCACCTTCAAACTGTTTTAAAAATGACGTTGCCATGGATGCCTTCTTTAAGAAGATTATACATTGCAGTTTTTTCCCCTTATCTTGTATGTGGAACAAGGACGTTTTGAAAGCCAGGTGTTAGCTATTTAGCAGTGTGAGAGGTCATTGCTGAAATATTTGTGCAAACATGTGCGAGCAGCACGCTTGGAGATCTCCTCTTAACTTTGCTTGAGAAGCACTCAGAAACAAAGAGCCCAGCTTCAATATTTAAGTCAAGTGAATGAAACATTCATGTGCTGCAGCGAGATATTGTTGCTGGAGCTGAACGGACCGTGCCTGCCTGCCTGAGCCTGGGAATGCACGGCAGAATTTATATGCTGGCCGTAAAACCCGCGTTTAGGGACACAAATTCCCACCAATCAGACTAAATAAATCAGCAGGCCCACGTTTTATCATCACAGATAACCCTCATTAATCCAGCGAGCTTTTCCCGAAGACAAAGGACAAAACGAATCGCTCCATTTGTGCAGCCTGAGCGGCATGCTAATGCGGGAGGTGGAGGCATGAATAATGCAGGGCACGCAGCCCAGCACACAGCTCCCGGCTGCCCCTGGCACCGGGCAACAAGTGGCGGCCACCGCTCGGCCATCGCGGCACCCAATGCCATCCGGAGGGAGCAAACCTCCGTGCCCTCCCTGTGCCCAACACAGCTGGGGGGAGCCCGAGCTTGAGCCCCACGCGACATGGACACGGGAAGCGCGGTCGTTCGTCACTCACGTGTACGTGACCATGAATTACTGCTCTTGGCAGAGAGCAGGACGCTTGGGTAAGTTTGTGCCACTTGTGACGTTTTCTGAAGCTGCCGTAAGCTCCTACTCGTTTAAGGGAACTTTAATTGTGCAGCGTTTTGCCAGTCTGTCTGAAAGCAGCGTGCATTCCTTTTTGCCTTTGAAATGAGTTAGAGCAGCCCAGGAAGGCGTGCAGCGACTTCAGTGTTACCTCTGGGAAATATGTGAACAGCGTCTGCAGAGCTGACACCGACGGGACAGCCGAGCCTTCCAAAATTAACCCATGTTACTTACATTTTCAAGTCTATGTAACACTCTGTTAAAATAGAATGTTTGTGATCCCAATTTGATTTCTTGCAGCCAAAACTGAGACAAATGTAATTCAGTGAGTGTCAAATGGGGAAACCTGAAAGAATGTTTGTTACTCTTCATAAGAAATTCTGGTTTCCCGTTGTAAGTGTAACTTGTGAGGTTGCTCTCTTGTTTTCAGCTGAATATCTTTCTGATTGGTTTGGAAACAGGAACTGGGACTTCCACGCCATCCTCACTGAGCATTAACAAATCTGTTGTATCATAAAATCTTTGAAAAGTATTAATAACTTACTTACCACTTATTCAAAGGATAGGAAGGAGATATATTTTGCATATAAAGCATTTGTCAGTGATGGAGTAAAGCTAGAGTTGCTAGTACTATCGACAATTTTTGCTTTATTAATCATTATCAGCCTATCTACCTATCATATTCATCTCAGTTGTCTGCTGGACTTCTGTTAACAGCGATACCATCAGCACTGCCTGGGTGCTCTCAGGTAGCTCACTGTTTGGCACAGTTAAAAAACAGATATAAATAGCCAGCTCCCAAGAGGAGAGGCCAGGAACAGGAGCGTGAATATGAAATGAATTGTAAATATGTTTTGATTGTGGATAATAAGCTCTTCCCCTTTACTTCTTAGCTTCTAATTAAATAGTCCAGATTCTGCTGTTTCTACTTTATTTTCTTTGTTTTGATCATGAAACGATTTTACTTGACATCGAAAAGACAGTCGTATTCTGAAGGGGACAAAGTGCAGCATGGTGATATCTGGTGCTGGCAGTAATTCAGTGCTCTACCTGCGTTTTAAGAAGAACCAAAAAAGAGGTGAAAACAGGGATATGTAAACAACAGGAGATATGCAAACAGTGGATGTAATCCTGCACCCCTTAATCATGGCAGTAATCCATATTCACATAGGTAAGCCTATTGCTTTCAACAGTTGCATCAGTAGGTGCATGAGGCCCACATTTTTTGAGGAGATAACCGTGTCTGCCTTACCTGGATGTTCTGAAAGGTAATTTTAGCAACTCAGCTTTTAGTGGTGTGTTGGAATGCACTAAAGCGATTGTATTAAATTACACTTTACCAAATGTTGCTTTAGCTTCTGGAAGTGTGAAAGAGGAAAAATGGAACAATGTATTAGAGGTGTCAGTAACACACTACAAACGCAACGTGTTTTATTAGGGATGTGCTTGTGGTGGAATAGCACTGCTTATCCTTGTGGCTGAAGTTGTAGACTGTTTTGGCACATGATGTAGGGAAACTTTGCTTCCTTTAGGTTAGGATACAACTTCAGCATGAGGTCACTGTGACACCTCCTATCTCACAAAGTACATGTGGAGCTCCATAAAATCAATATCAGTGAACACTGCTCACTTTTCTATTATAAAAGTACTTGGGTTTTGTACCCAGTGAATACTTTTGAAGCTGTTACAGTCTCTAATCTTGCCAAAACAATGCCTGCAGTTCTGCCTTGGGGAGGACACATTGATCTAAATGCTGTGGTTATGTTGCCCTTGTCTTCAGCCCATCTTGGTGCTTCTGTGCTTTCCACCACAAGACCTGCCCTGCAATCTGGGATGGGGCTGGGAGGACCTGTGAGCCCTTCCTTTGGGAGCACACCTATTAATGAGGGGAAACTAATTACTTAAAAGCTTTCAGTACAATGGGGTTGAGAAGTATAAATACTCATGAACTGTTTCAGTGCTCTGTGCCACCAACCCGTGTTGGTGCTGGATGCCAGCAGGGGCAGTGTGTCTATGAATGTTATCCTACAACCATTGTGCTCACTCCTGTGGTAAGATGCTTATCCTCCGTGAATATTCTCTTCTGCATACCTTGAATAGACCAAAACAGAAATGAAACAAATCTCTAATGGATGATGTTTCCAGCTCATATGCAGAGCTTGTGCTTAATTGAATCTGTTATTAAGTACCCGTTGGCTTTTGGTGGTTGCATTGAGACGTCAAAAATGAATTGATTCTTCTCTCTTTAGCTTCATTCCACAGTGTGCCATGTGGTTTTGGTATTTTGTACTTGCAAATTAGGTACAGCATGCTCTTAGTATCTATAGGTATACTCTTATAGGTATTAAATAGGTATTATGAACACTTATTTGCACAGAGATGTCATACAAAAGTTCAGTGTGGAGGGCTGAAGGCTCTTTGCGAGTGGGGACACAGAGGCAGCACATCAATACCATTGTCCCCAACTGAGGGCATTGCAGATACTCCTGCAGTTCCAAGCAGTACGCAGGAGCTTTAAAGGACAGGCAGAGGAAATTTCCTAACTGTTGTTTTGCAGCTGGCTGGGAGCTCATGGCAGACAAAGCAGAAAGACCGGAAAAGCCAGAGCGCGGCCTGCACCACATCCAGGTTGAGCAAGGCAGGGAGGGTGACCCTGGGAAAGATGAGCACTGGCTACAACACCTACTTTACTGGTCCCTCAGTTCTGAGCCCCATAATAAAGACAGTTTGGTGTTTCCTCGGGGTGGGACTTGGGTTAGTTGCATGCAGGACCCTCAGGACATCAATACCATGCATGGGCCTGGGAAACCTTCCCGGGTGGAAGGGTAGCACAGCCCCTGTGGATGTCTCAGTTTGATCTTTATCCTTATCAGAAGTCTAAACCAACACAGCTACCCTAATCATTTGCTTATAGCTGGCTAGTGTTTTCCAAGTGGAAGAGCTGAGCTGGTGAGACCATACATATTAATGGGACAATAGCACAGATAAAACTACAGTGCAAACTGTAAAAGGTATTTACTTGTCCTCCATCTGTTCCATTGCTGTAAACCCAGTTCTGTGACTGAAGTAGAACTGGAGAAGCAGCAGCACTTACTCTGGTTGTGGTCCATTCCAACCCAAGCTGATATCTCCCCAGGGTATGTTTCGAAGCTGTTCTTTCATACAACATTGCTATGGTTTAACGTGGTGATTTTGTTTCTGTCTCTCCAGAGAGGGAGAGGTGGGCAGAGGACAACCATAATCAAAGCCATGCGTGTGGTCCCCAGCCCAAACCTGCCTCAGATTACAATCAGTGATGTGTAACCTGCATTAATCACAGTTGTGTGCGATGGTGTAAAGCGTCAGTCCCACTTCCCGTGGCGTGTAAAATTAATGAGGTGAAAGACTCATCCTCAACTGCATAGTTCTTGGGGGAAGTGTGTTTCTTCACCCCAGCAGGCTAATCAGTTAAGGAATTAGCCAGGTTCCTGAGCAGTTTCTGTTTTGTGTGCACCCAGTCATGACACCTGGTGGTGTCCAAGGCAGATTGGATTTATTAAGCAGCAGAGCAGGCAAGAGAAGAGAGCTGCAAAGTCTTTCCTGCTTGTCTTCGGATGAAGAAATCACTGCAAGCTACAGAAAGGGAAGTTCTGAACCTGGATGTCAACCTTGATACGCTTAAACGACAATTACAAAAGGTCAAACTTTGAAAACTTTTTATTTCACAGCCTTCAAGAGCAGATATGAGCTTGTCTGTAGTACGTGTTGCAGCGTTGTGCTGCGAGTGCAATGAGCTGGAAGAGCGTGTTCATTTTCACTCATTAGTTGACAGTGGTGCCTTTCAAAATGCTCTCTAGCCTTATCAGCAGTCAGTGATGGTACGCTTTCAAAGGTTAAACTATTTGATTTTTGTTATAATTTGCTTATGCTCAGAGAAGCTGTATGAGGAGCATTATTAGTCTCCTTCTAACCATTACAGTAATGAACTGCTGCTGGAAACTGTTTGATGTTTCCACAGTTTGAGGCATCAGTGGCCCCAGAGAGAGAAATATGTTATCTTTCCTCTCAGTCTTTAGTTGTAACCTGAGTTGATGAAAGAGTTAATCTATTAGTGGCAAGATTTACACTTCAGTTGTGAGTGAATCTTAAAAATCCTTTAAAGTTGCTGTCAGTATCAAGCAACCATCATGAGTTCCTCTGAGTAATACCGTAGTGTTTTTCTGTAGCAAGCACTTTGTCATTTTTGGTGTTTTCTCATGGCATGGCAGTGCACTTCAGAGAGCTTTGTTCTTGCTGTGGAATTACTGTTACCATCCTCACTTCTGGCACATGGCAGTCCACCAGGTGTAACCACCAGGGAAAATCCTGCAGAACTATGGCAGTGAGCACTACAACCACTGCTGAACTTTATTCCATTCCCCATAAAGAGTATGCAGCCTTTTTCTGGGTGTGGTTTCCTGATTTCTCGTTCTCGCATTACTGTTAATAATTGGGGTCCTGCATAGGGATGTATCACGATTTAAAACATTGCTTTGTTGCTTGTATTTAACTCTCTCCTTGTGATCAGATCATCACTGTGGCCTTTGTAAGGGGCAGAGGAGGTAACAGTGCAGAGCAGACATAATAAACAGTGACAAAATTGCCAATTATTTTGGTAGCCTTCTGGAAGATGCAGAGAGAGACTTGACAGAGGCCTTTCAGTATCTAAAGTAGGATGTAAGAAAGAGTAGAGAGAGTTCAGCAGGGTCTGTTGTGACGGGACAAGGGGAAAAGGTTTCAAACTGAAAGAGAGGAGATTTAGATTGGATATAAGAAAATGTTGCTTACAATAAGGGCAGTGAGGCACTGCACAGGTTGCCCAAGAGGTGGTGGAGCTCCATTCCTGCAGACAGCCAAGGTCAGGGGATGGGCTCTAAGCACCTGATGGGGCTGAGGGTGTCCTGGTAGGAGGTGGGACCAGGCAGCCTGTAGAGATCCCCTCTAACTCAAACCATTTGATGATTCTATGAATGGAATCAAGAAAATATGATAAAATTTCCCTTATATCTGTAGGTTAGCCTGGGGTAAACAAGGAGAAAAAGGATGCTTTTAATGTCAGAAGTCTGAGCATTAGGTCAGGATAGCTGCACACCTCATGGGTAGCGTGGAGAACCCACTGGGCTATATAAAATAAAGCATCAAGTGTTGCTTTACTCTAAGGAGCCCACTGCCACCATGCCAGCAAATGGGACTCTCCTCTCTCAGAGCCCACCTGCAGCATCACACCATGCAGAATGCTATCAGGGAGCTTTCACCTGGGCTTCCAGGACACACTGGAAGAGTTGTTACTGTTTTCACATCTTACCAAGCAGCTGGGAAATGGTTCTCAATTTGTGTGGCTGTGAATGAGTCTTCTTGAAGGAAAGGGAATCTGGTGAGTCCTACCCGACTGACACCGATAGAAACAACACTGAGGATGTGTAATACCAGGGTGGTATCAGGCTTTATCAGAGAAAGTCGAGCAGATAAGGAACAGTGTCCTGAGCTGATTAGTCCTCCTTCCATCCAACACTTCACAGCTGTCAGAGAGCACTGTAGGTGTAAATCAGCCCTACTGGGAGCTCTACTGTGTAGCTGGGGCTATTTTTTCAATGTATTTAAAATGCTTTTTTTTTTATTTAATTTTTTTTCACGTTAATATCATGCGAAGTTCTTAGAATACTTTCTCTCTGCACAATCAGTTTTTATTAACTGGATTGTTCTGAAATCAAGGTTTAATCAACAACTGCATGGCTGACTCTTGGTTTGCTAAGATGTGGTTCAAGTGTCATTCTGCTCATGTGACTGAGTGAATGAAAATGAGACACCCACCCAGGCCATCACCTTAGTTAATAATACCAGGCAGTATTGTGAAACCACTTGAGAAACAGTCTGCAGCGAGGGTCAGTGAGACCTGCAACAAATAGCACAGCATTTCCAAGCACCATTTAAAAAGGACTTAGAGCAAAGAGATTTTGTTCCGTTTCCTATATCTAGAACTGGATATGTATAATACAGCGTATTATACTCTCACGCTGGGTATGATGTACCATTGAGTGCACTGTGCATCTCTCCTCCATACAATCCTTTCCATATAGACTATAATAGCTGGGGGGAGATACAGAACTTAATGGGAGAGAAGAAAAGGCTGCATACCAGAATGGACACAGCAAATTGCTAACTGCTGCTTCAGAAGATTTAGGAGGGTTGCTATGGTTTCTGCTGAAACCTTCCAGCCTCAGAACAGCCTCTTGCAAGCAGTGCTGAATGGAGGTGTAAGGAGATGCAGTGCTCGTGCAGCCGTGGCGTGCCGAGGCAGTGCACAGCAGTGCCCAGCACAGCGGTGGGTGCCAGCTCCCTCCCTCCCTGTCCTCTCCTTGAAACTCAATCGGCGTAATGCACATTGAGAACTGCCCCAGAGGTGCGGGCTTTCGCTTGGTGAAAAGTTCAGCGCACGGCAGGGGGTTACTAAAACACCCAGACTGCTATTTTCCCATCGTGTTCTCCTCTTTTTCTTATCTTGCATTTCTGGATTTCTTAAGGCTGAAATTTTTAGGACAGGCACTGCTTGCTTCTTCTTTTTTCCCCTTCTTTGCCCGCATAGTGCCTAGAACAACAGCTCATGACCTAGTTCTGTCTTTTAATTGCTACTGCAATATGAATTTTAATTCCAGCTAGAGTCCAGATGCATTGAGGATATGGAGCACGTGTCAGAGCTGGTGCCATTTATCTTGTAGGCCAGTGTTTCTCAACCCTTTGAATTCAAGGAGCCCTTAACCTTTCTGAAAAATTCTTAAAACATCATCATCTATTTCACCATTGTCTGGTGATGAGAGATCGAGATAACAACTGTTAATCTAAATGCTAATATGTATTTTCTTTTACAGCTTTGTTTTTCTGTCCCTTTGCTTTCCACTACAAAAATCAGTGTAGATGAACATGAGTCGTGGTCTCCCATCCTTCAGTGCCCAAGTGACAGGTACTGACAATTGCTAGGAACCCATCTTAGGGAATCCAGCTTACAGGTAGTTAATATTTGTTGGCATCCCATCATAACCATTTTTAATGCCTCTTGGACATCAGTGGTACAAGAGGAGTGGGTCTGTTCTCCAGCATTTTTGATACTACAGAGATCATAACTGCATGAACAAGGTAATAACTTAGCGTGCTCGAAAGGAGTACTTTTTGGAACACTTTCAACTTTATTCACTTAGAGGATCTCAGCTTTCATTTATTTACTTCTCTGTGTTTTAGAATAAACACTGGCTGCACTCAGTACTTTCTAAACATCCTACGGATTTCCTCTGTCAGCTGACATTTAGCTGTTGTGTTTAGCTAAGATTTCCCTCCTCTCCTCCACTGAGATGCGTAGAGAAGGCAAGTTATCAATATGCCTTCCACAGATTGCTCCAGATAAGGCTTAATTTTAATCATTCTGTGATTGCAGCAGATGCAGGAATCCTCTGGGAGGAAAGAAAAGGGGACATATGAAAACATACACTGTTTTACCTTATATCTTGAAATTCTGGGATACACTGTATTCAATCAGCACTTAAGTTTAAATGTTCCTATTAAGGAAACTGCAGAATGGAATAATAACAGCAGCTTCTGATATAGGCATAAAGATGCCTGACCCCAAACGTGCACATAGCATTTATTTGCATTATGCCAGTGGATGTAGAATGCAGAGGAGACTAGGTGATACACTGGAGTGGCAGAAAAGGAGCAAAAAGCTCAAACAAGCACTACAGGCGTGACTGGGAGAAGCCCAGGGACAGCTGGTGTATGCACATGTCTGGGCTGAGCATCACCTTCGAGATGACACAGGGAGGAAGGTCCTCTCCTTCACCATCACAGTAACCCTTTACCCCAAATCTACCTTCCAGGCACTGATGTCCTCTAGCCACTGCCAGGAAAGTTTTAAAAGAAGCACAGCCAGTTCAGATTGTTACCAGATTGTAATACTGTAGGCACAATGTGTAGCACAACTTATTCTCGCAGTGGACATAATATTGCTGCCGTATATTATTAGTGATATTTGATGTATGATGCAGCTATATTTAATTAGCTAACTAAAATGCATTTCCTCCCAAGGGGCTGGTGAGTAGCAAGGGAAATCGCCTTCGTGGAGAAATGCTTATATCGAGTGAATAGCAAAAGCAGATAGTAGAATTTAAGACAGAAATTTAGTACATTAATCCCCGAGATCCCCTCAAAAGCTCTGGTATCTTGTAGCTGAGCTCTCAGAATACAAACCAGCCACCTAGCTGTAAAAGACATCTCTCTGAAAGGAAACAATAACAGTATCACAGTTTAGAACAGCAAATTCAAGTTAACCTAAAATTTAAGACTTAAGATCATGCAAAACCTCTAGTAGTATTATGTTTAGGAGAAGTGCTCCTCGCCCAATGGGACGGATCCTTGCTTTTAGCACCACATTCAGCCACAGCCCAGCAAATCATCCCTGGCCACACCAGCTCCTTGATGCCAACCTTCACATTGGCACCGACTGCTCATTAAGTAAGGTTTGATTTTCCCTCTGGGAAGGCAGGAGACCACATTTGCTGGCTGGAAGTCTGTGCTGATTCCTTGACTCCCCTTTGCGTGGTTGTTTAGCTTGTTTTCGGAACCCAGCAATAACATTTCCTGAGACAATTCATTTCTTTAATTTGTTGTTGTCCTGGTGCCCAACACTTCCTGCACGTGCAGAGCTTCCCCCGGACTCAAGAGCCTCTCTGCAGTACATGCATCTTCAGCAGTTTATCTTAATGAGGGCTCCTGGAATTCCGTAATACTTCAGGCCAATTTCTACAGTAAATCTGAGCGCATTCGGCACAACCAAGTGCAGCCAGAAATCAGACAAAACTGCCAACAGTTTCACACCTTCACTACAGAATCCTTGCTTGACTCCATATTCCTGGAAACCTGTCTTTGCCGTCAGTGTTTCCAGCAGGAATCTCTCAGTTGCTAGGGGATGGAATTTTTAATGCACTTCTACATGAAATATTTTTAGCTTGTAGTGGAGAATTACCCATACAGTATTCTGCTTAATATTTTGTCTATTAAAATGGAAGGACCAGAGTGCAGTGAGAAGCAAATCTCTAGAGGTCTGGGGGCCAGGTTTGATACAGGCACTATCCAGGCATTCAGAATATGACTTGAGTCTGTGTCTGCTGCATTTATTTGGAGCTCTGACAATTACAGGCTGTCACAGGAGACTTCCACTTCTACTCCTGACTCAATTACCAGGTCTCATGCTCCTTGTAATATTACCATTGCTGTAAATAGAGTCAAATTGATTCTCTGTTTTCTTTGCTCTTCTAAGGAAAAAAGAAGGGGCTGACTTCTAACAACTAGCATCAAACTGAACCCAAGCCTCCAAGGAACTCTTGGTTGCATGAGAATTTAATATGTTTTCAGTAAATTTGTGGTTATCAATGCACTGAACTTAAGAAGCAAAATCTCCCACATTTACTGTCCATTCCTAAATTCTCACTAGATCATCTAGTACATGTACTCCATTTAAATACCCTTAACACGTTACAGATGAGAATGCATAGTAAATGCACAGCTTTAGCACACCTTTAGGCTATGTAGAGTGTTGTTTTCCATAGTGCATTCTTTTTTTGCATGCTGTCTAACACTTGTCTTACTTTTCAGCTGTTACTGCATGCTAAAAAGATGTTTACATTAAGCTGCTCGTGACTCTTGGTCTTTTTCTTAAGTGATTAGTTGATTATAGCTCAATAATGTTTGAGTAGTTCAAATTAGTTCTTGCACTTTATGTTTGTAGTGATCTGAGCCTGTCTATATACGACTTCTGAATTGTGTCCAATTCCAGGACTCATTAAGAATGCACATGTCAGGCAAGCCCCACTTGCAGAGTAAGTGCTTGCTTTCTCTCATTGTCACCCTTTCCAGCTGGGTTTGCAAAAGCTGATTGCAAAAAGAACAGCTGCAGGGGATCGTCATTGGAGATGCTGTCCTGTTGAATGGCAGCCCTCTAAACCTGGGATTCCCAGGCTATGAAGTACACACCCTAGTGCTATTAGAATATTTTAAGGGTTGCTCCCGTGTATCTGTGTCTTGTCTTTACCATATTCCAGTGCTTTTACCAGCAAGCCCCTTCCAGCTCAGCTCACGTCATCCCCGTGATACATAAGGAGGCAGGATTGGGTTCCTCTTAGTGTCAAGGGGGTAATCAAAGTCTAAGGTGTAGGAGATGAGCTAGGAAGGCAGGGAAATGGGAAATATTTTGAGGTCTTAAGTGGGAGTGTATGGTTTTCATTTGGATGTGAATTTGACTCTGGGGCACAGAGCTTATCGTCTTTTATTTAGTTAATCTGGGGTGATAATACAGTGTTTGTTAATGGGATGGTAACCCCTCAAAATAAACGTGGTTTTCCAAGCTGGGATATATATTTAGTGTGATAAAACTTGGTGTCATCGGTGTGGGTTTTACAGCAGCAGAATGAAACATCTGTGCTGCCACTCTAGATTCTTATTTTTCTTAATCTACTTTATTATTTTTCATAGTGCAAAATGCATGAGCAATCCTTGGATTAAGGACTTCTTTTTAGCAGTGGATTGCCTCCTGTGCTCCTTTATGTTCTTTCTTTTGCCCTATCAATCCTGTGTTACTTTACTTGGCCCAACCTCCAGCCCAGCTTTGGGCTTGTTCTGGGAATTGTGAGAATATGTTTTTGAAGCTCAGGTCAGGAGTCCATCTGCTGTTTGTTTAGTGCCTTTAATGAATCATTTACTTTAAAATGGAGAAACTAGCTGAGATACTGGGCACGAAGGAGTGGTTTTGGGCTCTGGATCCATGGCTGTGGCTCACAGGTCAAGCAGGGCTAGAAACTGAGGGAAAGGCTTCAGCATGGAACTGGGATGTAAAATTGAGGTGTGGTGGTGGGAAGAAGCTGTACAAGAAGACAACTGTGACATGAAGGTGAGTCTTCTTCAGAGGCTATAGCTCTACATAGACATCTAACTCTGCTATGCACTGCTGTGGAATATGCATCCCTAGGCCTAAACCCACCGAAATTCTAATAGAAAATGTTATATTTACATGTAACCTTCATCCAGGTTCTGCTGTTTCATGGTAGGTGCTGGTGGGGAGAGGTGAAGTCTGTGGGCAAGCAGAGCTATCCTTGATGTTTTGTACTAAGAGGGCTCATTAACTCCACAGTGCCATTTGTGAAGATGAAAAGTCTTCTTTTCACAGTGCAGGAATTTTAACTGTGCCCTGGCTAAAGTTTACCTTAACCTGCTATAAATTGAGCTGTTTCACTAATTGGTTTCTTGGTTCATTAACCAAATTGCACGTATGAGGAAAATGGAAAAAGCTCAGAATGAATTTCCCTTGCAATTCTTAATTTAAATGGTGAATAATAATTACATGTTGAACAAAATATGTTATGTGAGTTGCAGTGATGAGTTAATTTTTTTTTTACTTTGAGATGTTCTGCCACCTGTAAAGCTTCCTGGGAAAATGGTCCTCAGCTGTCTTATTCTGTATGGTGTAACACCAGCTAGGAATGTGCATTCACTACAGTATAATGTAGTTATATCCAATTTCATACAGAAACACTTTGTCATTGGAAGTTCCTCCTTACATGTTGTTCAAAGTAATGAGATAAGAGAGACAAACAGTAATAACCCTAAAAAGTCAGCTTTACTTCAGTGAGTGCTAGTTCTGTATTTCCACGATCAGTATTGAAGTAAGGAAAATAGGATGTGTCCTTGGTTTACTCTTTCCAACGCAGTGCACTCAGCTAAAAATCAAAGATTAACTCTGAGCAGCTAAAGCGAACAAATCCTACTAATTCATCAAAGCAAACACTGCAGAATTTAATCTGTTTTATGAATTTTCTGCTATTGATTGTTATGGCATGGTTGGGGCACAGGAGGTCATTTGTGAGCACTGAATTGCTAGTTGTGTGACAGTGGAAAAAAAAGAAAAAAACAAGAGAGAGCTAAAAGAGAGGTTACATTAAAGAAGATGCTAGAAGCAATTTTTGGAAGATGAATGTATGTCATCAAAATTAATGACAATAAACCTCCAATTAGCTGAATGTTTATGGAGAATTACAGCTTTATAAGGTAAATACATGTTTTCTCAAGGCAGAGGGTTGAGTAAGAAAAAATTACCTTGCAGACTGTAATAGGTTTATAGGTAGATGAATATTTTCTGTGAGTCAGGGCACGGTGACCTCACTGCTGGCAAATCTTTACAATAACTGTATTACTGCTTCCAAACAGCCATACAGACAATGCCATTTATGACCCTGTTCTCCAGAGTATCCCCCTGTTATAGGGCAAGGCAAAAATCCTGAATGTGCTGCTTTGTTCTTCAACAAACAGCTTAGTTTTTGTGCTAGAACAGAGGTTTCTTCTTCAGCTCAGTTTATGCAGTTCTGGCACAAATACATTTAAGGTGGGACTTCTAAACTTACTTAGTTTACTTTATTGAATGCCTCTGAAAACGTAAGTCAAAGCTGCCCTTGTTCCTTTTGCAATTTAGGCATACTAAAATACTTGAATTATGGAGTTATTAGGACAATTTACTCTGTGGAGATGTTAGAATTTTCATGCAGATTGCTTTTATGTGAAAGGTGGGGTTGTCTCTCACATGCTTCCTCCTGCAGTTAAGCACTGCATTTGCTGGCATTCACGAATGCTTGCAGTTTACCTTTTGGCTGCGTGTAGGAGTTTGAAGTCATTATGACCTTGAATATTAAAGAAAAGATCTCTCTTGAAAACCAAACAACAGAAAGAAAAAAAAAATAAAAAACACTTTGGCATTTTCTCTTAAGGTCTTCTCCACTTCCTATGCTGAAGCATGCAATTCTGCCCCTCGACCCCTTGAATATTTCGAAATGGCATCCATAGCCTCTCTTATAGAGGCACAGTGATGAGAACATAACCAATGCTAGGTCAGATCCAGTTACATCATGATCCTGGTCCTGGCCAGAAAACTGAGGGTAGAGAATACCACATCCTTCCTGGCAAACTGTCCTGCCTTCCTCAGCCAGGGATCTTCCTGAACTTGGAGCAGGCTCTCCACAGTCTTGATTAATGCCAAGGCTGGACTTACCCTCCATAAACTTGCTTAATTGCTTTTTGGAATTGGTGCTCTACAACAACAGGGTTTGTGTCATTTAGGTTCACAATTTAATTGTGCTGTGCAGGAAAAATGTCTTACAGTGTTCGTGTTAAACAATCTACCCAGTAATTTAGCCCCCCAGGCCTCTCCCCAAGCATCTTTTGAAAACTGTTGAAGGAGTTGTTGAGGTGCATTTTGTTTATTTATGTTGCTTACTGTATATTTCCCTTGTTGTTGGCGCTGCTCCTTTGTCAGCCTGGTCTTCTGCCATTTCTCTATAATTCATACTGTGTTGTTTTGTTGTTTGTTTGTTTTTTCACAGTTTCCTCTGATTTATCTTAATCCCATCATATTTCTGAGATGGCAATGATATTGTTATTCACCCTTTTGTAAAAATGAACAGGCATTCTGGATTACTCAGTTCTTCTATACCGATGAGAACTTGCAGAGTAGTGCTTTGGTTGCTATTTTTATGCTGCATGTATATATATGCAGTCTGACTTGTGTTGACTATTTGCAATTGAAGGTGTTCTTTGGTTTGTTTGTTTGGTTTTTTTTTTAACCTATAACTCTCTTTATTCACTCTGTTCAGTGATTTAGTGGCTTAGTGACTTACTCCAAAAGTAGTGACTCCTACTTATTTCCATTGAAGCTACAAGAAACACAAAGAGTACAATAACACTTTTTGGTAGAGGAAGTTCTCAGCTACAAAACACTATTTTTTAACATGATCACTCCCCAATAGCTATCCTTTTTTACCAGCAAGAACCTTCATGTTGTGCCCTTAAAAATCTGCATGGCTGTCTGGAACATGGTTTGTCTTTCGTATCATTGTCCCACTGCTGAAACACACCATGCACCCCTCACTGAGCTCTCATCCACAGTTTGATCTACGTAAGTGTTCAGCAAGTGTTGAAGAATGTCAGCAGGTGCCCTTTTTTCTGCATGGAGCAATTCAGTGGTGCACCTTTGGTTCGTATGCACTTCCACATCAGATGCCTTTGTGTCACGCTGCCCCTCTGCTGCCATCTGTCATACAGAAACATGAAACAGAACATTAGCCAGCAAGTTCAACCTCTGCCATACCACCACCATCTACCCCTGCCATCATGGGCCAAGATAACAATATAGGAGGTATTACTTTTGGTCCAGCCCTTGTATATACATCAACTTTTACGAAGATTTTACTTTAGAGGGGGGAAGGGGAGGCATGCAGGGAATGGAAACTCTCACCTTTGTCATACATAGCATTATCTGTGCTGTTCTATCCTGGCATGAATGGAGCCATGTGTTCCTTGCAGGCCTCCTTGGTTCCTGAATTTTTCCCAGTAAAGCTTTCACCTTTCTCTCTGCTGCATTTCTCTGCACGGGGACTGCTCTGCTGGGGAGGAATTATTTTTATTATTATTTTTTGTTTAATGAAGGCTTTTGTCCCACTCAGTACTCCATAATCTCCCTCCCTTTTTCTGAGATCACTCTTATTCTGAAGGCTGTGTTGTATTTTCAGCCCACGTAACCGAAGACAAATAGCTATATATGTTGCTTGACCCAGATCAGAGGCTAGACACCAACCAGCCTTTCCTTAATTCGTTTTTTCCCTGCTTTGATCCCCACTGATGTTTATTTTACATTTATAGCAATCTCCAAGACATTTAGCAAAGGCTTTCGATATAAGGTGAATTCCAAAATCCATAGCTTTTCCTCATAACATGTTTTTGAACTGAAATCCTCTTGAAAGGTCACTTGAAGGCTTGAAATACTTCAGCATTTAGATTGTTGTTGATTTTTCTAATGGCAATTGACTAGCCAGTAAGTTCTTCTACCAAAAACGGCATGAGTGTATTCTGTATTTTCTTTTCTTGTAAAACCCACTGAACTTCTATAATGTTGCTGCTGGTACAACTGCAGGATGTACAGATGGGTGCTCATGGGAATGACCCATTTATCAGGATAACTAGTTTAGAGACTGTTGTGCAGGGGAGAAGTTACTTTGTATGTGTGCATTGTGGTTAAAAGAAAACACTAATCTATATCTAAATGTTTATGATGAGTGATTCACTTTCACAGAAGATAGACATGGCAGCATTTAAGTTACAATAGCTGTGTGCTTCCCAGTGTCATTCTGTGTTGACTTTATCACTGGCTGCTTGTTTGTATGTGGTTTCAAGTGAATAGGCTTGCTCATCATACTAATTATGTGGTTTTTAGTTGTGCAGTTGACTGTGGATATGTTGTAGGGGATAATTAATTCATAGCTCAAGTCTTGGTTTGATATCCTGTCACCAAAACTGGCTGAAATGAGAATTAGTGAGTTCATGATTCTACTGGTAATCTCAAATAACGTGTAATTTTACAGGCATTTTATGACAGATTAAAACACTAAATTCTCTTGGGGGTGGGGAGGGGGGGGGAAGCATTATCATATAGCTAGAATCTTCAGTCTTATTTCAGTGTTGATCTGCTTATGTGTGTGTTTGATGCAGTTTTAATTAGTCTCCTTTAAGCAGTATGATAAAGTGTGTAAATTTTCATGTGTCATCTTGGTTACTGTTTTCTCTTTGAAATCAGTATGTCTTTGCTGCTCTGCTTTTAGTTTGTCCTTAAAATACTTTTGCATTTAGCTTTCAGGCTTTAATGATCCAGCTTTGCATTGAAAAAATGCAGAGTATTGAGTTATGGTAGAAAAATATCAGGCAGTGATTGTTTGTTTTTTTTTTCTTGGGAGAAGATAGATCATGAAAATAAAGCAGTCACTGTTCAAAAGTTAACTTCAGGTTTTTGGCTTCTCCAATACAAAGTGCTAAGTTTTTTCATGAAAATGGATGATCAGAAGCACTTTGGGGAACTCAGAGGCAAAAATAAAATAGCTCTGTGTATCCCTCTTTGAAACATTTAAATTAAAAACAAAGCAAATTATGTGTCTTTTACTGGAAGAGAATTAGCTTTGTCAGAGGCAATCAGCATTTATTATAATTTCTGCATTTGGAGAAACAGATTTAAAAAAAACATACTATTTTGAACTTTGTAGTGTTTGCCACAGTTAAATAAAGCCTTATCCTTTGAAGAACATTTAGTAGTTCTTTTTATGTTTGTATTAAATGTTCTGCAGTGCTATGTAGTTTTGTACCATCTTCTACTTGGCAGCCGCACAGCAGCTGTTTACTCACTGTCTTTTGATTAATTCTCTTGCTATTCCAGCATGTAATATACCTCATTTGTTTAGAGAAAGGGAATACATTTCATATTTAAAAACCCTTTTACTGCAGTTACTGCATCTTTGCAGATTTAATTAGGTCTCAGTCCCTTCCAAATCATGCAAGTCAAAGGTCCCGTCTTACTTGTCCCTGGGGCATCGTTACAAAATGTCCCCAGATGGAGTCTAGTTTCTAACTGATGACTTTACCATATAGGGGCTAATTATTTTTAATCTTACACATTGATGGGACTGTGTTTTATGCCTCTGAGCCACTGAAACTGCTAACTGCCAAATTATCCTCCACTGTAATACGCGGGTTATGTCTCCATAAAATGGACTGACTTCACAAATGACAGTCCCTTCCTACCAAGCCCTTGCATTTTGAGCCGTAATTATTTCTGGCACTGGGCTCCATCCGATGAGCCCTCGTTAATCCGCATTATTATCTGGGATAAGCCGTGAGTGCCTGGCTGCAGGCACAGGCCTAGGCCCCGCTTTGTGGGGCAGCAGCACTCAGCCCGGCCTCCAACTGCTGCCTTTCCTTTTTATGAGCAATAGCCTCCATGGGGTCTTTAAAAGAAATGACTCAACACTTACACCTTCTGGAAGGGAAAACCTGTATTTTGAGGTCTATAACGCATGAAGGTGTCAGAAGCCTAATCTAGTATAAGCTGCCTTCAGTCAGCCCTCTTAAGCGCCGGGGAAGAGAAATGAATATCTAAAAAGCACCAAATAGCTACAATTGTACTTGGATTTCATGGCTGTGTGTGATAGAGGTCAGTAACATAAAACTGTTTATTTCATCACAGAAAGCAGTGCCTGTTATCAGAACTTGCTGAAGGTGAAGGTATTGGAAACTCCTCGTTTAAGTGACCCACTCCATTACAGGCTCTCTTTGCACTCTTGGGCTTCCTGCCCTGCTTCTCTCTGTCCCTTCTGCCCCAGTTCATGAGCTGCTTTTGGGGTTAGCTCCAAAGAGCAACAGAGCATGACTTTGTAATAATTTGGGTTTAGTGTCTTCCAAACCTTAATCCAGTAACGACAAACCAGAAGCTGTGTCAGGAAAGCAGGGGGCTCGGAAGAATAAACTTTGGAGATAGTGGGCCTTCGTCTCTGTTTCAGGGAAGTCAGTAACACCTTACTGACTTAGAAATTACTTTTTAAATCAGCAGAAAACTAAACGACAGTGTAGTCTGAAGGAGAGTGAGCATTGCAAAGCCCAGCACTATCCAAGTGCTGCCACCCCCACAGGCACTGACTGGTAGCCAATGTACAGAGGCATTGGTTCTCTTTTTGGGGACTTATTTTAGTAAAGGAAGATTGAAATGCAAAACCCCACCCCATGAATAATGTGGATTAATAAACTTTCCTTAAAAGTTGAGTGAAGTAGATAATTCTATGTTTATATTACCTATCAGCATTAATATTACGACCAACATGTTGATCCCAATATTACTGTAACTAATGCAGTAATATATCTAGAGAAATAAGGCAGTACTAAGTCACTGTGACAGATACTAGACTGATCTTCCAAAATAATCCTTTCAGTCTAGAGTATGAGCAATGTCTTTACCCTTTTACTTTAGACAATAAAAGTCACCTGCTGAGTGTTTTGTTCATTTTCATTATAGACACTGTCACCTCACTAATCATCCAAACTGTATTTATTTATTTTTAAGTGTGTCTAAATTTTTTTTCTTTAGAAGGTCAGTATCCCTAAAGCCTGTGATTTGGCTTAAGAGTGCTGTGATGTTTAACCCAAATGAGCATAAACTTGGTCATGCTATTGTCTGCTGCTCCAAGTCTCTGCAGTGCACTTATGTGTAGCACTGATATGTGCTATAGGATTGCAATTAACAGAATGTATCAAGCAATGTGCAATTGCTTGATATATCTACAATGTCCTGAATTTGCTTTTTCTTTCTTGTACTTGAACTTAGTGTTTTGAGCAATTAAAGCAGGACACGAATCTTGTGCTGATCTAATGTTGGATTCAATTGGTAGGATTTTAATTTACAGTAAATATTTCAGTTGTAAAAGTTGGCCTTTTACTCTCAACTCTCCTGAATAATGCAGCACTCTATAGTATCAATACCTGTGTATAGACATCTGTTTATCATTCTCACTAACGAAATTGCATGAATGTATCATGGTGAACAAAGAGCAAAATCTCTAAGCCCCAACAGGAGAGTAGATGTCTGTAGCTTAAAACGAATGGTGCTATATAGCAACCCTGTCTGCATCCTCATGGTGGGGCAGCTGTCAGTGTGCTCTCAGTACAAATTTAGGTGTGCCCTAGCAAAGAGTAAACTGTTCTCTGTTTTTCCTTTAGACTAAAAAGTCGAATCAATATGATTTTTTTTAAGTAGAAATGAAAAATTACCCATTGCAAACAGATGAATAATAGCTTAAACCACTCCCTGCCCTGGAAAACAATGGAAAGCAGTAGAAACAACAGCAAGGAATCCAATAAGGACATCTACCCTAACCTGTCAGCCCCCAGAATTAAGAAATAAAGATTATGTTGTGCTGTCAGAAAGGGAAATATAGGGCACATGCTGCTTGGAGGAGAAGTGAAATCTTTTCATTCTAGACAGAGGGATAATATGGTCTGGCTAAAACTGGAGTGCTTCACTCTCATAGCTACCTGCAGTGGTTTTGTAGTGTCTGGCCAAAGGGCAGAGAGTGATGAGAGCTGTATTTTCAAAAAAGATTCAGATATCAGGTGGAAGGTGTTCACATTCACTGCCAGTCATGTTGACTCATTTAGTAACACATGGGCACAGTGTACATGCACGTCTTTTGCAAGAAGGTCATGTTAATCACTGGAACTTTCTACAAGAAAATACAGAATGTTCCAAAGGATTTTTTTTCTGTAGGGTTTTCATTAGGGTTAGAGAAAGCAAGGAAGGGAGAGTCATGCTGTGTGTGTTCCACAGGGAGCCAGCCCAAAGAGCATGGAAACTTTGAAATAGAATTTATGTGAGGACCACGGCAATGCAGATAGAGTCTTATATGGAGTCCTACGTCTAATCTAAATTTCCAGTTTCCCTGGTGGAAAATTCCCCCCAAATCTCTCTTTTGCCGGGGTGTGTGTGCTTGTACTGGCTCTTTGCCTGAAGATGAATCTCTCTTGTTGCACAAAGGCACTTGCGCTTGGCCTGAGGTTGAGCAACACCTGGTACACAGGAGTTATCCAAACTGAGCATCACACTGAGCAGAGGGTATATCCTGCATGGGAGCTCTTAGCATCTCCTTTGCTAAGCTTGAAAATGCTCTTTAATGTCCTGTGGCTCATTCTGCGGCTTCTAGTGGGAGAGTTTAATGGCAGCTAATGTTGGAGAGAATGATAGTGACGACCAAGAGATTTTTGAAAGCACATTCAGCACAGTCTGTCTTCTCTAACTTCTGAATGTGAAGAGACTCTTGGGATCAATTCTCATCCCAGAGCACCCGGCAGGAAGGCTGAAATTGAGAGGGGCCAGGATTTGGCTGGAGAGCTGTGATGGTTGCAGAGTGCTGCTGAATTATATAATGGCTTATGCACTGGCTGCGGATCAGAGATTGTTGCTGAACAGAACAACTGTAGGACAAACAAAGTGGTGGTGGTAATCATCTGTAACAACTTAATTTTGCCTTTGGTAGATAGTTACTTCAATGCTTTGTTATACCAGTCAAAGCTGTTCAATTATTACTTTACACCACATTGTTCCAGGTATTCTCTGCAGTAAAATGTAGGTTTCCAGCACCATGTCTATCATAGCAGGCAAATTTAGAAGATGACTACTCCAGCTATGATTTGCTATGTGACTTCAAACAGGGCAGATGTTGTATGTGATTATGTCTAAGGTGCAGCAGTACTGAGGTCAAGCAGTTGCAGTATCACTAGGTTAGTCTTCAGCATTTACCTTAATGGTTTTGAAAATCCTCTCAGATTCTATAATCTTAGCATGAGCTTTCTGTATTTTCTTTTTTTATATACACTAAGAGGACGAAAACAAAAAGATGAAACTGAAAATACAGGCTACCTAAAAAGAAGCAGTTTTGTGAGGAGCAGAGCTGGTGAAGGCCATGAGTCCGTACCCAGAGTCTCCCCTTGGTGCTGCTCTCTTCCCTGCATCTCCTCACTATCCTTTTTTATCTGTCCCCAGTGCCTCCTTACTGCTCCTGAACGGGAGCTGTGGTCCCTCTGGAGGCACTGTGGGTGACCTGAGTGACCACTAAGAGTATTTGTCAGTCAGTTGTGATTTGAAGAGAGGAGAACCAGTGCACTTCCCTCTGAGGGTGGCCTTTTGTTTCTACAAAATCATTTATTCTATTTATTTACTTACTTGTACAGTGAGATAAGCTTTTGACCCTTCTGTTACATTGGTTGAAGCAACCCACGAGATCCAAAGCCCCAGATTGGAGACATGGAAGGACTGAACATATAAAGTTTGTTCTGAAAATCAAGTTAAAATTGGAACCAAGTAGAGAGCACAGTAGAAAGATGTTTTGTTTTCTTTTTCTTTTGTCGACTTCTTTTTTTTTTTTCTGTTATTTTTAATTGATTCACTGGTAGTAGTTAATTAGGATAAAAGCCAGGTCTTCTAAAACATAGGGACAAATTTAATGCAAGCATAACTGTGCCTTGCTATCCAGATATGTATTTATGGATGTAGGTATGTGAATGACTTTATTCATAGGAGTGGCTCCTGGGAAACAACTACTGTGAATATAACTACTCACATTTTGAAATATTTCCCAGATGGGTTTTGCATCAAAAGGTGCTGGGGAGTTCATGTGCGTGTTATGAATGTAACACCACAGAACAGGGAAATATTGCTGCAAATAAAGCAAAAAGCATTTTCTTACCCATCTGTCGCAGATCTGATGTTGCTGAACAGAATAATTTGGTAGAAAAGCTTCTGGTTGTGCACAAAAAAAAAAAAAAAAATGGCGTCTACAAACAACCAGGAGTTTTGGGTTGTTGCTAGGCAGCAGGTTATTTCTTCTTGGGAAAGCAGCCGTGGCCACTGGGTATGGCTGTGCTGCTGGGGCTGTGGGTGCATGGGTTTCAGGTGATGTCCACCGCCAAAAGAGAGCCTGAAAACTCTTAATGCCATTCCTTTCCAGCCAGTAATTAGAAAACACTAAAAGTTAAGGTTCAATTTTATCTTTCAACTACTATGTTTCTGTTTGAATCTCTAGAATGATCTGTGTTTCTAAACCTACTGCAGTGGAACTCAGAAAGAGTGATTTTCATGACCAAACAAAGCATGGCTGCGTGGTGAAAACACTATAAACAAAGATTTGTTTTACCATCCCCTCAAAAGGTAAATGTAGGTTTTATCTCACCAACTGGAAAGTTTTATGTGGTAGAATAATCACCACGTCCAGTTGTGTGAAGTGTGGTTAGATTTAGAGTTGAGGCGGGTCGATGGCAACTGAAAACAGTGGGAGCTGTGTACTCGTGAATTATGTAAAATAAAACTATTAGCTTCGTCATTGAGCTAGAGCCTTGGAAGTCTAATTTTTTTGGGCTTTGCACTTATTTAAATCCTAGCTATTGTGTTTTTACCCTGTGAGCACTGAATTTTTCTTTCAGTTCTAGCCTACTGCACCCAGTATAATCAAGCAGTTTCTGATGTCTGCAATCACATCAGTTAATGTGAATGACTTTCCAGAAAGAAATAATATCTCAAGTATTATACAAAACTGAATGCTTCTATTATACAAAAGTAACATGAAAAGTCTATATTAAATCTGGTGTGACTGGTGCTGCACTGAGTTTAGTTCCATTGTACAAATCCTTTAGCGCCAAATTTGGCTCATGCAAACATCCTGTCTTTTTTTTGGGTCGTTTTTGTTTTGGAAACAGAATTGGACTAATATAGATGTGCATTGGAATCAATTATCTTGATATCTTGACAAAAGTATCTGTACCCACAGCATCTATCACCACTGTATTAAGAGTATTAACAGGAAAGAAAATCAATAAAGCAAAACCCCCGCAGCAAGGATATATATAAAGTCACAAAATGCACACATAGCAGACAGTGCACAGGTTTTCTCTTGTCAACTTTACAGCTTCATATCTTAATGTTATGCTCTTACAAAAGCAGATGAAATGTAAGAAATATTGAATTACCTCTAGCTCCTATTATGCATAATCAGCTTTAGGCAAATTCACAGAGTTTATAATTGCTACCAGTTCTGGGTAACACTGGTGGAATTTTTGTTTAGAAAACTCATTTGTACAATCAAATTTTGTGTATGTTATGACCTTCACATGAATGCACGCAGTAATGTTAGAATAACTCCTCGTAAATACACGTTTTGGCAACAGTACTGTTTTTCCTTTGTTTGCTTATGCATAGTATTTGTTGTGTTAACCATCACTGAAGAATTTTTTGGCTATCTTAAACATTCCTTGTGCTTTCAGAAATGGATGTCGGTCACTAAAGTACGGATGTCTTGGTAGAACAGTGGGAAGGGGACTTTGAGAATGGTAGAGGGTCCCTTCTAATACCTCTTTCTGTACAAAATGTTCCTATTACTTGTGTTTTTATATTGACATATGCTAAATAAGGTACAAGAGATTCTACAGGAAGAAATGTCTTGGGTGGGAGGAAGCCAACTTTGACAACAAGTTGTCACTGCCCTTGTACTGTTGCTAGTGCTTTCTCATGTCCCTTACCTCATTTGGGGGATGGAGCACCTTGTATTGGAATCAGACTTTGAAGGATTACTTATAGAGATGTCCTCATATCCTAAGGGAATTTGTTAGTTGCTTTGCTTTGCAAAATCCTCTTTGGAAAACTTGTCCAAATTCCATTAAGTATACACTTCCCAGAATCCCAGTGAAACATGTGGACAACATTGCTTTTGTTTTAGCCGTGCAGAGACAGTCCACCAGCCATCAGAGTGGGGAAGCTGTGGAGCTTTTAGGACTCCACTTCTTATTTAACCAGCGCTGGTGAGCTCAGTGACTCACTCTGTGTCCCATGTTCTTCTTTCTGCACCCACAGGAATGAATACCTGTGATGTTTATGACATCTCTTCCATTTCTACAATGAAAGTACTGAAGAGAAATAATGGAAAAGTATGATTCTGCTATTATGTGATATTATCCTTCATCATCATCCAATCCAATTCACTGTGCCTTAGATATCCTCCCTCTAATAACTTCCCTTTGAGCTTCCCCATTCTATTCCTACTGTATTTTACAAAGGTCTCTGAAGAGATCCAGTTGGGAGCTCCAGTGTCAGACGGTGTTATTTAGACTAAAGAAGTGGTATCTATGTCAGTTTAAATCTTCCTGTGTGCTCCCATTTGAGCCTTTGGCCCGAGTTATGCCCACACTGCTGGGCTTCAGCAGGTTTGGTGAGTTAGTCGGTGCTTTCAGGAACTGAGATTTGTTAGTGCAAGCTTATGCTGCCTAGAGAAACCTAGGTATGCATTCCTCCCCAATACTACTGAAAATTAAAACAGCTCCCCTCCCCCATAAAAAAGAAAGAAACAAACACAAAGTAATAAATATAAAACAAACAAAATATTTGTGGAGCAGGGCAGAGAGAAAAGAGAAAGTGAAGAATCTGCTCCATTAGCTCTGTGTGCGTGTGTTTGTGTGATGGATATGCTGGGGGAGATTCCTCACTTTATTAGGTGAAGATAAAGAGTAATAGCAGTGCATAATGAAAACATGATATTTTTCTCTTATGCATAGGTGTCACGATATAATTCCTGTGCTCTTTCTAGCCCCCCTGATGAGCACCTTGCTTCTAATGGCATGGATAATGAGAGATTTATGACTTCTGGCTTTTTGATAGCAGACCAGAACTCATTTGTCCGTTCCGTGGCGGATCCCGTAATCATCTCTGCAGGCAGTCAGCCACAGTTTCAAGGTGTGCAAGCAGGGAAAGATAATTCAGTTAACAAATCTCATGATGCTATTTCTAATAGAAGGCAATCCATCCTGACATCTTAAAAAAATATTTCTCTGTTTTATTTACATAATGAATCCTGATCAGACCAAAATGATCTCAGGCAGTATTGCTTAGACTGATTGGAAAAACCTTCCCCGCACAGCTACTTTAAAATACTGTTATCTTTGTACAACTGTGTTGAAATGCTTTCTTTTGTGGTGATGTACTTGTTTGTACTGGGCTTGACTTTTTTCGCTGCAAGAAAAGAACTGGCACATCCTTTCTCTCCCTTTAAATCTCTATTGCATTTTGACCCCCATTGTAAGTTGGTGCCTGGTACTTGTAAGAAGAAGTGCAGCAAAAAAATGCTGTAACAGGACTGATGTACTCTCCCTCTGCCATCTTCTCTTGATGGGTGAGTACAGCGTGGTTTCTAGCTTTGGTTGAGTTTCCAGGATGACGTGTTTCTCAAGTACCTTAACTTAGAAAAAAATTCTGTCTATTCTTACATGAAGGTAGTTGTCAAATCCTGAGGAGGTGAAAATCAGGTGAATTTTTATGAGAACACATGAAGAAATCAAAATCCACATGTGGCTATGAGGTCACCTTCCTTCCTGTTTGTGCCTTTGCCCCATCTTCAGGGGGATCCTGCCCTCAGATCATCATCAGTATGACACCTTGCCTCTTCCTAGGACTTAACATCACTTCTGAAGTTTTAGGACAATGTCCCTAAAGGATGACAAGACTATGCCTGTGCCAGCATCTTCTGGGGATGCATCATGCTCTCCACTTACAAGCAATCTCAACGTTCTCCAGCAGATCCCCTATAAATCAATTTAATATCAGCAGGAACATAAGTACAATGAGGGATTTTCAACACTTATCTCTCTCTACTTTTAGTACTGTGTCTATGAGCTGTAGCTTGGTTGTTGGAGATTTATTTGAGAGTTGACATCTCTCTGCAATTTTATGATGTTGTTTCTTTATGACACACGAAGAAGACCAAGAGAAGTGGGTTTGGTTCTGGTGTTTATTCTGACTTGGCTTTCCTCTTAGGCATTTCTATAATGTCTGGATAGTTTTTCTGGATGACTCACTTCAGAATTCAGGAAGTGAATAATGATCTCTTCCAGCCCTTATGGAGAGGGAGAGCAGTGAATCTTTAATGATGACTCTGTTTTCCTCATGGCTTCCTCAGGTATTTGAATTAAATAAGCCATAGAAAATTCAGATATATACAATGTTCTAAACAGAGTGAAGTATAAATGAATGTCTCCAAGTTGGTTTTAACAATATGGTTTATCTGAAGATAGCTTAATGGAGGAATAATATGTACCAGAATTAAAAAAAAAGGCTTAAAAATATTTTAAGTTCTGACAAAGACATTGTATTAACAGAATGCTCTTGTGCTTGACCCTACAGTCAAGCCATCAATGTCCTTTAGCTCCTAGATCCTGAGGGGGAAATTTGAGTCTCTTTGGGTAACTGTTGGACCTGGGAGGGAGCCCAAGACTCTGTGGAGGTCTTTTAGATGATGGGATAAAGATAAAGATCTAGAAAAACAATCATTTTTTACTTCTCTCCTTCTCATACCATTGTGTATGTTCTGCAGAGTTGTTTTATGGTGTTTTGAGGGAAGTTTGAAGAGTTCAATTTGAGGTGATGCTGGTGGCACAGATGGGACCTCAGACGTGATCGGCATGGTTCTTTGAGCAGAACAGAAGAGATCAGAAGTGCTGACATGAGTTTGAAATTTGTCAGCATATGAATAGTAGATGAATAAAATATGCAACTTTCATGACAAAAACCGGAGAGGAGGCCAGGACCAGTGCTCTGAAGTGATTCCAGCCCTTCCTGGTGTCACTCTGGATGTCACCAAATGCCACCCCTGCACAGCAGCCTGCAGGATTTCCAGCAAAGACCTGAAACAATGTCAAAATAGTATTATCTGTAGCTTGTTTTCACATATGTCTCGAAGTTTGTACAAAATCTTTATTGGCTGCAGACCAGACTGTCCTGTGTGTGCTAAATAATCACAGTGCACTATTTTTCACCAGCACCCTCACCTTTGCAATTTATCTGCAAGCTGAGTTCTGAGTACATATTTTCTGAATCATTATCTGAGCCCGCTGCCAGTTGGCCTGAGGCAGACATCCAGGCACTCGAGACTGGGAGAATTGGTTCCAGCTGCACTCTGTAATTAGGAAAACCCTGGTCTGTAGCCGGATGTCCAGATGCCTTGCCAAGGAGCATATCATTAGGTTCAACAAAGAGTACTGGGGGTGGGGGCAGGGGACTGAAAACAGCAAGAATGCAATAGGACAAAGTTTATATGACAGCGTTTGCTCCTTCGTTCCTTATCACGTCTTTCATTTGTAAGATGGAGTGATGGGTCACAGTGGGAAGGAAAGGTCTGGGGAGGTTAAGCAAATCCTCAGAATTTCAACTCAAAAATAAGTTTCTCATGATCCCCACAGAGTTGGAAAGTATTTGAAATGCTGTTTGTTTCATGCTTTTGCATCAAGACTGAACTTCGCATTCTATGTGCAACAAGAGTTACAGTGCAATGTGTTTTGTCAGCAATGAGAATTTCCATGAGCATTCTACTTGGGACACATCTCAGCTAAACCCTTGTGCTCCTAAAAGAGTTGTCATTGCAAAGGCAGATTCAAGCTCTTTCATAAGAGTTTTTTTGTTTTGTTTTATTGATGTTAGTTAACAAACGTAAAGCTACCAAGTTGGTACTTAATATTGGGAAAGTGGCTGAAGCTTTTGCCACCACTATCATTTATTTAGTCTCTTTCAGCAATCAGATTGGATGATTTACCGAAAGTCTGAGGATTGTGAAGGAATAGAATGTCTGTAGTAATATGAGAATGTTATTGCACAGGATAGGGTACAAAAGGCAACAAGAAAATCTGCTCTGGATGATTTAGCAAAGAAAATGCATATTTCCTTCACATCTCCAGAAACAGCTATTTTTCTTAAAGTCAAACAAGAATTAACTAATATATTTCAAAATGCCCGTGTGAAATTGGAAGGTGTTACCTACAGATTATCAACCATTACAGGAGGTTGCTTTGTTGAGAATAATTTACAGATTATACACCATATACTGTGTGGACTTTGACAATTTGTTCTTGTTTGACCTTGTAGCACTCAGTAATGTCTTTTGCACTGAAAATACATTTGAATGAACTTCATAAAAGAACATCTGGCAAAACATGGCTTTCTGGATCTGATTTATCTCCAGCCAGCTTTCTGGATTTCTTTGCACACGAGCTGACATTCACAAATTGATATTCTCCCATTGTAGCACAGGAGAACTCTATCTCTATCTGTGGTTTTCTTACCATAAAGTATTTGAGGAAAATGGCTGATAGCAAAGTTTTTGCTTTAATTACATCTGTTTTGTTTGTGAAACCTCTGGATTCCTTGATATCTTGCCTTAACTCAATCCAGCAACCTTTTCCTTATCCTTCTCTGCAAGTTATTTCCCATCTAGTTGTTTAAAAATGTAAGACAGCATATGTTTTCATATCCAGGCTGTCACTGTGAAAGTATCCCCATGTATTCACCAGGGTAACAATATGCTGGCAATTCTCTTTCCATAGAGCCCACCTGGCAGTAACCTTCTTTGCTGCAGCACCTCCTTTACACCTTGCATCTCAACCGTGAGGAGCAGGCTCTGAGGGCATCTGACCCATGGGTTTTGCCAGCACATGCTGTGGTCTTGTTCACTGCATTTTCATCAGTTAAACAGTGTGTTATTTCTTTGTAAAGATGAATAAATGAAATTGCAGTGAGCCCTCCACTCCAGCTATTTTCTGGATTCTCTTTTTTCCTCCCTTCTATGGCTAGTGAGTCCAGATGTTTTCTCTGTTCCTCAAAACTTTCTGTGGCTCAAGGAGAAGGGCAAATATTTTTTCCTTCCAGCTATGTGTATATACAGCAGCATTGGTGTTTCGGAGCTGTATGAGTGAGTATACTTTAGAAAAGGAGGAAGTTCATCAGTCAACCTGTTTCGTGATTGCTGTCCTGTGATGGGATTCAAGGGCATCTGCTGTTGGAGGATAGACCTGACACATTCTCCCTCTTTCCTTTCTAACCTTTAGCTGTACCCAGACTCATGCATGAAGCCTGCCATGATGGGTGCATAAAAATCGATGCTTTTTTAAAGGGGAGGTGATTTTAATTTCTTTTTTAATGTAATGCTACACATAAACTGAAATTCTGCTTACTAAAAAGCTATCATCTTCTGTATCAGGCAGCCTAAGTAAGAGAAGAAGGAAAAGATCTTACCGGTGTTGTGGCTTGATTTGAAGAAACAGCCAGTAATGTCACAAGACTTCAGTCCAGATAGGGAATTTTTGAGACTCTCAGATGTTTATTGCCATATAGAAAGTAATGTAATTTCTAGCTTAACGACTGACAGCCAATGCAATGCACCATTGCAGTGTCCCAGATTCTGTGTTACATGGCAATTAGTTCTTGTAAAAAGCTGCAGCAGAGCTAGCCCTCACAGGAAAAAGTACTGATCACAAGCTGAGAGATTGATGTAATAGGTACCACTGAACTGGAAATGACATAATGCTATTTGTGAGTACGATTCAAAATTACAGTAGTTCTTTAAATGCAAAGACAACTTAGTCCAAAATAAAGGAGTCTTATAGCATCTAGTCCATTAACGTGCCCGTTTGTGCTCTCAGGTTCTGCAGACCAGGCAGAAGGGAAGTTTTTTGAAGCTGTTCCCCCATCTCCCTTGCTTACTCCATGTATGTGCCTACTGCCAGGTGAACCAGTGGCGGAGAGATGCAAGCTGTGCTCAGACCTATCCAAGTTGTGCAATTGTCCCCAAATGTGTCTCTGTGACAGAATCCTGGCAGAGCCCAAACCCTTCTCCTGAGAATGGGGGAAACGTGATCCTTCCCGTGACCAGCTCCCAGGGCAGGCAGATCACTTACCAGAGCACTCTCCCTCCTGCTTGCACTCTGCTTAAAGCCTCATTTTATCACTCTTCTCCTCCAGGACACCGGTGATAACATTTCTTTCCTTGTGCTTGTTTCCAAGGAGCAGCATGGAAGCACTGGGGCAGTAACAGGACGTGCACAGACCAACAGCATGAGAGTGCTGCGGAGAGAAAGCCGAGCTCTGCGGAGGTAGGATGGATAAATGATAGGTAGATAAGAGTCAGCAAAAAGAGTTTAGATTTAAAAACAGGCACTGATCGCTGAACAGTGTGTTTAGACTTGATTTTCTTTCCCTGCACTCAGCTTATGTAGCCAAAAAGACGAATAAAACAATGGCTAAGGGATTGTGAGGCAGTGTGCTGTTGTTGAGGAAAAAGCCCACACGTTTTGTTGGGGAAAAAAAAAATAGTAGTTAAAATCCTCCCAGGAGTTTGGATCAAGTGGTATCCCAATTACCAGTACGCTGTCTCAGATGTTCTTGGGATAATGTTTGAGGTTTTCTGTTCACCACAATTACTTGGTGTAAGTGCATGCTTTTTCCACAAGATGCAGTGAGGCTTGAAAACTCCCAGAGAACATAGGATCATCAGTTGGTCAAACCTAAAAGACTCACTTCTCTGCCAGGAGCTGGGAGGAGGGAAGAGTATGTTTACTCAAGCAGCAAAAGAAGAAGTGAATTACCTAAAATTTGTATTTGAGGCTAATAGAGATAAGTTCTGACATGCTTTTGGACTCTTGCAAGAAGTTTCCATCCATACAGCCCCTTACAGAATAAATAAACGTCAAATCAGCTCGTACAGCAAGAGCTGCATCCGCAGAATAAAGTGTATCAAGGAACCTTCTTCAGGGCTTGTAAAAATCTCAGGGAAGTTGAGAGTTTTGGAAGTCATGCAAAGGTCTTAAACCTATAGGTAGATGTAAATGCAGTGCGGAAAACATAAGGCAAATGTTTTTACAAAGAAGGAAGAAAATGCTTTCCCTGGGGCTGCGAAATTATTGAATTGTCAAAACCACAGGCAGCTGATTTAAGGAGTAGATAAAATTTACCTGACGTTTCACCTCGTTAATAAACTCTTGATCCAACTCCACTTATTTGGGTTCCCAAAACAGCCTTCCCAAGAGCTACAAAAGGAGCCATTATTCTGTGTTATTTCCATGCACAGGGGACTGGAGCTCAGCAATGGCTTTTCCCTTGGGCTTCAGAGCAGGGTGAAGTACTGGTTAAGCACTGGCATTGATTAGCAGATGATATAGATGCCCAGAGGTGACTGTGATGAATGCACAATAAGCAGGAGCATTACAGGGAAGCAAATGGGAGCTAAACTCTTAATTTAATTGAATGGACTTTCATTACAGAGCAAATCCTCATATTTTGCATAACAGTTCAGTGGGGTTTTTATCTGTCAGGATTGCAATATCTAGAAACATGGGGCAGAAGCAATCTAACCAGCTTAATGCAGCAAAGAGATGCTTTATGACATACCACATATGTGATGAGCTTTGTGGATGATAATAGCAGGAGATTTTATACTCAGGTTTACTCTCTGTTAAATAGCTTTAACATAAAAACACCACTTTTGTCCCATCATATGAAGCAATATATGATCTATGAAGATGTTTCTTGCCACACTCAGAACTGTGAATCTGGGCCACTGTCAGTCAAGCTTGGACAATGTGGTTTTGCATCTGATGAGCGAGAAGGAACTAATGAATTAAAATTGTACTTGTAGCACTTGTAGGAAATGATATCACTTTTATCAGAGGGAACATGGAGGAGTTTTTCCTTATTTACCCATAAGGTTGTAGAGCATCAAGGACTCTGATGCCCACGAGCTCTCTGCAGCACATGATGGCACGTGTGAATCTTCAGGCTAATGATCTGTAACTTACTTGAGTGTGTTAAAAGTCTAGCAGGCCGTAAGGAAAGAGCAGACTTCAAAGTTGTCAATGCCTTTAACTTGTCAATTTTTAAAAAGCATGGCAGTCACAAATCCCAATAGCAACAATGGGTTAAATGCTGAAATTAGCAGTATTGGATACACGCTTTTATTTCAAATGTATTTTTACACTGGATAAGGTTTTCACTGGAGCCTCCCAGAAAATTCACAGCTGATTTTAAGAATGTGTGCTCTAAAATGAGGGAGGAAAAAGCAGTATATATAGAAATTTAACAAGAGATCTTGAACAAAACTGTCATGTGTGACAGATGAGAAATAGTTGCACATATTATGGTAGAATATGTTGATAATTTGAATCTTTTTGTTTGCAGGAATCTCTGTCATCAACAAATAGAAAATTGATTTCACCAATAGTCATTTCACAGTTCATTGATGAGAAGAAATCGAAAGAAAATTGTCCTGCTTTGCTGACACAGGCTGTGACCCCCCAGCCCGGTGCTTGCCACACAAAGCAATCTTTGGCTAATCATCGTTCAGTAAACATTAACAGCACATTTACGGTACTTCCCAGCCGACTAGAAATTCAGACATCCTTAGATGATACCACCTCTCCACCAGACTGTCCCATCACAAGTGGAAAACGGTGTCAAAAGCAGCAGAAGGGGTTTGCATCCATAACTATTACAGCCAGGCGTGTCACTGCGGCCTCCAGTGACCCAACCTGGGGACCCAGGGCTGTGCCAGAGCCCCATGCTGTGTCCCCGACCTCAAACAAGATCCCCTCTGCCCTCCACCAGCGACTTCCACCTGACCAGGCAAACTCCAAAGTCCCTCCATCAGGGGTTACTGATTCTTGCTCAAAATTAGGCAAGGAGCTGCGTAAGAGGTTTTTCAGCCACAGAAATGGGGAGAATGGTGTGGGTCTTCAAAGCAGCGATGGAAGAGAGAAAGCACCGCCTTCGTTCATCTCGTGTGTCCACCTTCGGGTTTCTCAGCAGTGTCCGAATACTGTCTATTACATAGACAAGTCACTCAACGTGTGCCTTGACCGACCTCGAATTAAATGCCAAAAAACTTATAGATCAGCGTTGTCCCTCAATATAAAGTGTAGTTCGTCTAGATTAACAGCAGATGGAGTAAATGGTATAGGTAATGGAGAGTCAATAGAGAAGATGCTCCAGATAAAGCTCCTGAGAGAAAACAAGGCTCCACGCAGAACAAACAGGAGCGCACGTTTAACAGAACGTAATGTAATTAATAAGCAGACAACAAATGAAGGCTATTTGGTTACTAAATGCCCTCTGACAAGAGTCTGTGCCTCTGAACTTCCAACATCTGGGCATGTACCCAAAGGACCTAACAGCACTGCAACAACAAAGCAAGATGATGATAAGCTGTCTGGCAGCTATCGCACTACGTTTTCTCTCCATCTTTCTAATGCAAGTGGCGAGGCAGGTAAGTCATTTCCATAAGCCTCAGTCTGGTGGAGGAGAGCAGAGGCTCAGACTGGAACAGACCCACCGCAATGAGCTTACGTGTGCAGATAACAGTAATCCTTGCTTCTGCAAAGGCGTGCTGAGTCAGAACACAGCCCAGACATTCACACTTCCAGGTATACCATGAATATATCTGCCATGCTATTGATGCATGCTGCTCACCAGGTGACAGAGAAAACTTTGCCTATTTGTACAGTAGGAAAACTCTATTTTAGCCTTTTAGAAGTGTAACTTACTTCCTTTTCTCCCAGCAACATGCAAGCGTTTAGCCCAAAAAAATTAATCTTTCTTTGCAGAAGGGCTGCATTTCAGAATGTGTGACTAAGAATGAGATGGCTGCTCTGAGCTTGGTTTTGTGCTCCTCACGACTGAAAATGATCTCGCTTTCAGATTCATTATTTAGAAAGGCCATAGTAATAAACCTTGACCTCTATACGCAAAGAAAATGTTTTGCAAAACTTTAGCACATTTGTTCCGAATATCTCCAAGCGTTTTGCAAACTCAGTATTTTCTTCACAATGTTGCTCTCAGGAAAGCAACCGTGGGGATTGCTCTGTGCCCAGAATGCAGCTTCTGCTGCACAGCACTGCAGCAGCTATGTTACAGTGCAGCTGAATCACTGCAGCTGTTTATTGACTCACCAGGAAGGCAGCGTGGACAGGAAGAATGTCAGTGAGTGAGTCTGGTTACTACCAAATGCACTGATGTTAGAACTTATCTTCCTTATATCCCGTGACCTTGGCTAAGTTTAATTGCAGTTACCTTGTGCTTATACGTCCTTTTTGACCTAAGGGCAAGCATGTGAGCATAAGCTATTTCCTAAGTTTCATTTGTCCCTTCGTGTTCCCAGTTTATAAACAGGAAAAGAAAAAAAAGAGAAAGATGAAGAACTGCATGCGCTCTGATGAGCAAAAGCAAAGTGCAAAACATGTTCTGCTCCATCCCTCTGTACCTTGCTCTTATTTCTTTACTTGCTGCTCTTGTCATTATCAAGACACAAATGGTGAGAAGTCACTGCTTTACTCAGAGTCCTCCTGCTTTCCCACTAAAGAAAACTATCAGCAGGGCCAGGATCTTCCACGGAGAAACTTCATTGTATAGTAGCCTAATTTAAAATAACAGTGCCTTCCTGAGATTTTTCATAGATAATATTCAAGGTTTTATTCAATGCCATCCAAGGTCTCTGTGTTACATCACAAAAAAGAAGGGTTAAAATATTATCAAGATTTCTCATGGGCTTGGCAATGCAGTGGTAGCCATGAAAGGAAGACTTTTACTTGAAGTAATTAGAAAGTGAAACAGGAGATTGTTCATGGTTCCCTAGTTTTACTGGAAAAAGGAAGTAAGTGAGGTAACTGGCTGAGAAATATTGCTTTTTTAAAAACAACTTCCACCATTTGTACACTCAAGAGTTCAGGTGTTAATAAACATGGGAAGTGTTACCATTTTAACTGCTTCCACCATTTGTATAAGCAATAATGAAGAATGTAAAGATATATATTTCTCTTGATCAGACCTCTTGTAACGTATAATAAGGTGTTTATCTGCTTACTACAACTTTCCTGTGTGAAATTTTATAAGCAGCCAGTATAATGCTGAAAAAGGGCAGTAATGAGCTCTTGCATAGCTGTCAGCCATTGAATGTGATGTATCATAAGAAACCCAGTTAAATTCATGACATCCAAATGAAAAGCAATTGGTATGACTTTAACCTGGTTGAAAATGAGTTCTTCACAATTCCAAAATCTGCAAAGTGAGGGGCAGAAGGGATCTATTAGATCCAATGTTCCATTCTAGTGCAAATCTGGTACAGTCCTACAGCCTGCCACGTTTGCTTGGTTTTGTTGTTTGTTGGCTTTCTTTTTCCTAGACTACTTCAAATTACCGAGAGAAACAAAAGCTATGATGGGGCACTTGCCTTCCTGCTCTGTGCTGTGGCACTTCTGTGTACTCAGCTTAAAACTGCAGGACTTACATTGCATGATGATGCTTTATGACTGCAGTGAATAACTACCCCATCAGCAAAGTCCTTTATACCACTACAGATTCCCAGCTCCTTATATATACTTTTTTTCCTCCAAATTTTACTAGCTCCTATCTATTTGTATTAAGGTCTATTACACGTTTATGCAATTAAATATCTGTGAAATGAAATGTTTTCGAAGAGGGAAAACTGGAAAAGAAGAGGCAACAAACAACTTTTGACACCGTGTTAATACTTTAATGTAATTATCTTGTGGGTGAAGAAACTGCAGAGAGCTCTTTGTCGCATTTCTGGTGACCCAGAAAGTTTGAGTTTATACTAGTTTGCAGCTGTAGGCAACAGATTCCTGCCAGCAGAAATAAAAGAGGTAGTAATATCACTGTGGCCAAAAAATGGAACAGTTACATTCAAGGCTAGACTTTTCTATATGAAATCTGTAAATGTAGTTTCCAGAATATATAGGCTGTCTTACTAGTACCTGAGGAGGAATGAGTATCCACATACTTCTGTTTCGCAGGGCCCAGCTTTGCTTTCTCCTGTGGAGCTGGTTGAGTCAAGGCCTCTTTGGTGTTCCTTTCCCTAATTTTTTTATGTGACTTCACTAAAGTAATGGTGTGTCTCTTCTTATAGAATTACTCGTACTATTTCATGTTCTAATCCAAATATTCTAGACTTGGCTTTACATGGCCCTGGGTAACCTAATCCAAGGCCATACTTTCAGTAGGAGATTGAGACAGATAATCTCCAGATGTATATGTTTCCACAATTTGCCACATATGAAAAGGATATTTTAGGCATATTAAGAAATGTAAATCTTGGGCTTTGTACATGGATGGTAGTTATACTTAGAAATCCAGAACTCCCAGTCTCAGTTAACATTCAAAGCCATGTCTCATGCTACATCATCCCAAGGACCGATTATGGCCCTGTGATTTCACCACTATGGATTGTATCTTCTACTGGCTCTGTTGCTTTGGATACTTCACTTCTGGCAAGAAATTGGACTCTAAGTGCTGGAAAAATCCATATTTTGTGTGAGTTTAGTCTTCAGATGTGGAAAGACATATGGTCGTAAGACGTGATTGCATTCACTTTTAGTGAGTGGTCAGCATCTAAACCTCTTGGGCAGCTTAAGAAATGTATTTAATGTAAAATGTCCCCACTAAGAGCCACAGGAGCCACCTCAGAGAGATACAGCCAAGCGTAAGCCTTGGCCAGGCTCTGTGAGGTCCTTGTCACAGGCAATCAATGTGGATCTCCCAGCCTTTGGTCAGGGCTTTTAACGAGCTGTCAGAACTTGCTAACACTGCTTTTAGGTCAGTGTGGCAATTTCCTTTACTGTCTGCAGCTGATGTCTCATAAATACAAGGTAAGTTAAAAATGAAAAGACTAGTCTTGTTTCTGTGAAAGACTTGAACATTTTTAATCTTAATTTCTTACCTACCCTTCATGAAGACTGTGCTCTGTGTGAATATCTAGTTTTCTATTCATCTTTTCCAATATATTACCTACTTGACGTTAGGCTGAATTATTAAAAAGGGGCAAAGAGAAGGAAAAAGGATGCATTTAAATTCATTTTGACCTCTTGATTAGACAAAATAATCATTTCAGTATGTAAGATTATAAAATCCAACATCTAAATTTATCTGTTTAAGCTTAGATCAAACATCTTGATGCCTAAGCACCTTCAGAAACCTTGGCTTTGTTATAAACTGAAATGATTTCTGCTAGCACTTCAACTCTTATAATGTCTGCAGCTGTCTCTCTCTTCTGTTGCTGTTCCCAAAGATGCCGGGCAGAGTTATTGAGGAAGAATAGCTGTGGTGGAGAGGAATCTAAGTCCAGTTGAGTCAATAGGTACTGCAGTGGCTGTCACACCATATGCTGAGATGTGGGAAACATGGAGGGTATAGCACTCACCACGCAGTGTTAAACTAAAGTAGGGATATGAGGATTATGATGCACTCATGAGTCATAATGTGGAGGTGAATGTGATGCAGTGTGGGTGCTATGGCAGCGGTGCTAAGTTCTGGGCACAGAGGGGTCTCCCAGGAGCTAACTCTAACCCTAACAGGATCTCACGGGTCTGCACTGCCAGCACCATCCTATAGAATTTGGAAATAGAGTAGTGGCGACAGATAGCACTCAAGATGGAGAAAATACATTTAAATCAGTGAACAAGACAAAAGTGAGAGCTACTATTATATTGCAGATGTTTATATTTTTACCCCAAAGTCACTAAAAGGTGACTTGAAAGCATAATTTACTTAATTAAAGCAGTACAAGACAATGGATGGGTAAACCAAGATGGGATCTGGCATTTTGCATTGTTGGAGTGGCCAGATGGTTATAAAGTTTTCTTCCCTTCTTAAGTAGGATTTTTATTAAATATTTCTGAAGCCAGCAGCATATATGCTAAGGAGGAAATAACTAAATTTTAAATTTAATTAGTTTCAGGAGCTACTTTAAACTTTTCATATTATGTCTATATCTATCTGTATGTATATACATATATAGTTATATTGGAGTAAAATCAGGACAGTGGTAGTGTGGGATTTTGATGTGCTGCTGCCTGCAAAACAATGTTTTAGTTTGAAAAATACATTGAAATCCTTTGGCATTTGAGATGTTTGTATATTGGGAAAATATTTGGAGATCACCTTTAAACTAATATACACTCATAGGAATCAGAATGGTCTAATGTAGGCAGTCTTAGAACTAAAGAGTATTAAGAGTATTTACTTGCAGTTATTAAATGTTAGTTGAAATGCCATGATGAATGAATGTGTCCTACCTGGTGTTCTCACTTGATTTTCTGTTTATAGGCAAGTTAACACACAATAGCCTAGAATATAAGATTAATATGTATGCGCATGTATATATGTATTATATATACACATATAAAACAAGATATAATTAGATGAAAGTTGTTCTGTATAGAAACTTGAGGAGCTACACAGGTGATGCTAATTAATTCTTCAGCCTGAGAATATGTACAGCAGTAGTGTTGGTAAAGACAGGAGAAATGTGAAATACGGCACAGCAGATTTCACTTTGGCACGCACCTGTTATACATGAGGAGTTGGATCTTTGGCTGATGTCAACCAATAGAAAAAGCTGCCTTCAGAGGAGCTACACTGATTTACATCAGCCGAGAATCTGGCCAGGGACATTACTGCCTTGGCATCATGGACACAGCAGCTGGTGCTGACTTGTTAAGAACAAAGGACCACATGCCAGGAAGCCCATTAGAAGGGGCTCCTTTGATGTTTCACTTCATCTGGTACACATTTAAAACGGTAGAGGTTGTCAATTTTCTTTAGTCTAGACGTTTTGTGTCATTGGATCTGTGTCACAGTGCAATGTGACCTTAGTGTACTGAATCAGATGCTGAGAAATTGAGGACTCTGTCTTTACAGATGCTGGAAACTCCATGAGAAATTGTCAGTCCTCAGTTATCAGTGAGTGTAGAATGTGCTTCAAGCCTCCAGCACAACCCCTAACCTGTGTAATGGGCAAATAGCAGTTGCCCCTTCTTACCTTGGAGCTTCTTTATTCATGTTTAGGAGAGTATACTCATAAGTGTAGTGCCTGAGTATATACTGCTATACTCATCTTCAGGCCTTGTTTCAAGCATCAGTTGCCCAATCATCTGGTGTGACAAAAGGAGGGACGACGAGGCTCGTTGTATTTGAGAGGAAAAACAAGGGACAGTGTGATAAGGTATTCCTTCTTGCTCCATTTGTTTAGAATAACTCAAGTACTCAGAGAAGTGGTGTGGCTTTCTGCCCTGTTGCATGGAAGCACAGCTACTGTTGGAGACGCAGATCATAGATGCAAGCAAGAGGGCAAGATGAGGCTCAGAGCTGTGGAAACCCAAGCCACCCCAGGCTTGCTTTCAGTGACAGGACTGACACTTAAGCAGTGGTTGGTTAGACATCACAGTGACCCTGGCTGTGATTACAGCACTTGCAGTTTTCTATGGAGCAAATTGCTCTTTAAAAATTTTGCTGTGGTTTTAGTCGACAAGCAGCCATTGTCCTTTGGGACTAGTTGTGTTTTGTTTTATGTTTTTTTTTTTTTTTTATAACCTTGTTTGCTCTTGTGGCTTTTATTTTACTGTGGCTTTTCCACCCTACTTGTTTGAATGGATGACTGTAAGATAATTTATCAGGAGTTAAAGGAGCTCCCACCTTCAGGAGGCATGCCCTTCATTGATTAAAGTCTCTGTTTTACAGTTTGGGGCATATCAGTCAATCTATTGGATAGAAATGACATCATTTCCCTTGAAAACAGGAGGACACCTGCCCTATTAATGATATTATGAACAGAATTTTCAGAAATGAAAATGATAAATTAGCATTATTTTCCCAAAGGCAGTCACACTGTTTGCTGATGACCCAAATTACAGTTAAGCTCTCCTTGTTCTGGTACATGAAAGTTAAGGATTTGATTTTCCCCACTGCTCTGGGTAGACAGGAAGAAATCATTTCTATGTTTGAGCTGTCACTGTTGGTAAAAGCATGAAACAATCTGGAGTGAAAGAATTTAGAGGGAACAAGTCTCCTGTCTGTGCTTGGGACAGCCAACAGAGGTCTGGATACTAAAAGCATTAAATAATGGTTTTAAAAAAGAGATGGGCTACATGGATTCAGTGACTGCATTACACCACTGGAGTAAAGGACCTAATTTTCCCCTTCTTCACGCTTGTTTTAAAGTAGGTGCAACTCTTCTGCAGTCTGCAAAATGAATACTTGGCTCAGAATGGCTGCGGTAAATTATCAGAAAGCGCTGAACAACTAGGTGTCTTTGACATGATGAGAATACCAAGTGGTTGATACATTTCTCACCCTGCAAATCACCATTTAAGCCTTCTGAATCAGCCTGAATATATTTCTTTAAAGTGACAGTGCAGCAGATTACTTATGGAGTCACTACAATAGAAGCATGATAGCTTCTGTGATGACAACCTTGAAATCCAAGTGTGGATATCTACCTCTGAGGATTTCTTCTGTGGATTTTACAGAGAATGGCCCATAAGTACAGCAGTAAATTCTGAAGTATTTTCAATAAACATTCCCCTGATTATTAATGGTATGAACAGAGATCGTCTCATATAAGGACCAGTTGTCTAGAAGTGTTTGGTATAGCATGGCCAAAAAGGGATGACAAGAATAATGATGATTCAAGGTATGAGCGTAAAATCTAAGATTGATTTTCTTCAATGAGGAAATAATAATCAGGTTCTTGACTAACCTCCAAATTATGAATGATTAAATGAAAAAGGAACACTTTTCCTTTAATCCTGTCCCAGCACATAGGAAGCAAAGGGGAAAAGCATTAACAAAGTGTACAAACACTGTTCTCAGCCAGCTGAGTATTGGTAATGCACTAGTGCAAGCAGTTGAATCAAAAAATGTGGGTGGATTATTTCCTGGCCACTAAAATATTCTGCAGCAATCACACACTCTCATGATTCAGAGTGTAAGATGATCTCCTGCAGGTGCCAGGCAGGAACGTTTCCTTTTGGCTGCTGTAGTCATTACAAATTACGCTCTTGTTCCACCAAGCTTCTCCGTGCACCGTAGGAATCAATGCGTCACATCCTGTCCTGAACACCACATTGCTATGCATTAGCTCCATATTTAAAGTGACATCCCCTTACTTAACACTGAGAGTGAAGATTGATGAAATATTTGTAAAGCGCTTTGAGAAAGTAATTTGGAGGTCACCAGAGAGGGACTTCTTGCTAGGTGTCATTGATGAGCTGCATTACGGGATTGTTTGCCCTAAGGCCAAGTGTTACACTGCACTAATTTTGCCAAAAGCTTTCTGTAAACAAGCTGCTTCTTGACATCAAGAGACTCTTCTTACTTTGGGACTGATTATAGATTTGAAGCCTAGTAGTTCTTAGGTACACTTTATATGCTTTCTCTTTTAAACGACTACAACTTTCTGCAGACAAATATTGACTTTTGCAAAAACAGAAAGCATCCTCTGAGAAATGTGTCCACAGCTGTCAAAGCTATTTTAAAAATCCAGAGAAAATAACTAGAAAACAATCACAGAACCTTAGAATCACCAAGGTTAGAAAAGACCTCCAAATGCAGCTAGTCCTGCCATCCTCCTACCAACTGCTAAACCACGTCCCTCAGTACTACATCTAAACATTACAAAGGATCATAGAATGTTTTGGATTGGAGGGGACCTATGAGACCATCTAGTTCCAGCCCTGCTGCTGTAGGCAGGGACACCTCCCTCTAGACCAGGTTGCTCAAAGTCCCATCCATCTTGGCCTTGAATTCTCTTGAACACCTCCAGTGACCACACCACCTCTCTGGGCAGCCTGTTACTTTTTCTGACCAGTATTTCAGAGAAAAAAAAACATCCTAATAGTCAGCCTGAGCCTCCTCTGGTGCAAATTGAGGCCAATCCCTCTCCTCCTATTGCTGTTACCTGGGAGAAGAGGCTGAGCCCCACCTCGCCACAACCTCCTTTCAGGGAGTGGTAGAGAGCAATATCATGTTCCCAGGGCGTCCTGTTCTTCAGACTAAACAATCCCACATGAAGCAACTGATAACCTTTTTTGTTACTGGTAATTCTTTTATCTAGCCTACTAGCTACTGATGTAGCTGAGATAATGAATTCTCATCCCCTTGGACAGGGCTGTTTGAAAAAACATTAATACAGGTACAGTGATGTTAACTGAGAGTGACAGTGTGGCTGATCCTCTTCGGTTCAGCTTGCAAAGCTGTCTTGACTTCAGGTCTTGACAGTTCTGGTGTTGGTGCTGAGGATATGGGCCAGCTCTGTTTTCCAGGATCCAGCCTCAGATCACTGCTGAAAGGTAAATCCAAGACCTCGTTAAGTGCTACATTTTTATTAGGGAGCATGGGCACGGCTATGTTTTTTTCAAGATTTTTTGCAGCTCAGACAGTTTCCGTGAATGTTAATGCTCAACAGTCCTGACACTGCCTCTTGCAAACAAGTCATTTAACAAACATCACGAGGCAGTTTTGGACATAGGTCTCACTGCTGGTCAGCAGAAATTTTAGTCAAAATATCTGAATTTTGTAGCATTCCTTGCTGATTCTGTCTTGTTGACTGATTAAAAGTGATGTCCTTTACTCAGCAGTGATCTGAATGATAAATTATTCCCCCCATCTTGCATGCCTTGACAAACATTGAAATAACTAATAATACTGTCACTGCTCTCACTGTTTCCAATTTTCTGTGTTACGAGCCTGTTGGGATGATGCAGTCTGTTTACTTATATCTGAGATCGTACAACTTAGCAATGGTAATACTTGATACATGGCAGGAATTGAATCATCAGTCCTTGTCATCAGGAGTCTTGGTTTGGATTTTGGATTATTGCTTGTACAGCCTATGCATCCCTGGGACCATATCTTAGAAATGGTAGAAGTTTCTTCTATTTAAGGCACACTAATTGCTTCTTCTCTCTACTTGGGTTGTTGGCATCGTCAGCTCCCGTCGCAGGGGTCAGGGATTTCTCAGCAGCCAGTCATGGGGATTGTATTAATAAAAAAGAAGAAAACAGTAGGTGGTCTGTAATGTAGAGCCTGCCTGTAGTGGTGATGTCTCAGCTCATTAAAGACACGTAGGGAAACATCCCTGAGAGTCTCCTTTGGCAACCACCTCTTGTCAGGCTTGCTTGGTGGTCACGCAGGGTTTGTGGTGCTGTGCATCTGCTAAAGTGAGCTCTGGCCATTTCAAATAAGTGTTTTGTCATGAAAAGTCAAAAATCCACATTGAAATGCTAGGACGGGTGTTATATGAAAGTATGAAAAGCTGCTTTATCCTGCTGTAAAGTGAAAGGAGAAAAAAATATGTAGTAATAATGGAAAAGTGCATGTTTGCCTGAATTGACAATGCTTCCGAGGAAAGGCAAGTTCAACCTGCTGTAATACAAGGTCACTTCCTGTTAGTGAAACCCCCTGAAGGGAGGGGAGGAAAATTATAAAGAGATATTGTGCAGTAAAACAGTACACTCATTTTGCTCATAGACAGAGAATTCTTCAAAAACAAAAGTAAAATTTAAAAAAGCAGCAGCACCACCAAAATCCCTATCCTTGGTTTTACATAGTATTTTTAACTCCTCTGATATCACATAGTTTTCACGATGTCGTTGTCTAAGAACCAAACCATTGCCTCTTTGTTTCTTGCTTAGAGGCGAAAATGTCTTTTCTCCAGATGCAGTCATGGTTTGGTTCCTCTTTCTCCTATAAGCAGCTGAACTTTTTGAACTAGGATGTGCATTCACTGAGTTTTACTAGCAGAGTCATTCTGCTTTTCCTTTCTTCAAGTTGTGTTCTCTTGTATCTCCCACAGCATTACCCTTGCATGTCTTTGTTCATCAGTTTTAAAGTCTTTCTTCAGTTGGGATAATAGAAAAAACATATATTGCTAGTCATCCAGTTGCAATTCTAGCTATCCTCCAAGGGGAAGATATATTTCCAGTTTGCTGCGTGAGGATTTAGATATATGATTCCAGATAGTCTTAATGAGAGTAACAGCCCTAATTCCCCACACAGTATATTAAAAATGGATCCCGAATGTACACAGTGAAATTCTGTGATCTTACCTTTCAATACCTTTTCCTTTTTCTTTTTTTTCTTTTTCTTCTTTTTCCTGAATATCATTCCCTTCTGCATTTGTTAGTTTAGGCAATCGGCAGCTGCTTTGAGGATGAGGGAGTTGGTCCTCAGAGCCCGTGTCTGTGTTGCTCTGCTGTGTTTTCCTGGGAATTGAGGGCACCTGGCCGTACCTTTTGAATTGAAAGGTTAATTCAAGAGAGAGTTAGAGGAAGGATTTTACCAAACTGGCTCTGCTATTGTTCCAGTTATCTTCAATGTCAAACAAGAACATGCCGCACCTTTTCTGATTGCCTCAATTTATCACAAAAAAACCTACTGTGAATCCGATAATGATTAAGATTTAGTTATAATATTTGTACAAGATATAAAGTAAGCTATTTTCATTCAGGAAGCGATGTGTTTTTCTAGTAGAATTTCTTATGGAATCTTCATTTTTAGACATCCTTAGGTTACCATACCTAAAATGCTAAGCAGCAGCCATCACCTCTGTGTGATTTCAGACCACATTCATGTTTTTGTTCATACCTGCATTTTCTTTCCTAATCCAAGTCGAGAACCCCCAGACACTGAGGGCAGGGTGCCATTGGTGGCATTTCCTTTAGCAGGGAAAGGATGTGGTGCAGAAGGCTGCCTCCACTTGCACTATATGTAAGAAAATTACTGGGGCTTAATTCCCTGTTCCTGAAAGTTACAAAGCTTGCACTTGGCAGCCAGCATGCACAAGCAGCTAGTCTGGTAGTCAGGGATAAATGACAAATGAGTACTCCAGGCAAAAGAAAGTTTTGCTCAGATCTACATTCGAAGATGCTACAGAGGAGAGGTGGCCGGCTCTGGTACCCTCTGTCTTTTGGCACCTTGTAGCTTGATCCACTCTGGCCTTTTGGATAGTGATGCCCAGCAGCAGCAAATGGCCAATACAGGGAACACAACTGTGCTTGCTGAACAGTCTCATGGTCTCAGTGATGAAGCTGTTTGGGTTTGCAGCACACATTTGTTATACAGACCGTTGCTAGATATGAAAGCAAATGATCTCCTACTGTGATGCTGTTTTGGATGAGCAGAAACTCTTTTCTGCTTCCCACTTTTTTTTTTCTCTCCTTTCTGTTTTCTGCTGGCCAATAAACAATTTTAATTTAAAAGATGATTTAAAGAGATAATCTGTTTTCCATTCAAGTCCTTTCTATGGCTCAGCTGCCCTCTCCACCCCCCTACCTCTGGTATCTTGGCTGCCTTTGTGAAAAGACTTCCTTCTCTGCTGCTCTGCAGTTACTTAATGCTACCTGCTGCTTTCTTCATCTTCTCCTACAGTGCTGCCTGCTTCCACCTCTTGCCACAAATGCTTCTTGGTGCCCATCACACCATTAATCTGTCTCAATGTCTTTTCCCTCTGTATATCACAAAACATTTGCAGAAACACAGTTTGTAACTGCAGGTACAGGGTCAATCAGGAAATGGGGGAAGAGAGCACTGTGTTTGAGTGAGTTCCAGCTGAGAGTCTGTACAGAGCTGAGTGCTTTTGGTTTGTTGCATTTGCATCAAAACTACTTTTGTCTGAGAGAAGAGATGAGGTTTGACAAAAGAGAAGGCAAATACTTGTAATGTGTGAAAAGAAAAATCAGTTATACCAGAGAGAAGGAGAAGACTAGATGCTAGATTAGAGTCTGGGTGCTTGGTGTGCACTTCCTTGCATTGACCAGATTTTCTGTTTGGCTGTGAAATTGATTACGATGGGATTCATCTCAATGAATTTGATTAGAAAAAAAGTTAATTTTTCTGCCCATGCTGATCTTCTGGGATCCCCAACTAGAGACTCTCTTGAGAAGCTGATCCCTCCTTGTACTGGCAGTTGAGTTGACAGAAGGAAATGTTAAATTACATTAAAAACTTCTCTGATCTGCATGGTGAGGGAAAAGAGTAGCTGCTGTACCATAACGTCTTTGGCTTTTGCAAAAATTCAAGATGACAAGAACGAAGTGTGAGTTATTCAGACCATTACAATGTGTAGGAAACTATGTGGCAAAGCTACCATCTATTACCTATTAGAATTAGGTGAAGGATAGATAAATGTTTTGAAAACACCCTGCCTCTCACTAGCAGGATTTAAAATTACTTAATGATGATAAGGAAGGGTCTAACGTAATGTGCCACTTCATCTCTTCTCATGGGATGGATCAGAGGACAAAGATAGAACTAATCTTCCTTCTGCCCTCAGTCAAGACACAGGGAAGGAATGTTTAGAGAGCAGCAGCTGTACAGAATGAGTCAGAGGAGAAAGGAATGATGTGGCCACCTTTAAAAAAGTGTTAATCATGTTACACCAGAAGTTTACAGTTTAAAGAACTGGACTATCCCTGCCCAGTTGTTTTGTTTTTATGGTTAAGTCTGAAAGTTGTTGGTTGGGTTTTTTTGTTTGTTTGTTTGTTTTGCTTGCACTTCCCAAACCTTTCAGTTGCCTTGTTTCACCAAATTTGTAACAACTACCAGTCATTTCCTTTTACATAAGTCTTCAAGTGTCCACCCTGTGATTAGAACAGACAATAAGCAATTTTTGCACAGCATTAAAAAACAAGAGCACTTAAGCTGCGTGCTCAGTTGTGTGGATGCTGACCATTCAGGGACCTCTGGGAGTACTCCATGAGGACATAGAACAGTTCCCATCTGCTGTTTTTGTCTTCCTCCCACTTGCTGATCCTGATGCCCTTTCCAAGCTGTCCCCAGTTCTTTGCATTTCCTTCCCTGAATTCTGTTTTTTTTTTTTTTTTTCCTGTTCTGGACACTTCTCTATGTTCATGTGCCCATGCTTTCAGTTTTCCTAGGTTCTGCTGGCAGTAGTGGTGGTCTGTTTGAATTGCCTTTCAAGGTATGTGTAGCATAGAACTTACCTGATGAGTTCTGTTGCTTTAGGCATGACAAGGTCCTGCGGTTGTAGATGCCATTCAGCATCCTTCTCATGAAAACAATTGCAGGGACAAATTGGACCATTTCTGCTGCTGTTTTCTGCCATGGCCTTGTACAGAGGTAGAACATGAGTTTAAACACATGGGAGATAGGTGGTGCTTATGAGACAGCCATCATGGAGACCTTAAAACGCTTGGACCTTAGCTCTCATTACAGCCACACATGAATCCATAGTTTTAATTTTGACCAGGAATAACAAAGCTAAAATCTTTCAGACAAGTGGATGAAAGACAGGAGAAAGTTGCATGTCATACGTTTGTGTTAGAAGTGTCTTCTCTCCTTCCACACCAAGTGAATATATATTGCTTAGGATAGCAGCTTAGTTTTATGAGACATCTTATGATCTTTTCTATCAGTAACATTTTGTTGCAGTACAGCTGCATGGCAGTCACAACAACGTTTGTATCAGTTACAACTTTTAAAATATACGTCTGAGAACAGTTTTGCTGGAAATAAAAATGATGAGGAACAGAAAATAATAATGTTCCCATGCTATAGATTTATTTATTTTTCTTGTTTTTCACAGGAAAGCAAATGCTGTCTGGAAGCCAGAAGAAGCAGTGTGCCATGAGCAGGAGAAGCGCATTGGCCTCTGCTCCTTTTCTGGATACAACACTGAGAAAAGCAACCACAGCTGCTAATGATGGCTCACCAAAAATGAGTGATCCTTCCAAGGACACCTCCATGTCCAAAGAGATCCAAACCCAGGGCGTCCTGAAACCAAAAATGTCCATCTCCAATTGTACATGCAATATGAAAGCTTCATCGAGAGTCCCCTTAGAAGAAAAAGTTCACAGGCAAAACCAGCTCCTAAAAAGTAAGGTACAAATCCTACTGTGGTTTTTGGGAATATGGTTTCAATAATAAGATGAGATCAGTCTCAAAGAAAAAAAAAGTGAAATAATGGAAAGTCAGTCCATTTTTGTCCAGCTTGAAGTACTGAGTATGAGTCATCTAGCAAGAGATCACATCAGCTAATCAAACTGTATACATTGCTATGGTTAATAGAAAACAAAATGAAAAAGAGAAAGATGGGTTTACTTTGTGAGTAGATTCAAGAAAATCTTGAGAAAACATTACAACCACTGTGTCAATCATTCTCAGTCCAATGAATAAACGCTGTGAGGTTATTTTACGACCTTGTTTGGTTTTACTTCTGCAATCTCCATTTTTTTTTTCCTGTGATATGACAGCCTGAACTATCTGGGGCACAGTCATAGTGTGAAATATCTTATTTGGAGAGATTTTCATGGAAAGAAAAAGGTTTAACAATTGCTTATCAGCAAGGTTCCAGCACTTAAAATATACTTCCAATTCAGCACTATGTGGATGTCTTCTCACGTTTACCCAAATAGCAAAAATGGAGATGGCACAAGTAGTTGAATTCCTGCACGGGGCAGTTTTGCAGAAGAAAACTGGTGCGCATTATAGGTAGTTCTGTGTTTTTGTCATTTTCAGTTGTTTCGTAGGCAGGTAGGGAAACCATTTTCATTACTTACTATAAAGCTACTGAATGCTCATATAGGTGAAAGAACGTGATGCTCTGCTTTGAGTGCCAGAAGTTAAATCATGCCATTTCATTAGCTGGATGTGACTTTGTTTTATGAAAAAGGAGCATCCACTCAGATCCGTTAAAGTTAATTGACACCTCTAAAAACTAGACTTGCTGAGGAGCTTAATTTTCGTGTCACAGGTTTCAAGCCATAGTTTTCCAAAATGAGTTATGTTAACAAGAGCAATATTAGAGAGGAAGAGCAGCTCAAGCTTTTATATGGCGGATGTACCCCAAGCAGATTATTTTAACATTTTTTTTTTAATGTACAATATAATATGTACAGTATGTCATAAAGAGGAAAATACTTTAAGCTTATTGTAACCAAAAATTGAAATAAAACAGTAATGGGCTTTATTCCCAGATGTTTAGTTCTAGAAATCAAATTATTTGGCAAGAAAGAAGTACTCCAGTATGACTTCTCAAAATAGTGCATATGGACCTTTTCTGAAGTTAATTTGTGCTTTTTGATTATGTCTAGTTCTGTCATTTTTTCTTAAACTTGTCAACTGTCTGATTTTTGAGTTCATTCCCTCTTTTGGTCCCAACTTATGCAGAAAATATCAGTCGTAGAGCAATAAAGCATCATTCTGTGAATGGAAAATCAATGTTTTTCTCGATTCGGGACTTTGCGAATTGACAGCTTTCATAACAACGTGCTATAATGCATATTAAGCCTTGGTTTATTAGTTTTCTTCATGGAGTCATTCCACTAACTAATGAAAATGTAGAAGTGATAGAAAGCAAACCATATTATCCGCGAAGAAAAAACATGAGTAGGGTTTATGAAAACCTCAGTACGGCCCAAGAAAAATGAAATGTGATTAAGGCCTATAACAATACGTTATTTAGTGCAGTTTGTGCAATAAATTGAAATAAACTGTGAGCTGCAGTGTGATATCCTCTGCTTTCCATGATGCAGCTGTATTAGAGAAGTGTCTTGCTTTTGGGAGGTGACCACCACAAGCAAATGGAGCTGAGCATCAGAGCAGTGTAATTACACCTGTATGCAATGTCTGGCTTAATGTGAAAGACACTCTGGGTGTCACAGGGCAGCAAGAAGCACCCATGATTAGATTTGATCTATTCTGCTTAATGAGGCCTATTAATAATACCTCAGCATTCTTATTTCTGAAATTGCCCTGTCTGCCTAATGAGGTGGAGAACCCAGTAAAAAAATTAAGAGCGTACTCTTAATGAACTTTTAAATCTCCTGAAGGTGATTGCCAATCCTGCAGTTCAAGTGGCAAAATGGAGCAGCACGAGGAGGAGCAGGTACAAACCAGCCAGGAAGCCCTGTCCTCAGCTCACTGGCCAAGTGTCACTCGTGAGACGTGCAGTGTGCTTGCAGAGCCAGGTGTTGGCTCCGAACCTGAGGAGGATTCACCAGCCCCACTGACACTGAAGGTAAAATACCCGTTTGTTTTTAGCATTGGTGTTAACTGTGGGGTTTGAGATATTTATTTATTTTTTTCCCCAGATGGTTGTTGCTTCCAGGGATGTGGCTGAGGGGTAGATGTTGGTATTTCCTTCACTGTTCTCCTTTCTGGTGAAGTTTGGTCACTTTCATTAGCTGCTGAGAATAGATGAGACTGCCTTACAGGCTGGGACCCAAGATTGCACCAGGCCCCAGAGGCAGATGTGCTTTCCTGCTTCTAGTCCAGTTGCAGGTAAACCTTTGCTCCTGTTCTCTGTCCTGAGACATTCCTGGATCATCCATGGAAGTATTTGCATGACAGTCTAAGCAAATGGGAAAGTTTGTGAACAGAGAGTGACAAGCCACTTCAGGGGTGCAGTGAGACAAAGAAATTGGCAAAATATAAAGAACTTGAATATGGATAACATAGAAATATGTAATTCAAAACCATAAATATTCTTAAAGTTGTCTTTTTCCCCAGAAACATTCTCCTTTACCTGACGGGGAAAGGTACATGCCAAAGAAGCTTTCAAACAACAAATGTGAGCAAAGGCAGATAGGAAGGCAGTTTGTGAACATTTGTACAGACAAGGGATGATTTTCATTGGGAATCTCCTACTGAACCCAGCTAGATGAATGCCACAATTTTTTTCCTCCTTTTTCTAAAATGAAGTGGTTTCTCTGTTTTACTTAGGAAGCACTAGAAATCCATAAGCCTCAGTTCATTTCCCGTTCGCAAGAAAGGCTGAAGAAACTGGAACATATGATGCAGCAGAGGAAAGCCCAGCAGAGCAATGCAGCCGTGAGCACACCCCGCAAGCTTTCCTCTGCGTCCTCTTCAAACAAAAAAAAGCAATACACTGTTCCTGACCCACTTAGTGGTAAGTTGTGTGGTGACTGTATTGGGTCTGCACCTGTCCTTCAAACCTTGCCACGTGTCTACTATTTTTGTACTGATGTGAAATAATGTGAAACCTGCAGCTTCTATTTTCACTGTCTGTCGTGGTGCTCAGAGAATGAGGTCTCTGAAATGCAAAGATAGGGTTAGTGGACAGGAGGTGTTATCTGTGGTCCATGGCAGCCTTCTTTGGCCATGTTTTGTTGTTATCATGGACAGTTCTGTTCTTCAGCATGATATACGACATGATACAGTGACATTTTGTACCTGTCACAATGACTGATTTGGGGAAAGAAGTCTCAGGTAGGAGGACAGGTGTTGTTTGGGTCTTCTCAGCAGCATCAGGTGTGGGTTCACCACTTGACTTGTGAAGCCCTCAGCAGTGAGCATGCTGTGAAGCAGCTGGATGCAAGGCAGAAGTTGATGCACCCAAACCCTACGATTTGCTAATCTCAATGATCAGGTTTTATTGCCCTCAGTATCTAGCAGCTCCCTTACAATAGCATCTCTGTAAATCATACCTAAGCACAAAGTGTTAAACAAATCACTAAACTGAAGAAAAAACATAATTTATATTACTTGTTGGATTTAAGCTTGTGGCTCTTTGAAGCCACATTATTCTACTGAAAAACAAAACATTTGAAGGTACTAAATAGCCATATTACAGTTAAGGTTGTCTTCATCTCTTCTTCTGACAAAGCATAAGCAACAAAAATCCACCTGAGTGATCTAAAAGACGATGATAGGCAAACAATTTGCCAAGACACGTAACAATTGCCAAGTCTTTCAGTGAGAAAGTGATGAAATTCCACAACTGTGTTGTTTTAAAGACTACACCAGCTCTGCTCATACCCCTCAAAACTCTTTTATTTCCCTCGACACGCTTTATATTGGGGAATATTATTTTCTTGCTACATGTATGCCATTTGCCATCATGTGATACAATCTGTCTTATATCCATAATGGGATTTATAGTAAGAGCTAAATAAGCACATGTAAACAAAGCGAAGATGAAGTATATTTTAAAGAGTTGACAAAATTCTTTCACCTCTTCAGTTATCCATTGTAATTACTTTGGATTCAAATGGCTTGGGGATGCACTGCTCAGCTGCAGTGGGTGTGGGGCTCTGTGCCAGACCCAGTGAGCCCACCCAGTGGGAAGAGTTTGTGATTCAGAAGTGGCAAATATCTCTTTCTTTGATTGTCATCTTAAAAATCTCCCCAAACTGCTCTGTAAACACTTTGTAAAACAAAAAGTTGAAAGGTCGAACCTCTTTCTTCTTAAATGATGATTAATTTTTATGCTTGTTTAATGAGCAATAAAAGCATAATATTGAAATATATTCATTAATCATTCAAGTAAATTGCTATTTCCCTCTCATAGTGGTTGGTCATTAAAGATAAATTTGTCTAAAGAGAATCTTTAGTTTCCATAACTCATCTGCCTTCACATAGCCAAATGTAATTTCCTATTTGTAAGATCTTAATATTTTTGTAATGACAGAAGTGTCACAAGTCTGTTGTTGAAGCATAACTGTAATTAATGCTGTAAATCCTAGATTGCTGATAAAGCACAACTGTGTGGGCTGCAGTTCAGAGGGCTGTGTAGGAGTGTTCAGAGCATATTTAATTTGCTCTGAGTCCTGACAATTGGTATTTTAGGACTTCTCCTCATGGATGCTATTGTGCAGAAGGATTAGTATCACTAATGAGTCCCAGAGTATGGGATCTTTGTTTAATACAGATGTTCCTGAACTTTTTTGGCCACACTCCCTCACACTGAAGAGCCAAGGGATTCCTGTGTGCTCACCAAGGGTGCTGGCTCCCTGTGTCCTGCTGATGTCTCTGCTGATGATAGTCTATCCCACTGGGGTCATGGCCCTCATGATCCCTTCTACCTGCCCCAGAGGTAGAAAGGCAAACAAGTTATCATTTGTTGTAATCATTATTCTGTATTATCTGGAAAGGCCATTTTAGCTTTTAAAATGTGCCTTTAAAGCAATGAAGTGCTTTGTGGTTTAAGGAAAGGGAAAGGGAAAGGGAAAGGGAAAAAGGGAAAGGGAAAGGGAGAGAAGGGAAAAGAAGGGGAAGAATAAGAAAGCAGAATGCAGATAAGAAATGCAAGTACAGTTTTGTTTTCTGAGACGAGAAGTGGACAGCAAAATCCTGGTGACTTGAGGGTGCCTTTTCATATTATAACCTGGAGCACAGGAGGACATAGGTGCAAGCATCCATGTCACTACTTGCTCTGTTATGGCTCTGAGGGCTCACTGCCAGCACACCTTCCTCCATTTTCCAGAGAGCTTTTTCATAATGGCTGGCTGTCTGAGGAGTGTGATTTCCACTGAACCCAACAGAGTGACCCTAAGTACTGATTATAGGCATGTTTGTGGCTGGGCAGAAAGAGTGTTTCTGAGTACCCTCGAGGTGCTCACAGAGCAGACTGCAGCATACACACCACAAGCGTCATCAGTAATGTCACTTTTCCCATTCATTTTCCACCCCTGGAAGACATTTCCTGGCCCAGTTCCCCATGTGCGGTCTATGTGGAAAGCAGTCAAGGTGGGACTGCTCCATCAGACAGCAGCCAGCACTTACTTGGGTGTAAATGGAGGTGGAATTGCAGCCTGAGATGTTTCCCTTTTGCACTGTGTAAATTTGTCACTGTTTTGCTTAATCTCTCTGAAATACGATTGTTACTTCACTTCTGACTTGCTTCCTTTATTTTAATGTCACTCAAAGGAAAGGGACGTGACCATCAGAAATATTTCTCTGATAGATTGTTCTATTGGACCCAAATGTCTTTATTAATAACATAAAACTATTAGATATCACAATTTCCCAGCGTTTTGACAGTGTTGTTACAACTTAGAGTTTCTTGAAGGAGAAAGAAAGAGCTGGCATTCAGCTTCATTTCCATATAAATACCAACATCTGTGCAGCTTGTGTTTACCTTCTCGTCCTCAAAAAAACCCCACCAAAATCCAAGTTGTTTACCATTTTTAACTGTAATTCATGAACAAGACCTTACAAAATACTAAAGGCAATGTAAGAAAAACAGAAATGTTTACCCCACAGAAGATGTTATCGTCACAAGAGCACTTTGAAGGCAAAGAACCTGCAACTCTCATGTTAGTCTTTGTGCTGGGTAATAGATACTGCTACATTTCAAGTGTGCTAATTAGTCCAAGATAGACTACTCTGCTGTTGACTACATCGAACAAATTAGAGATCCCACTGTGACGAACTGAATAGAAACAATGCTCAAATAACTGGATTTAAATCTCAAAAAAACCGTAATGTAATTACTTCAGTGACAGGACTACCAGCTGTTTATGGGCCTTTAAATCTGCATAATGAACAGCCTTCTGATCTTAGAGTACACAAGCACTTTCAGAGGTTTAAAAAAAAATTTCTCAGGCATGTATGGTTTTTTTTTCATACCTTCCATTCTACTTTCCTTTGGGAGACTGATGGTGCATTGGAAAGGGCATTGTAAGTGGGAAGTCAGCATTCAACCCCTACTGATGTGTTTGCTGTGCAACTTTGGATTTGCAACAATTCCAAATCCTATATCATTAGTAATAGGTTGGAAACAAGTTTATACCTCCTTAACCATGCTTCTAAAGCTTTCTAAGAAGCCTTATTGTAACAGCAGAAGCCTGGAGGGCAAGGATTATAGTTTGTGTTCTGAAAGCACTGTCTTGTCAAGCAGCTCTGCACAAAGGAGGTTGTTATTTGGCCTGCATATTCAGCGGGGAGGGAAGATGGCAATTGGAGAACTTGCACTAAGTGTGCAGCCAGCAAATCTTGCAGCTGTGAAAGTGCATCCTTGTGGCCTTTAGATGCCGTTGGTGGCTGATGAGATGTTTGCATCCACCTGCTCAGCTCTGTTTGTGTATGATTTCAGTTGTGCCATTTCTCAGGTTTCTTTTCCCTGTCAATATGCATAGCTCGCAGTAGTGCTGCTGATCCTGTTGGCACCTGGCCACTTGGTTAAGGCTGACAGTTCTGAATAAAGATTAAGCTGCAGTCAGGTAATTGAATTAGGAAGAGGAATGACCTATTTTTATGATATTATTATTCATCACATTGATCGTGGCAGTGCCTGTGAGTCGGATACACACAGGCAGCACCTTGCAGGGCACTGGCTTCGGGGAACGTGGACCTGTGGGACTCACTGTGACAGCAGGGGAGGACGTGGGTGCAGTGAGTGGGCCATGTCCCTTGCATGTCCTCATCCTTGTGAACGGTGGGGAGAGAGCCAGCATCTGTGCAAGGTGATAGTAACAGGAGAGGAGGAGGGAAGGGGATGGGAGAGCTCAGGGAGATAAGCAAAAAGGGCAATTATAAGCAAGACTGGGGTCAAAAGCTTTTCAAAGTGTGCTAGAGCACATTGCCAATTAGTATCGAGCAGAGGAAATCCATGCAGCAGAAAGTTTTTCAGGCAGATAAAAGCTCATTTTTGTGGGTTTCTGGAGCTGTTTCCAATAGAGGAAGCATCTGAGAGAGAGATTCCTCTGCAGAGGGGGTCCATCTCCCAAGGTGGTGTCAAGGAAGGTGGAGATAAATTGGAAAATCTTTAAATATGAAGTTTTCTGTGTGTATAATTACAGTGCTGAAACAATGTGCATTGTAGTGGGTGGCTCACAAAGTTCAGTCAATTTGCTGGGGGATAATTTCATTAAGGTCCTGAAATAGCCAAATTGAAAACTGAATTTTTCACTGATGGATTTTTTAATTGAGGAATAAAAGGTCAGATTTGATTTATGATTATAAGCTGAAACTAAAGAAATCAAGATTGGGAAGGTGTTGCAAGTTTTACCAAAGGTGAAGTAAACCTTTTGATCAATTTACGCAGATCTGTCAGACCTTCTTCACAAGTGATGTGGCTTTTTTGAAGGAAATTTTGGGCTTTTCAATGCTATATGCTCTAGTCAAACAAGAATGAATGAATGAAGAAAGCCAAGTACTAATTAATATATTTTTTCCGAAGAACATGAAAATTCAACTATCATTTGGATAGAGCAAAATGAGATGTTGTACTGAGGGACATGGTTTAGTGGGGAAATACTGGTGGTAGGTGGATGGTTGGACTGGATGATCTTGGAGGCCTTTTCCAACCTTGGTGTTTCTATGATCCTATGAAATCTCCTGTACTGTGTCCAAAATGAATTTAGTATGAAAACGTTAGCATAAACTTGTAGATTTTGTATTGTTTTTTTGCTGTTGGTTTTTGTTTTGTTGTTTTTGGTTTTTTTTTAAGATATTCTAATGACATTTTGCACTGTTAACACTAAAATATTAAGGAAGAGCAGAAGTCTTGATAGCTGCAATGTAGTCCAGACATGGAAAGTTGGAAAACCCATGAACCACCACCTGCCTGTGGCTCCCCTTGGGAGAAGGATCGTTGTTCAGCTTCAGCACTTCTCAGAGATGAGCAGAAAGTCCAAGCACTCTGGCCAGCAAACCTTCAACTAATTGCTTATTACATTTTCTTATAAAGAATACTCCAAACTCACTTGTTGACTGAAGGTGAATTCATTTATTGCATGAAGTCATTGACATGCAACATGCAGAACTTTGGGCAGCAACTCTGAGTGTAGGCACTAGTTCATTTCTCTGGATGAATTCCCAGCCAAATGCTATGGGCATGCTGAGCTGAATGTCTCCTTGGCATTTATCTTAGACTCAAGGTTAATTTTTTTATTTTTTTGTAGACTGTTGATTTAAAAATCAGTGTTTAAAAAAAAAAAAAAAAGAAAACCTAATGTATCTTAGAACTCCTCTGGGTGAATGGGTTTTTGGTGACTTGTTTTTTTAGTTCAGTGTAAATCAGTTTTATTCAAGAATCACCATTATCAGTGACTGGCATTTCAGGAACCAGCAACGCATCCTCAAAGGATATATTTTAGCTCCTAACACACTGAGAATTCACATTTATACTAGGGAAAAATATATATACACATTCTGAAAGACAGAATTTAGCCCTTGATAAATTTTGTCACTATTAATAACTTCCCAGGCAGGTATGTTGTTCTTCCTTTCTGTGGTGCAGCTTAGTATCAGTTGTACTACACTGATGACCCATTTAACTTCATTTACAACTTGCTGAAGTAGCTTCTTTCTCCTGCTGTGGAGATCTTGCAGAACACTGTTGCATGTTGCAACGTCGGTGTAAATGCTGGAAGCTCACTATCTTGACAGGGTGTGGCTAAAACACCAGTGAAATGTCTCATGCCTATCTGTCTATACTGGGTTTTTTTTCTGTTTGTTTGTTTGTTTGTTAATCTGTGGTGCATCACCCGAAATTCCAAATGTCTGTTTTGAAAGTCCTTCTTGTTTATCCTTCAGCATAGTTTTCTCCAAAAGCAATACAGTGCTATGAGATCTGATAAGGAACTTTGATAAAATGCAACCTAGAAGGCTATCACCTTGGGGAATTTTTGACTGTATGTCTAACTTGGGCCTTCATTTGGTAAGAACAGAGTTAATTCAGATATTTGTGCTGTTCTTGATCAAGTCGTTGTAGCTCTGAATCTCTGCTGCTCCTCCAGATGGATATCTGTGTTCACTATTGAACATAAACTTAAACATTGATTAATTTTCTCATTTAAAACATTTTTTAGTTAATTTTACAATTCCTGTCCTAAAATCCCTCAAGGTTTAGCATTGACTGTTTTTTGTATGTGACCTTTTTTCTATTATATGGAGACCTGAGAGTGATCCAAGAGATACCATACATTTATGTGTGTAAATTTACATATGTGTAAACCTTCTGACTCTGTACTGCTTGGCATATTTATAACCAAGGTGGATTTATTATTTTTCTTAGAGGATTTTCCCCACAATCTCTTTTTAATCTTTCCTTCAAAACCTTTGACATAGCCATGCACAGTGTTTCTATCCAAATTACAGGCAGAGATGAGTCTGATGCCCTTCAGGACCATTTCTGTATCATCTGGAGAGCATTATACTCAAAGTGCTAATGTGTCATTAACAGCTTTTATTCAGAACAAAAAAATCGAGGCAAAAAAGTCCCCATAACATTTTATTTTTCCCTGGAAATCATAGGATGGCTTGGGTTGGAAGGACCTCAAAGATCATCCTGTTCCAACTCCCTGCCGTGATCCTGTGCCATTGTCTGGGTCAGAGGATGCCTTGGGGAAGGGATGTGTCCTGCAGTCCTGAGCTGCCAAATGAGGTTTGCAGCCTTGAGCAGCAGGGCACCATGCTGGGATCCACACTGGTCCCATAAAGCTGGTGCCACTGGTTCCTGCTACCCCACCAGGTCCTTCTGGGTCACAGCAACATTCTGCTCCCCTGTGTGTGAAGATTATCTGGGCAACCATTACATCCAAGTGTTCATTCCTTTTAAATGAATGAGCTTAAAAATGAGCATAAAAACACTGTTAAATAAAAGGCAAATTATATTTTCCCAGTCAACCGAGCACGTTGCTCGTGTCTACTGAAGATGCAGTAGTAACGATTAAGTGCAGATAACCCCTGAGTGGAGGAAAATCAGCCCTGGCCCTCCTTCAAAATTTGTGTCCTGAGAACAGTGCCGGAACAGAAGAGAAGCTGCTGCTGCACATCTCCCTTTTATTTTCGCAGAGATGCAGCAGTGATCTCCAAGGACATGCTGAGTTTTCCCGAGCAAGGCGGTAATCCGAGCACGGCTTTGCCTCTGGGTGTAGCCCCATCCCCTGCTCGAGGCTGTTTGGTTGCTAGGACAACTTCCATAAATATCCCTGAAACATTTGGTGTCTTCAGCAGCGGGGAAGCAGACCTGCTGGGGAAGGGGGCTTTTTTGGGTAGCGGTGGCTGGCTTCGATCTGGGCCGGTGTCTGCACCGGGCAGCTCTGGAACAAATTATTCTCTGTATTTATTTCCTTGCCTTGATTATTGTATTTTGTCTCTTCAGTGAGATGGCAGAAAGAGGCCGACGTGGTGCCTGCTGTGATATATATTATGTCTTCTAAACTTCCTTGGCAAATGGAAGTGCTTAAAGCTTTGCACACATATTTATCTTATACATATGTTCTGTGAAGCCATTTGCAAATACCTTTGCCTCTCAGCTTACCAAGACTGCACAGGGCACCATACCCTGTCCTCTGTGCTATGTGCAACCCACCCAGACATGCCTTCTCATTCAGAGACCATTTTAGCAAAGGAGATGCTAACACCACCTAATCTTGGGACCCACCAACTATGAAGATCAGTAACTATTTCCCTGCATCCAGGGAAATGCTGATTGGAATTATCTCAGATTTCCTCATATCTGATCAGCAAAGAGTAATGCAATTTTCTTCCTCTTAGTGCCTGGCATAATTACACACAGCCCTGCTAACCAAGTGTAAATTGAAATGGAAATGTTCATGCCTGGCCAGCTTCCTGGCACACATCAGCATGGGGTATGGCTTGCTGGATGCATGCAGTTGCCTGCCTGGGTCCTTTGGTACAACAATACTGGTGGCTGCTGTCTGGCTGAATGTTGGCATGCACTGCTGCACATGGCAATGACAGAGGTTGTGTGCATTTAAAATAAAGGAGCATCGCTGGTTGCTGTGGACTTATCCATCCTTCCCTTCCACAGGGCAGCTCTGGGATGCAATTCAGCTCCAGGTGTAGTTGTTCAGTGCCTTTCCACTGATGTGGAGATACAGATCTGAGCTTAAGCCAAGTTTAATCAGGAGTTTCATATCATGACTGAGTGAGATGTGAGGCTTAAAATTTCAGAAAAAGCAGGTTCCTCTGACTAATTTTATTTTCCATCTGCTAGATAACCTCTTCAAACCAAAGGAAAGATTCATTCCGGAGAAGGAGATGCACATGAGATCCAAAAGGTACAAACCACTGGAGTTTAGACTTCTCTGCTGTCTCACATTGAAGGCAGGGGATTACCTTGTCACCTCACAGACATAGGGCAATTGTGAGGTTAGGCACAGGCACTAACCTCACAGGGCTAGTGTGTAGGCCAGATTCTGTTTTGAACTGTGTTGCTGTAAATCAAATCCACTGAGCCCATTAGAAGCTTCCCCAGCATTGCGTTGCCGCTTGGAGATAACCTGATCCTCTCTCTACCCCTTAGTCCGAAAGGAGCAGTGTTTGTCAAGAAGACAGATTTTTGTAACTTTGTCAATAATCTTCAATACCTGTTCTGCATCATAGATCTAATTCAAGTATGTAGAGATACTCCTTAATGCCAAGAACTGCATTGGGAAAAACATCTCCTATACAAAAACGAGTTACTTGCAAGTAGCAGGGTTGATGCATAAAGTTAACTTTCTAAATTCATTCCAGGATTTATGTCAATTTACCTGAAGTAAAAAAGAAGCAAGAGGAAAAGCAGAAGAGAGTAATCATCCAGAGCAACAGAAAGCGTGTCGAGATCTTTAAAAAGGTAACGGTGCACCGTGAGTGCACAGTGTAGGCCCATAAGCTGCCTTTGCTTTATGGGATGGATGTGTGACCACTGGTCTGTAGTTAAATCTGCTTGTGGATTTGATATTTGTGCACTTCTCTTTGCTTTCATATACCCCAATCCTCAGTACTGCCACTCAAAAGTAACAGAGTGTAAGAGGTGAAGTTAACAAAATGAATAATAACAAATGGTACTATTAGATGATATATTTTATAGATGGTGAAATTAGAAAGATTATTGGGATGGAAAAGAGACAACTGATATAAAGAGAAATGTTCACCTGTCTCTGAGCATCAAGGTTCACAGGGGGAAAACTCCACGAAGGAGGGATCTCCAACAAGAGATCCTTCCCCAGTGTTGGTCAGCCCTTAGATGGGGTCTAGGAGAGGTCACACAGGTGCATTGCCTTCCCCTGTGCTCCCGCAGCTGACTCAGTGCTCGGCTCAAGTGGTCCATGAGTGGTTCAGGCCATGATTCAGCAGTTCCCGTACACAGGGGTATATGATGGGATGAAGAGCTCTCAGGCATCGAGCTTTGTAGTTTTGCACTGATCAGTGTGATAGTTTTTCTCTCCAGCAAGGCCCACAACCCTGCAGCAGTGCTCCCAGAGGTCCATGGGAGAGATCTGTGAAGTTCTGGGTGTACCTGTGCCAGCATGTGCAAACCATGAGAGCAAAGGATGCTAATGGTCTTGTTCTTAGCATTAGATGTAGCATTAATAGCTGAGCCTCATGCACCTAAGGCCTTTAGTTTTCAAGAATGAGTAACTTGTCCTAGCAGAAATTTACCTGAGCACAGTTAATCTTGGTGCAGATCTGAGACACTGCCAGGTAATCCTGTTCCATGCCACCCACATGTAATGGCTTTTCCTTGCTGAAGTGCTCTGTGTTCCTGCATGTAACCACACTGCTCCTGCCCAAGATGGAGAAGCTATCAGTGTTGTTAATTTGTGAGTAAGGTAGCTAGTAGATCTGAGCTCTGAGGAGTGCCCTCTCATGGCATCACTGAAGGTTTCTACTTCACCTCGTGATGTTTAACCCCATCTTAAGGCTGTTTTTCTTTCTTTCCTAGCAATTACTGGACCAGCTCCTTCAAAGGAACACCGAGTGACAAAGGATTCTCTTGCCTATCATCCTAATTGGATCTCTAATGCCTTTGACTGTTAGATAAGCCATAAAACTTGCTGTTATCTTAATTGGCCGGAAGTATTTTTCTTATCTTTGTCTCTTTATAGAAAGAAAGATCATTTATACTTCAATTGAAATTTTCAGGCAACTTTCAAGTAAGCAAAATTAGTCTAAAAGGAGGCACAGCTGCTTCAGAGCATCAACTTCTGGTCAGTGTACCCAGAGGAAATAATTTTAAGAATTTTTAACGCAAATGCTGAATTACAGTGGTGTTATTTATCTTAATCTTTTTCAAAGTATACATCTCTGTAGCAATAGAGCCAGGTTTATAAGACCTGGGAAACTTATTTCTCTGAAGTATTCTATTAATTGATTTCCTGTGAGTTAAATCCTTGAACGAAAGAAAAACGAATATCATTATTTGTTTAGAAACTAGCTGAAATAGCATTACCACATAATCATAGCAGCAGCAGTTTCACATTAATACTTAACATACCAAAAGGGACCAATCTTGGAGCTCTCTGAAGAACTCTATTCCTGTTTATGTAGTGAATTAGCATGGCAAGTTTACCTGTTAAAAAGCAATATTTAAAACTTCGGTCTTAACTCTTCTTCTTCTTTTTTTTTTTTTTTGTATGTGTGTGTGTGTGTGTGTTTCAATTTAATATGTATTTTACTCCACTTCTACAAGCATTAAGTATTTATAGAAATGGCATATTAAGAAGCTGTGCCAAGAAGTGTGTTTGCATCAAAACTGCAGAACTAAAACCATCTGCAGTGTCTCCTTCAAAAATATTTAAATCTTTATTTGTACATTTTGGAAGTAAAAACAACCAGCTTAAAACCAATGGAATTTATTTATGGAATAAAACATGAATATAATATTTATCCAACTGTTGTGTTTTTATTTGGTACTGTTAAAAATAACACAATTATTGAAAGTGCCTGAGAAGTCACGCCTTTGCCTGCCACAAATCCTATGCTGAAAAATATCGCCCACCACAAAAAAAAATCATTGCACGCGTTAACCTCTGTTGCACGAATGCTCCACTGAGTGTGTCTGAATGAAGCTGGATTTGCTATCTGTGCTTTATTTTTCTAATCCAGCCCGAGAAGCAAGGTCAGCTTTTCTGGAAGAGCCACATTTGTGAGCAGAGCGCTGGCCACCCCGACAGCCTCCAGCTGCATGACTTGTGCTGGCCCCCAGGAACCTGGACGTATTCTGCTCTCCTTCTCTGTTGCATTGCTTTTCCTCTTTGTGCTTCAGCTTCCTGGTTTGTAAAGTGGGACTCATGACTTTCATTTTTGCTCTTCTATTGAACAAATCTGCTGCATTCCAGATAGATATTTTTAAGCACCTGACAATTGGTTCAGTGCATTTCAAGAGGACATGCAAGGTAAGGCAATGCTTGCTATGAGAGAGGAACTGCCAAAGCTCTTCCCCAGAGCAAGTCTTCAACCAAGACAGTAATCCAGTTACTGGGGACTGAAGTCAGGGCTGGACCACACATGGCTCCAAGCAGAGGAACTCACAAAAGGAGCTGCATGAAGGACATCCATCAGAGTTCTCAGTTCAGCTGCACGCTGGGTCTGCTCTCCTCTGGGTTCACAGATCCCCGTGCTGCTCTTCAAGAGCATGTATGGCCTGCCTCAGACAGGAGGGCCTCCAGCACACAGCGATGGATTTTAGTAGTGAATGCACCGACACATGTAACCTCCTAGCACCAGAAGGACTGACTCTCCACCTGCTCAGAGCTCACTACAACAGTCGGAGACATTTCCTAGTGCCAAAAATCCCATCTGAGCTCAGTAGGAACCTGATGTTTCTCCGCCTTGGTTCCTTAACGTCTAGTTTCTTGATTTCTTCAGAGAAATGCAGCTGGATTCATCAGATTTGATGAATTGTGAGAATTACTTCTTGCATGCAACCATAGGGGAATGTTATATACATTTACACCTGTTTTACTTTATACATTTAAATGTAAGCACAAAAGTAGGCCTGACGGCCAGAGGGAACCTCTCACGTTCCTGTTTGTGCCCAGTGCCACTTCTCACCAAACAGGAGCTGATCCTTCTTAGAAAACCATGGCTCCAGGTCCTGGTGTGGAAACAAAGCATGTTGCCTGGGGCAGGACACCTCTCAGGGCACTTGGTTTCCTGTCATCTCTGCAGCCCATCCTCAGAGACGTACCACAGTGGGTTGCTGCATCTTCACGTCCCCTGGCACATCAGTATCTCCTCCTTCTTGCCATCTAAAAGCAGGTATGCTGTTCACCAAATCTTTTGGTTTTGTAGGATGGTTGCTTTGAAATGTTTTTATTTTTCTTCACGTGCAGTTTTTTTACAGGACAAATATGTAGAAATGTGAGGTGGAAATTTTCTCAAATAAGCTTGAGGGTATACCTAGCGAGCAAAATGCTTGACACAAATCACAGTCTGGGAATGTTTTCTGTGCTAGGAAACCTTCACTTGCAAATAACAGAAGTGATCTCTGCTGTAAAGTTAACTTCTCTTTCTGGGCCTTGGAGAAGAAGGTATCTGGTAATGTATCCAGAAAACAATCCTGGCTCTCATTTCAGCTCCACAATCAAGTCATTGTAATAGAAAATAGATTATACAGGAAAATATTACTTCAGAAAAACATGAGCCTCACAGGCTTAGCCCTGTACAAGTAGGCACCAACTTAATAAATTTTAGAGCTAGGGACAAAATTGGCATAATTTTGCTTTGGACTTGCAGGCATTTCAAAATAAAGAATGCATTCACTGCTGGACAGCATGCTGCACAGACAGCTCCCCAGCCTGTGCTGGAGATCACCCGTGCATGCCAAGTACTGGAATTTTCCTTCTCTTTGGATGCAGTTTGTAAATGGTTTCTCTGGCTGTTGGCACACACCCCATGCCTCCAGGAGGAACACATTTTCCTGTGGGTACAACTACACAAGGATTAGCACATCTGATGGTAGGAATTGCTGTTTGTTCCTCAGCCGTTCGGTTTTCTCACAGAACAGTGTTTAATGAGTGTTGGTAAGGGTGAGATGGTTTTGGGGTGCTCAGGCTCACCAACTCAGCCTTCTCCTTCTAAACACAAGCCTCTAAGTAGGGCTAGGGTGAAGGTTCGGGATAAGCTGAAGTTTTGCGCTGGTCAAAGTGGAGCCCACCTGGGGAACACAAACTGTGTTGGGTGTCCAAGGCACAGCACTGGTTTGTGTGTAGGCATCATTAACTTCATCTACCAGGAATCATAGGATCATAGAAACATCACGACCTCCAAGGTCATTCAATCCAACTGTCCAGCTACCACCAACAGAACACATCCTTAAAGGCTGAAAGTCACAGCAATGTAAAGTGCTGAGGGTTACGATATTCTGGGTAGGATATTCTTAAACCCAAATATTTTCCTGTGTATGTGTGTGCAAACAATTAGTTACTTCTCCAGATTCACTCAGCTGGTCAGATAGGAGACTGTCAGCAAGAGCTGCTTGGAGTTTTGTTGCCTAGGATCTGGGATTGGCTATGTCAGTGTAATGCTTTTTGTGAGAGGACTGATTTACAAGGAAAACAGCACAGGAAAGCAGGGATAAAGTTTCTGGCAGCAATCTCTGGAGGAATCCATTCCCAATACATCCATCACAGTGCGAGCTTCGTGGCCAAAAGTACCCCCAACTTACCTCTTCTGCAGAGATGTTTGCTCCTTTGACTTCGGGGGCAAAAACGCCTGTGTGATTTGATGGGTGGCTAATTGTCCTTCCAGGAGCACTGACTGCTCGTTTGTTCACTGACAGAGCAGATCAGTGCACGGGGTTGTCCCACAGGGTCGTATTTCATACGTCTTCAGTCTGCGTAGTTTATTTCTCAGTGTGCTGCTTGCTGAGCAGGGCTGGGGGTTGGATGCCTGGGAGATGCCCTCCTTGTGCTCCATTGCTCAGCACCAGGCAGTGTTGCATTCTCAATTTGCAAACATAATAAAGGACAATTAGAAAGCGGTGCCACAAATTAAATGCAAGAAAGACATCGGAGCTTAAAAAAAATAGGAGAAAATAAAGTACTGGAATATACTGCAGGTAGAGAAACTCAGTATGGGGATGAAATGATTTCCCAAGCTTTGACATGTCTACCACTGAGATCAAAATCACAACAATCCTTTCCCCAGGTCCTTGCTCAGAGAGGAGCCCAGGCTGCTTGCTGAGCAATGCTGGCCTGCCTGCTGGTAGGGGCATGGTGCAAGTTTGCCTCTGGAAGTGAAACTTGTTTCCCAACTGAACTATCTGGGAGTGTTTGGGGAGGTCCTGTTTTTTCCTCTAGCAGTCTGTTTGGTTACGACAGACCTGCCAAAGCCAGCAAACCAAATGAAAACACATTTCTATGTTGGAAATAAAAAGCATTTTAATTTATTTCTTTTTTAATTTTGTCAAGCATCTTATCCTAGTTCTCCTTGGCTCCTTCCCAAAGCTGTAGGAGGCAGAATTACTTAATATCCATTTCAGATGACCCACAGAACAAGATAATGAGGTGTATCATCTCTCTAGCAGCCACACAATGATTAAAAAAAGGGGAAGCCTCGCAAATGTGCTCATGGTACACACAGTTAGACAGAATTAGTAAATAGAAAAAGTGGAATAAACTGCTTGAGGTCCACATTGTGTAGGCAGCAATAGGAAAGAAATTCCCTAATTGCAGAGTGGTTTTTTATTTTTAGGAACTGGTCACAGTGACCTATTTTTGAGATTTTTTCTAATTACTTCTACATTCTGCAGTATCCTACAATGGCTAGAGGCTCATTAACATAGAATTATAGGAAGATCCTCGTGCAAGCACACATTACACGTGGGCTACAGTGTGGTTCTAGAGTACAACAGGTCTGCATGTTGCTTTAGACACCAAAAATAGGAAATGTCAGTGTCTATTGGATGTATTTTAGCTTCATCTTCTTGTTTGGGCTGTCTAATAATTTGATATCCAGCACATTTTAGGAGGAAAGCTTTTGCAGTTCATGAGGTTGTGCCTGAGACACGTGGAGACTTCCCATTATATTTCATGTTTTCGTGCTTTTTACAGCTGCTGATTGCCTTAAAGAAATTAGGTCCCTGTATCTCCTTCTGGGAGGACACTGAATATTTGGTGCTCAAGGCTGGGCTGGATGGGGCTCAGGGTCTGGTGTGTGACTTCAGTAGTTGGCAGCTGTGCCCATGCCAGGGGTTGGAACTGGAGATCTTTGAGGTCCCTTCCTACCCAAGTAATCATATGATTCTATGATTTAGTAAAGTTTGTGATCAAACCCTGAGCTGGACTCCATCAGTCTTATGAGTCCCTTCCAGCTCAGGATATTCTATACCTCTTCAGAAAGGGGGTCATGGGATTGGTGTCTGCCTGCACTTAATCAGAAGTGTATCTGGTGGTGATGTCTGAAGGACAGTTCCCTCAGCAATCATTTCAGTTAATTACAGCACGTGACTGTGGACAGGGAGTTAACAACAGCAAAATCACACACATATTCGGGGCAGTTTTTGTAACCAGGATATCCTCTGAAACTGTGTCACCGCAGAAAGTAGCAGGAAAAAACACACTGAGACGTGGGGGGAATGATGAGGGAAGGATGATGCTCTACTCTATGGATAAATGCTGGAGGTTTGCCATGGCAGCAGAGCACTGGCAGCAGGGCAGCCTGCTCTGTGCACCTATGCTGGACAGTGGCGTGGTCTTCAGCGCTGCAGTGATGTCACCAAGAGGGAATTCCTCCTTGTTCTGCAGAGAAATACACCAGTGCTGACACGTTGGATCCACATGAGTTCTTTGTGACTAATGTTCTTGCAGTGAACACCAGAGGAGTTGGTAATGAATGCCCACTTACTGCAAAGTGTCACCAAGTATATACTTAACTTGTAATGCTACTGGGAGCACATATATAATTTTTGCATTTGTTATTATGGAGAAAGATAACTTTGAGGGCTCGTTGGTCTAAATTTAATTATATAATGGCATAAGCTAAACTGCATGAAAGATATATAATTATGGGCTGGCTGCTCCATCTAATAGTATTAGCTGGTGTTCCAAAACCAACATTTGCTTCTATTTGTTTGAGTTCTGAGATTTCACTCGCTGTGTTTGTGAGCCGAAACAAGTAGAAGTTTTTCATCAGGAACTAACAATCAGAAAGTGCCTATAACAGCAGCTCTGCTTCACTCTTCCATTCCTAAAACATATGAGATTAGGAGCTAATTGATTTCATTCTGCCAGGATGCATCCCTCAGTACTTTTTAATGATTTCTCTCAAATTTCCCATTAGAAACACTTTTTTTTTTTAGTTTAAAAACATCCAAAAAATAAGCTGTCCTTCTAATTTACTGTCCCAGCATTTACGATGATGGATGTTGCATTGTTTTGCGGCTAGACAGGAATGCTAAAAATATATGACTTCATAATTTTGGTCTGAGTTGAATACTGTCCTCTTGCGAGACGTGTAAAAATTTGTGGGATTCTTTTCCTTTTGTTTTCAGGGAGACAGTGAAATCTATAGCAACGGATCAAAGCGTTCATTCTCCAAGTCTGGTCTGGAATCACAAAAAAACTTATTTAGCAAGTTGTTGTATTTAAAGGGTTTTTGTAGTGCAGGAAACCTTCCTGCCACACTCCCAGACGCCTCTGTCTGATACAAGGATCCCACTGCAGAGCTGACACTTCTCACTGCGACTGCTGAAATTGGTAGCCAAGCTTAAATTGATGCTTCTTGCACCAGTGGAAGAAGCAGGGAGCAAGCTGGGTCCTCTGGGCAAGGACATACGGTGCCAAGGGAGCAAGGCCACATCCTTCTGCTTTGGGCTTTGTGGAGCAGCCACTGACTGCAGCGATGCTTTGGGGCTGAGCAGCCACACCGGAGCCCGACTCGGATTTATGGAGATCAGAGGAGGGGCACGGGGAGACTCCACGGCCCCGGGGTGGCTGCACTCAGAGCTCTGTGTTTGCATGACCGAGGGTTTATGCTACAGGAAAAGAATGTAACGAGGGAACGCATGAGGTTTGGGTCTTTGTGTTTTAACTGCCAAAGAATTTAGGGGGTTGCTGTTGTTGTTGTGAAGGTCCTGTATCCTTGGAGCGGTGGGTTTCTTTGTTTGCCCTTGCATGTGCTCCTCATGGCTTTTTCACCCTTGGCCCTGTTACAGCAGGCTGCAACAGGCTGTGCAGTTTCCCTCTAAAGCACCATAGAGAGCTTAATCAGCACTCCAGCTGACCCTCCTCCCCTGCTTTGCTAGAGAGGAGCTGCTTTCCAACGGGGGAGTTGTGAGGAGGGGCAGAGCGAGCAGAGCGGAACAGGAGAGGGCAGGAGGGTGATGTGCCCATTCCCCAGCTACTGTCCCTCCTGTGATACTTGAATATCAATCCCAGAATGGCTGTGCTTGGAAGGGACCCTAAAGCTCATCCACTTCCCACCCCTGCCATGGGCTGGCTGCCCCTCTCCCAGCTCAGGCTGTCCGGGGCCCATTGGGAGCTGTGGGCACCTCATCTCTGGGCAGCAGTGCCAGTGCCTCACTGCCCTCCAAGTGAAAAATTTCCACCTGCCATCTGACTTACATCTCCCCTCTCTTAGTTTAAAACCATTCCCCTTTGTCCAGTCACTATCGGACAGTGTAAAGAGTCAGTCCCCTCCTGTTGGTAAGCTCCCCTCAAGTACTGAAAGGAAACAATGAGGTGTCTCTGCAGCCTTCACTTCCCCAGACTGAATAACCCTAGCTCCCTCAGCCTTTCTCCATAGGGGGATCACCATCCCTTGGGGTTTTCCAGAGCTGTGGGGATGTGGCACTGAGGGACATGGGCAGTGGGTATGGTGGGGATGGGCTGGGGTTGGGTTGGGGGATCTGAGAGGTCTTTTCTAGCCTGAATGATTCTGTGAATTCAGTGTTACAACCTGTCCATGGGATGCAGCCATCTTTGGCTCCCTACAAGGACTCCATTCCTTCCAACACCCCCAAGGATGTCCCAGAAAGAAGCAGGCTCCGCTCAACCAAACTCAGCTTTGTAAGCATCTCTCTCATATGCATGGAGAAACCAAAGCCCATGGAGTTTTTATGAAGTCGGGAAGAGAGTCTGAGTGGAGTTTGGGGCACCAGGTGGGTGCTGGGGAGCAGGACACAGGGCAGTGATGGCAGCGGGGTGCTGGGTGGTACTGCCTCTGCTCAGAGGTCAGAGCAGTGGTGGGTGAATTCAGCATTATGGGGCTTTTGGGACAGGACGTGGACAAGGCTGTGACCAAAGCAGGGAGCTGCAAAGGGGAAGGAAGGGAGGGGCACATCTATTGATAGCACAGGGGGAAGCTTGCTGAGCTTGCACTGCATTTCATGGGCTTAACACCTCGCTTTGGGCACTGGGCACAGCTTGAGGCTGCGTGACAGCACAGCAGGGTGTGCAGACTCACTGAGATATGGAGGATGGAAACTTGCCCTCGTAGACCAGGAAATCCAGAGAATGCAACTTCTCCCAAGTACATACAGTAACCATCCAGACCCATGTGACAGAGCAAGTATTTCACCCCAGAGCACAGAGCAGAGGGATGCTATTCCTGGGAGCGTGCTGCTCTGTGTAGGAGCGCTGGGACAGCTCTGCAGCAGAGCTCTGTGGCGAAGGGTCACGCTGTGACACGCTCCATGTCCGCCTGTTAATTACAGAGTGCTGCAATCTGCCCCTGCAGCCACCATTCAGCAGGATCTAGATTTTGCAAAGAGTTAATGAAGTGAGGGAGGACTGGAGACACAAAGTCTCAGCGGCTGGCGGGGGACACGTGAATTTCAAAGGGAAAAGGATTTTTTGTTGTTGTTTTGTTTTGTTGACAGTACGAAGCAAAAAACCTCAGCCTGGAGGCCCCAAAAATGCAGATCCCTGTAGTTTAGCCCAGACAAGTTTTCGTGCCTTATGGCACATATGGGAATAGAAGGACTTGCATTTCTGGATAGAACTCAATGTAGTGATTACAGTGAAGTTGCCTGGATAACCAAAAGGAGATGGGGAAGATGTGGGAGCAGTGTCACAGATGTGCTTTCTCTTTCATCTACCTAAAGGGGTTTTACCCACTCTTCATCAACTCCAGCTACAGTGCAGGAGTGCAGTTCCTGTTGTTGCAGAGAACAGAATCGGACACAGCTTCTTTTTATTTTGGTGCTCCATACTGCACAGCACAGTGCCTGCCACCAGAGCACTCCGTGTCTTATCGCTTTCTACAACTGCCTGAGGGAGGTTGTGGTGAGCTGGGGGTTTGGTGTCTTCTCCCATGTAACTAGCAACAGGTGGGGATGGCCTCATGTTGCACCAGCAGAAGTTCAGCTTGAATTTTAGGAAAAACTGCTTCTCCAAATGAGTGGTCAGGGGCTGGAATGGGCTGCCCAGGGAGCAGTGGGGTCACCGACCCTGGAAGCATTCAAGGATGTTGTACTGAGGGATGTGGTTTAGTGGGGAGTATTGGTGGCAGGTGGATGGTTGGACGGGATCATCTTGGAGGTCTTTTCCAATTTTGGAGATTCCATGATTCTATAGTCCAGAGGTGTTAGATTTCACCCATTCACTCTTCTCTTCCCACTGACTCCTTCTCACAACTCTTTCTGCCAATGGGAGATGATGCTTCCCTCAGTGCTTCTCCTGGTGTCTGCACTAACCTCACGTTATGCTGTTTCCAGGGAAGTTATTCCATACCTGTCTTTTCCATATGTCTCTCTTCTGCACTGACTTTTCCAGCGCCATGTGAACAAGAGCTCCTGCATGATTTAGTGATCTGATGATCAGAGTCCAAGCTAACTGCCTGCATTCTGATACAGACCGATGTGAGCTGTTAAAAATCACGTGCACTTTTTGCAAGTTGCCCTTTCCAAGTGGTACAGCAGCAGTGGTCAGGGGCAGCAAGAGGAAAAAGCCCTCTCAGATCACCTCATCTAACCCCAACCCATCCCACTGTGCCCATCACTGTGTCTCTCAGGGCCACATTTCCATAGTTCCTGAACACCCCCAGGGATGGTGACCCCACTGCTCCCTGTGTAGTTTGTTCCAATGCTTGACCACTAAGAAATTGTTCCTGATATCCAACCTGAGATATGCAGCCTGCTGCTGAAGGCGGTGTGATAAATGTTCCCAAACAACTTCAGGGGGAAGCAGGGGAAGAATAAAGGGTGGTGATGCAGTGGGAGGATGAGCCTTAAGGCTGAGAGCCAACAGCTGCAGCGTGTGCCACCCTCTGCCTGTCCTAACAGAGGGAAATGGCCGTGAGTTAGGTGACAAGACATAAAGGCAGAGCAAAAAGATCCCTGAGCTGTTCACACCCTGTTGCTACTGCGGGACAGCCCCAGGCCAGCACCGAGGGGAGTGCATCTGGGGAAGAATGCTTACACAGAGTTGAAGCGAAGGAAAAATAAATACAGACAAGGAAAACACGTACAGTTGGGAAGGCAAGGAGTAAAAAAAAAGAAAAACGTGTAATGGAGCAGTAGCAGAAAGACAAAGGTAAATCGGAGCTGGGAAGTGGTGCCCCTGCCATCCCCATCCCCCCAGCCCCCAACCCCGGCAATGCTGAGAACAAAGCTGCAGGAGGCAGCGGGAGGGACCTGCCGGCTGGGGCTGTGCCCCTTTGAAGCAGCCCAACAACCTGGATGCAATTTTCATTTCCTGCAGGGAAACTCACCCTTGTTCTTCGGAAGGGGATAAGCCAAGCCTCGTAAAACTAATTGTGGGAGGTGGTTTGACATGAGAAAGGAAAAGTCGAGGCTCGGCCTCTCCTGGGCACGGAGTGGTGAGGCAGGGGCACTGCAGGTTAACTTCACTTCTCCCTGTTGGGTTGGTCTTGCTTTGTATTTCACAAAAGGGTTCTGAAACTGCTGTGGAAATGACCATTGCTCACCAGAGCCACCTCCATTCAGTAGCTTTCCTTTCAGGCTGTTGCTTGTCAAATATTTGGGGCCCTTTTGCGGTGAACTATCAGTGTATCAACTCCAATCCTGTTAGTGCAGGAGGATGCACGCAAGGGCTCTTTCCCTGTTATGATTTGGAGGAGGAACTTCAGATAATATCTGCTTCATTCATGCTGGTGAATGAACAAGATATAATTGGCTTTGTTAGCAAATACTGGTAGCCAAATTGAAAATACTTCTACTCCAGTGAAAAGCTACGTGGGATTACCAAAATTCCCTTTAGAAGTCCTTGGTTCCCTTTGACTGACACTTCTTTTTTCTTTAAGTGGTGGAAAAAGCCTTCAAAGCATACGGAGGTCTTGATGGCTTTTCTGCCACTTTTCTGCAGCACTTGTCTGTGCTGCGTGGACTACACAACTCCTTAATAAGAAAAGCATTGGAGTTTGTTAGTTTCCACTGAAAGGGATGAAACCATGCTGAGTTTCACCAGCTGAGTTCAGCTGCTAAAATATAATTGACGATAAAGCAGGGATCACAGAATCACTAAGGCTGGAAAAGATTCCTAGGTCCAAGCCATGCCCACTGTGCCCACTGCCCATGTCCCTACAAGGAACCATAGGGCCATCGGGGTTGGAAAAGACCTCTCAGATCCTCAACCCCAACCCATCCCACCGTGCCCACTGCCCAGGTCCCTCAGTGCCACATCTCCACGGTTCTGGAGAACCTCTGGGGATGGTGACCCCCACCCTCTCCTTGGGCAGCTGTGCCAGTGCATCACTGCTCTTTCAGAAAAGAAATTGCTCCTCACATCCAACTTGAGCCCCCCACCCTGTACCAGCTATTTAATGTATAAGGAATAAAGGATCAACGGGTAGAACTAAGTATCAACACCCAAACGGCGAGACTGGGGAAAACAGACCCAAAAATAAAACTGCACTATAAAGTTGTGCGTTGGTTCGCAGGACTGGGAACTTTTTGTCGCTCTGCAGCTCTGTGTGTGTGTGTGTGTGTGTGTTGGGTACTTCAGAAAGAAAACAAAATGTGTTGGAAGCACAACAGCAGCACACAACAGCATCGCTAACCCCTGAGCTCTAACACGGGCAGTGCTGCGGGCACGGGGGAAACCAGGCGGTGCGGGGTTTTGGAGGGGGGGGGGGGGGGGCGGGGTCAGGAGCGTGCGGGGCTCAGCTGTTCTGTGCGGGGAACGCGGCCCGGCCCGGCAGGGCGGCTCGCTTAGCGCAACGGTCAACGGAATTAGCCTTGCCAAAAAGAAAAAACAGAGAGAGAGAGANTCCTAGGTCCAAGCCATGCCCACTGTGCCCACTGCCCATGTCCCTACAAGGAACCATAGGGCCATCGGGGTTGGAAAAGACCTCTCAGATCCTCAACCCCAACCCATCCCACCGTGCCCACTGCCCAGGTCCCTCAGTGCCACATCTCCACGGTTCTGGAGAACCTCTGGGGATGGTGACCCCCACCCTCTCCCTGGGCAGCTGTGCCAGTGCATCACTGCTCTTTCAGAAAAGAAATTGCTCCTCACATCCAACTTGAGCCCCCCACCCTGTACCAGCTATTTAATGTATAAGGAATAAAGGATCAACGGGTAGAACTAAGTATCAACACCCAAACGGCGAGACTGGGGAAAACAGACCCAAAAATAAAACTGCACTATAAAGTTGTGCGTTGGTTCGCAGGACTGGGAACTTTTTGTCGCTCTGCAGCTCTGTGTGTGTGTGTGTGTGTGTGTTGGGTACTTCAGAAAGAAAACAAAATGTGTTGGAAGCACAACAGCAGCACACAACAGCATCGCTAACCCCTGAGCTCTAACACGGGCAGTGCTGCGGGCACGGGGGAAACCAGGCGGTGCGGGGTTTTGGAGGGGGGGGGGGGGGGGGGTGTCAGG